>JAVRXN010000009.1:51047316-51444816 GCA_033556935.1 Timema podura
ACATACATACATACATACATACATACAATACATACATACATACATACATACATACATACATAACATACATACAACATTACATACATACATACATACATACATACATACATACATCACATACATACATACATACATACATACATCATACATACATACATACATACATACATACATACATACATACATACATACATACATACATACATACATACATACATACATACATACATACATACATACATACATACATACATACATTACATACATACATACATACATACATACATACATACATACATACATCAACTACATACATACATACATACATACATACATACATACTACATACATACATTACATACATACATACATACATACATACATACATACAACTACATACATATACATACATACATACATACATACATACATACATACATACATACATACATACATACATACATACATCAACATACATACATACATACATACATACATACAACATACATACATACATACATACATACATACATACATACATACATACATACATACATACATACATACATACATACATACATACATACATAACAAATACATACTTTCTACATACATACATACATACATTCTACATACATACATACATACATACATACATACATACACATTACATACATAACATACATACATACATGCATGCATAGCATGCATGCATGCATGCATACATCATACATACATACATACATACATACATACATACATACATACATACATACATACATACATACATACATACATACATACATACATACATACATACATACATACATACATACATACATGCATGCATGCATACATACATACATACATACATACATACATACATACATACATACATACATACATACATACATACATACATACATACATACATACATAATCACGCTATTCCCTTAAGTGGTAGGCAAGAAACTGAGCATATAGCTCAAAAAACAACTTCGTACTTAATCCATCCTTCCTTACTTTCTCCACACTTTCTACCCTTTCATACTCTTTTTGCTCCAACAACATTCATACACTGACACATACATGCTCTTTTAATCTTAAAACTCTTAATTTTTCTCTTTTTCACACATTTGTCTCCAACATTTAGCTGAGTCTTACATGGCCTACCTCTTCCTTTTGATCCACACAGTCTACTGTCATTTATTAGCTTTTTCCGTCGATCCAAAATAATCCTCTCAACATGGCTAAGACAATGTAAAACGCTTCTTTCAAATTTATTTTTTGAATTAGATTTTAAATCACACTCCTTCAGCATCCGTTTATTACGGACTCTGTTTGCATCAGTTTTTCCACATACATTTCTTAGATATGTTATTCCAACCGCATTAACCTTGTTCTTGTGTTTCTCCTAACAAACCCACACTTCACATCCATAAAACAATGTTGGCGTTAGCACACTTTTATATTCTGCTATATTTACCTCTTTTGATACTACTTTATTCTTTGCAATAGTCCACATACATCCAACTACTCTCCGAGATGCATTCATCCGTTTGTCAATTTCTCCATCAATCCTTCCATTTTTACAGATCATTCTCTTCAGATACAAAAAAAAAAAATCATTCACATGTTCTAACAGTTTTCCATTTATACTAAGTTTACAATCATTTAATTATTTACAAATCTCAAATTATTTTTATTTACAGAACTGCTATCATGTGTTACTCAAGCTAAGCTATAACTTTCGTACGCCGCATCTTACCTCTCAGGCTGCCTTCATATTTACATAAATGTGGTAGAGTTTGGGAGGGTAGAATTTAGAAGTAGAGCTCCCTGTACTTGTGTAAATAATAATTTGGGTTGGACACACTTAGTACACTTGAATGACATAAAACTCTAAACCGACCATCAAACTAACCAAAACTGTCACCTGACTCATTTATCCAGCGTTACGGGTAAGATAAATTATATTTATTTTTATGAGGCCCTATTTTATATAATAAAAATAGTATAACATGTTATTTATTAATTTTTTATTTCTCAAACGAATATACTATTAAATTCACAATAGTTTTATATAATTTTTAATAAAAAATAATATATGTTTGTATTTGATACAACTATAAAATCAATGATACAGATAATGTGATTATAAATTCATTTCTGAATAGATAATAAAGTATGCATCACAAAATTGAAACACGGTGAAAATGTCCTATTCCAACCCTCAACTGTGGATTGATTTATAGCTCAAGTTCCCAACTGCTTTTGACAAGTTCCCATACACATTAACAGTGGAAAACACTTCTGTTCAAACGAGCTACATTTCAATTTTAACAATCAATATTTTTGTTGTTGTAAATGCTCATTTCAATAAAATGTTAACGAAGCAATTAACATAATGAAGCATAACTCCGGAGTTAGTTTAAAACATCCTGTTGTTAAAATGTCTGTAGTAATTTAGTGCTGGTATTTTTGTTGGGCTATGAGGTTTAATATCGTTGGATTGAAGTTTCCTACCTAGGTTTGTGTTTTGTTTCTGGTACAAAGAGGAGACATACATTTAAATCAGAAATCATTAAAGATTTCAAACTAATTAAGTTTGGAGGATTTCGAGTGTTAACAATCGAGTTTGTTAATTAATTATTTTAATTGAAAGTAACTTATATAAAAATACATTAATAAGCACATTTTCGCGTAGTGAACCTCAATATATGTCTTTCTAGGGCCTACAGATATTCTATACTGAAATTATTCTTCCTGATGATATGGTTACTTTAGGTTATTCCGTACAAGCTACAGACTGTCGATGGTTAAATAATTCTTCCTGATGATATAGCTACTTTAGGTTATTCCGTACAAGCTACAGACTGTCAATGGTTAAATGATTCCTTCTGATGCTATGGATAGTTTAGATTATGTAATTTAAGCTGAAGATTGTCATTACTGTAAGTATTCAGTCTGACCATGATGTTATTTTAGCCTGAATAGCTTACGGAGCTGTTAGTTTGTACTGAAACTAGATCCCACTAACCAATCATGTTTATCCGCAACCCCTGCATAGTTTCTATTCTCCTGTCAGTCTATCCATTGTGCGCAGTGCCTGTCAGTTCGTCCAACGCGCGCAGTGTCCCTTAAAACAACCTTGTCGCATGCAGACTAAGCAAACAGACCAAATAAGTTAGTGACCGCCCGGGAGGAAGGTAATGACGGAGGTAACGAGGATGTCGATGATGTGACATAAATAATTGCTTCTGCTTGGACCATAGTTACAAAATAGATTGTATGCTCGTTCTCTCCAGCCTGCTCTTTCATAACAACACTTTACCCAAACAACGTGCGTCGTATTAGAGGCGATACACATTTCCTTGCTTGGCACAGAAACGTTGTTTTGATGAGGGACAGAGTAATATTATTATTATTATTATTATTATTTGATGTATTTAACATGCACTTTCTGAGCCTACGGATGGTATCAGCACACGAGAATTTCTATGAGCGAATGCGAAAGGGTCTACCAATTTTGCCGGGAAAGGTATTTTCACAATCTTACAAAGTTTATTTTACATGCCACAATCAACATGGGACTGACGGCTTTACTCAATACTATACTTTCGAATATAGTACAAATTAACGATTTTCTGTACAGCCTTCAAGACATTATTTTAGGTATAATATGTTTTTCACATGAAACAGAAATTATATTTGAAATTATTTTATTTATATTTATTACTTTTAACAGTTTCTAAATGATGATTTTGATTTTTAGTTTTATATATATATATATATATATATATATATAAATATTTAAAATATATAATACTAAATATGTATAAAATATGTATATATATATTAAAATATATAATACTAAATATGTATAAATTATGTATATATAAACATTTTAAATTTTTATATAAAGATCACCACACTTATTTTAATATTTGTCAAACAGTTTAATAAAATAATTTTATTTTAATAAATTAATAATAATAATATTAATAATAATAATAATAATAATAATAATAATAATAATAATAATAATAATAATAATAATAATAATAATAATAATGGGTCTATTGAGGTTTAATAATAATTTAGGATCGATCCTATAAAGATGGAGAAATATTCACCTTTAAGCAACAAGGCGAGCTATTATAATTATAAAAGAGATTTCAACAGCTCTAAAATGTATTATTGTCATAGAAAAATATGAATCATTTGAACAGTTAATAAATAATATGCTGGAAACAAGAAAATAAATTCATCAGTCAGCTTTAAGACATATACTTTGACATGTAAATATTATACTAAAATTTCTGGAATATATTTACCACAAAGCCAGAAAACGGCCAATGGGCGGAATTTTTGTTTAATCTTAGGAATGGACGTTTTAAAATGACCTAAGCCCGAAGTTCTATTCAATTTCTGGATTTGGATGTCTCCAAACAACTAAACCTAGGAATGTGCAATTACTAAACGACCAAAGCTTGAATTAACATTCTAGTTCGTTTCTCGATCAGACTGAGCAGGTGGCGCGCTCCCAACTTTAATAAACCACATGAATTCAAGAGGTCAAATGGATCTACTTGATATGCAAACAGAACCTAACAGAGATTACACATTTATTTTAAATTATCAAGACCACCTGACCAAATTAATTTTTTTGAAGCCTAATCTAACCTAGGCTAGCCTAATAACTGTATACTATTTTAAACTTTGGTCGTTTAGTAATTGCACAATCATATTTTTGGCTGTTTGAAGATGGCCAAAGCCCGAAATTGAATAGAACTTCAGGCTTTGGTCATTTCAAAACGCTCAGTCATAGGATTGAGCAAAAAATCCGTTCATTGGTTGTTTCCGGGATTTGCGTCCAACATTTTTGGACTTTGCGTCCAACACATAAACATTAATATAAGATATATTTTAATTAAAATATCAATAAATATTAATATTCAATATATTATCTAGTTGTTTACTACTTCGCCACCCCGCGGAGAGTTCAACGTTTTATTACACCTGAACCCAACAAATTGGTTCTAACAATATTGTCTTCTGTCGTTGTATGTCTGTTCATCCACCCTTTAAGCCGAAACCATTTTAATGATCATGCTTGAACTAGGTATTAAAGGTTTTTACAAAGTTTACCAGATTAAAAAAAAATATTGACAAATTTCTAAATTTAAGGGTAGTTTACTGTCAAAAGAAAACAAATAAACTTTATTAAAATTTGATCCAGTTATTTTGTTTAAAATTTGTATCCATGCATAGTATAATCATATAAAAATAAGTTTCTTTACTCAAGGAATATGACTTAGCTTTGTTACCACCCTATCAACTACCTCTTAGCTACGGCCACACTAGACTAAAAGGAAAGTGGGGGTAATCTAAAGAAGAAATATAAAAGTAAAACATTAACAAGAATTAAATAACGATATGAGTCGTTTATTTTTGATAACAACAATTGAAACAATAATTTACATGGCTTCGTAAGTCCATCGGAGGTATGTTGAAAATCAAATACATAATAACATATCATTAGAAAAGTGCAGTTATATTATATGAATGTTCCGAAACTTGAAACATATCCTTCAGTCAACTGGGTCAGTCTGGAAGAGACAACAACTCGACCAAACTACAATATGTCAGATTCCCCACAGTGAATATAGACGGAACAACCTTAAACGTTGAAAATTAGAACAAATTATTACTCAATAAATATCGAGCCAGATATTTAAACGACTACAAAAAAAGGGCCTAATGGGCATCTTTTAAATTGTTACAAAGATGTCTGTTTCACTACAGTGAATACAGACCGAATAAATTAGAAAGTTTATTATATAATTTAATATCACAAAGATATTACAAAGAACAAAAGAGTTTGGCTTACTGACCTCAAGTCAAACTCCCGCGAGACTATTAAATGTTGACACAACTAAAGACGTTAACAAGATCTCTACTTGTTAGTAATAAATAATATAACATACGAAAAAAGACTAGTTATACCATAAGTAATTTCTATTAAATGATTTGGAAAATATTAAAGTCTAAATTAATCAATCAACAAAATATTACGTTACTTTAACATATAATCAAAATAATAATCAAATAAGGAAACATTATCAAAAAGGGAGTTTACATTTACTAGAGACTAAAATATTAGGTCAAATTAAATTAAATACTTCAAGCAAACATTAGTTCATAAATGTGGCAATCTAAAATATTCAAGTGACATAACAGACATTAATTCCCAAGTGGCGCCAGAAAACAATAGGTGTCCCATATCAAAATTTAATTTTATAAACTAAAAACTTTTAGTTATTATTTTACGATGCCTATTCAGGATTATTCCAAAAACTACTTTACTTTATAATTCAAAATTAAACAAGCCATAGTTTAAGTCTTTTAAAATAATATAGACGAATATATATAAAGAAAATACGTTATCATCCTGTAAATGTCCAAGTCCAGGATAGGACTTCTCCTGAAGGCGTCGAATATAATAGTCAATTTTGTCTTCAGATTCGCCATGTTATATATAGGTACTAGTTGCTAGGTTTGGAAGGTGAGGGATCTCCATACTAGTCGGTGACGTTCTATAGGCCATTTCGATGAACGCAGAGAAGCACGTAGTCCATCGATCAAGCTAGGATTTGCTGCCCTGTCTTGACCACGTACACCAGTTGTTGATAGAGCTCTTTTTTACCAGTACACCTGTGACGTACACATATCACGCGATGTCTTGGCGGTTGATACTGTTTTGTCCTCCAGAGGGCAGGATAGTCGCAGTTCAGTTCTCGGGTGTATTTTTCGTCAGTCCCATCAGAATAACTTCGAACAGCCCGCTCGGAAGATCAGTTGCTGGCTCACCAAGGCTTGTTCATCCCACACTTCAATCTAGGACGCGACGAGTATAATCCAATCTTGGTGGTTGTTCTAGCCAGAAGATACAAAGGGTAAGTATATGGACAGTTTGTGATTGCGGGGAGTTTATTCTTGTTTTATATTGTTTAATATTGTTCTTGATACAGACTGAATCTACCTTGGACTACAATAGAGAAGGTTACTATTGCAGGAAGTTTATTAATTTGGAAGTTTCATACGGAGTGGGTAGTATGACTTGTAAGGAAAACCTCTGCGTGAAGATTAATATGGGGGGTAGTATGATGTAACACTACTTGTACTTTATATTAGCGGATAGCTTTGATTTTGATATATCTACATAGCTAATTAAAGTACAAAACTATTATTGTTGAAAAGTTATAGGACTCTAAAAGATACAAAACATATGTCTGATTTTTATAAAATATGATACCACCTGTTTACGAACTACGAACAAATTTATTTTTAAACTGAAGTTCTGGGAAATGGGGAACTTAAATTTTACATAACTAATACACCCCAGACAATCAAAAATGTTTTTAAATTAGAGACTTCCAAGTAGAGGTCAAGCAAATGTAATTTGGAGCGGCCTCTCAAAATTACAAAACTAACATAAACATCTTTGGCGCCTAATTAGCAAATACAAAACAATTAAAATAAACATCTGGTGAAATAGTGCACTGAACTCTGTTTTTCCATTTTTAATTTTTTGTTTAAATATGTCTCTGTGGGAGAGTCTACTATTTCACTTATACTTTTTAGTGAAGTGTGATTATCTTTTTTGCATTATGCTTCTGAAACAATGTTTATTATTTCGTTTCACATATCTTATTATCAGTCTTTGGCAGAGATTGCGTTGTCTACGCAATATTACTATTTGTGCATTCATTGAGTTGCTATACACATTTGCTGTATTTTATTTTTATTTAAAATATTAAATCTATTTTAATTAATTGATTATAGTATTATTGGTAGCCAACCTCTATTACAGGATATGACGTAGGATCTCTAATCAAGTAAACATAATAGAGGCCATTATGTTCAGCTCACCCATTTACATAGAAAAGTTCTACCCCTCCTCTTCTCTCATCACATTACCAGTTCTCCACAATTTTATTGCATGATGACCTGGACATTCTAGCTAATAATAATACCTCGTCTTATAAGCTTATTGTTAGCTTAAGTCGTGTTGATCCTCACTTGCGCATACTTACATGACGTAATAAAAGAGAGCTATCTATCTTCGGTTAGTATATCTTTCCAACTTTCTTACTACTTGTGCCCTTCATATCTCCTTCCAGGCCATGCCTTTATATCACACTCCACACGTTCTCCTTCTCCATTCAGCTTATACCCTTATATCACATTCCGCACTTTTTACTTCTCCATTCAGCGTATACCCTTATATCACACTCCGCACTTTTTACTTCTCCATTCAGCGTGTACCTTATATCACACTACGCACTTTTTATTTCTCCATTCAGCTTATACACTTCCAAGCCTAGCTCTCCCTACTACATCCAGACTAAACCCACCCAAAACTATTTCTTCTTACTTCGTCCAGATTAAACCCACCCGAGCTAGACGATGGCTGGTCTGGAATAACCCTCCTTCCTAGCGATATCTTGACCGTCATCAGGATCAGTTGATTCGGGAACAACAGGTCTGCAAGGGATCTCCGGTTGTTCATCCTCTTTCAAACGATACACAAGGCAGTTGGTGTTGCAGCCCTCCATGGTCTGGCTAGCCTACCCCATCCTGAGGCTATGACTACCTAGCCAGTGGATTGTTGAATAACGCGTTTCCGTCTTGCCCAAGGGCTCCCAAACTTTTTGAGACTGCGCCGCCCTTCACATGTCAGATTTTCCGTGCGACGCCCTTGTACACAAATATTTAAAAAAAAAATTGCTTGACCTTTGCTCAGTACATCTTCAGACTGTATGGTAAAGAGCTGCACACGCCATCACGTCATGTTTTCAAAGAGCATTAAAATCAGGAACTCATTGGAAGGGAGCAATTTCATGAGAAAAAGTTATGTGTTTTCTTGCATGATTTATTTCATTCTTTAAAATATTTATGAGTGAAAGTATTGAAAATTTTCATGTTGCATTTAACTACATATTATAAGTTTTAGTTTCTTCTCATAGCCCTGACACCCCGGATCAAGACCAGCGACGCACAGTTTGGGAACCCCTGGTGTAGCAGCTTATTTTACTTTCTGAGATGCTATACCATAGACGTTTGTAAATTTTGAACAATATAAAACTCTTTGGACACTTTCATTCTTATAAATCTTCTGATAGGGAGGGAAAGCCATATAAGTTATGGGAGAGCCGTTATACATTGTTTGAAAGATTGATTCAGGAATAATTGTGTTTAGCGTAAAATTTTAGCCATTGGACTTATACTTGTTACTCTATCCTACTGTGACGATTGCAACTGGAATGGAACCTGTCCCTACGATTGCCACTGATTCGAAAGTTGAATCTGATTTCAACGTGTGACGAGGATACCGACTCGACATTGATATTGGTTCGGATCAACTCTTTGATAATAAAGTTTAGTAATGTTGTTGACATGACAAATTAATTTTCTTCCTTAACTTATTAATTCGGACTAATATTTATAATATTTTGAAATAGTTTTGTTATATTAAACAAAAATTCTTCCTTCACTTATTTGGATTTTTTTAATATTTAATTTTTTTATTATAATAGATAAAGTCTCTTTATCAGAATATTGATTTTGGAATAAATTATTTAAAAACCACCTTGGACTAATTTTTATTAAATTCTGATAATGTTCTCACGTGTGTAGCTTCCATATTGAACTCAGCATTTTGTTTATAGTAATTTTGACAAAGTATTCGTAATCACCACTCACTAAAATCCACATTTAATAATTTTAATCAAAGTTTTATATCTTTTTCTTATGTGTGGCAGCCATATTGAACCCGCCATTTTGTTCACAGTAGTCTTGACTTTAGATTCTTACTGAATGACCTCAAAAACTCCTGTGTACCAATTTTTATGTCAAATAAATTCTAGTTTGAAATTTCGGCCAGCTTTTCGGGATTTGACCCAATTGTACACCGTAACCGAGCCAGAAGAGGGTCTATAAAGGGTGTGAGCGTGGGGAACTGATCGTAATCGTGCCGTAGCACTAATGCAAATACGTGTGTAACCTATGCAGATAATAAGCCACGTAGCTATTGATTGACTATTATTTAGTCACTTTTTGTAATGTATTCAAACTAAAATGGTTTGTTACTCAAAAGCTATAACAAAACCTTGAAAAGGAATTAACAGAATAGTACAAATAAGTTTGAAATAATTGAATTGACAAATTAACTGTGTTAATTACTAGGGAAATTGGTCGAATTTGATGTTTATTCCAGTATCCATAACGAAGAACTGCTTTTCCAAACTGGTATCAATATTATTTTTACACTTTGATTTTTCCCCCATCCAAACGCATTTTATCATTTTATCATTTTGATAACTTTAAAATAAACATCAAATTCAACAAATTTTCCCAATAATTTATCCAGTTAATTTGTCATTTCAAATATTTCAAACTTACTTCTATTATTATAATCATTCCTTGGCCGATTATATAACACTCTTTACTATTGTAATCTAGAATGTTTTATAAAATGTAACTATATTGAACACATATAGGAGGTGCAAGGGTATATTCAAATTTAAAGTTTGAGATTTGAATAACATTATAAAAAAGGTTTTTTTGGACACTTTGCAGTCTAAAGGAATGGATTCATAGAGAGCACCCATATGTGTTTTGAAGAAGTCTACAAATTTAAATACTTGGGAACCGTGCTAACAGATAAAGAATGAAATTCAAGAGGTGGTCCAAAAGAGATGCACAAAGGGTATCCTTGCTATTATTGAGTTTGTAAATAGTTGCTGTCTAGTCTTCTGTCTAGATATATTGAGCTTTTCTCTAAGACTTTCAAAAACGTTGCCTAAATTTACTATGTCATAAGGAGAGAGATATTATTACTATTACTATTATTATTATTAGCACCATGTCTTACTACCCGTTAGGATTATACGCACCTACGCTAATGTGTAATGGTAGGGTGATTGTGGGATGAACTGGAGGACCTATAGTTTAACGTTGAATCCGAACCACGGTGGAAGCCTGGAATTCCACACATTCACAAGTTGTGATTAATACACGTCTTGTCAGAGGTGAAGGAAGGGTTTGGCAATCAGATAAATCTGTGCTGGGACCAAGGATTGAACCACGGACCCCCAACACAGAAGCCAAAGACCACCAGGTTACCTACAAAGAGGGTGAGATGTTTGATGGAAGTTGATATCTATGTACTTATTCTACCATTTTAAATTTTGAGCAGTATTAACGTGTTTACCTTTTGAATATAGAATCCGAATTTTATCTTTAACTTATCCTATGTATTCGATACATCTACAGTTATCTTTATTATAAGTTTACTTTAGATGTTTTAATCTTTTAATACAACTCCTTTAGTTCTTGAAACCAAAACTCTTTCAGAGTCTAAAGAATATAAATAGGCTGCCTGGTCTTTTATTCTTGAACTGACATTAGCTATTGCATATATCCAGTATTAGTTTTAAATTATTCCTTCAATAGAAAAATAGTAAAAAAGCGCAATTGGGTTCCTTTTTATTGGTATCCATAATAATATTGAATATACACGTACAACCTATAAAATAGTATGAGAAGTGCAGAGGGGCTTTTAACGTAAGCTCGAGTGTACTGGAGAATACTATATTTAAAAAACAAACGAAAACACAGCCACTATTTATTTTTATGTTTTTTCCCCCCAGGTGATGTCATGCATCACACTTTGCGTCAGGGAATACCCGCCTCGTTTCCACCCCTTCTCCTCAACAACCATAACGTCAGGGTTGTTTATATTGCTGTGGTTTTACTATTCCCCTGTCTCGAAGAACCTGGTATAAAACCCTTTTACAACGTTTTTTTTTTACGAAGAAGTAGGATCTTCAAAACTAAAGTGACGTATCAACGAGACCGTTCGTTTTGACAACGCTATTAGACTGTGGGTTGGGCATAGTCCACCTCCCCCCACCTCATGAGGAGTAGGGGGAGGGGGTAGAAGAAAGTTATCTCCACTCGATTTGAATATTAATGAATTTTAGAGAGGAAAGCGACAATTAGGATTGTTCTAATTTTATGTGTTTGGTCTTGGAGTAAAGTATAGATAGGAAGTATTTTGACAAAGTCAACATATTATTTACTACAGTTTTATTACGAATGGCATATCTGACAGCTAAAAGAAGCCACTAGATCTTTTACCTATCAAATATTGTGATCAACTAAAGTATTTTGTAGCTGTCCCTTTTGATTAATATTATCAAAATAGCAATGTTATAACACCAACAATATTTTACTTCACATCCTTTACTGTTTCCAGCTTGTGGCCTGGGTAAGTTTTTTATTCATCATATATTTTCCACTACCAGCTGGTTAGGCCTGTCATAGCTTCATATGCCTTATAATCTAACTTAAGACTTAGACAAACACAACATCCAGTCTCCAGTTGTTAATTCATCACTGTGAAAATGTAAACCCACATTTCACCAATGATAAATTGTTCATCCATTCAAGCTAATTTATTTCTGTGCCCCACGTCTAAGCACCCCAGAACTATCTGAATGTTTACACTATAGTGTTAGGAGTAAGGCAAATAGAATTCATAGGAAGCTCAACCCTATTGACTTGGAGGTAACACAGAAAAAACCCACATCCAGGACTATAACTATGAATTCATACTAGGTTAAGCTAATGTACTTGATGCTACTACTCTTTATAGATGGGCTACATTATTCTTTTAAAAGTAAGTGACATCAGGTTTGGTTCACTTCAGTGACCCATTCATTTTGACCCGTTCATTGTTCATTCAAATTTTTCGAGGTTTGAGAGTTTTTTCATAATGTTTGTTTTAATAGCAATGTGTCAAATGTGAATTTAAATACTGACTATTGTTTAAAGTTATTGACGCATTATTGTTTCTTTCAAATAACTTACATAAAGACTGATAGGTCTAAATAGATTAAGATTAAAGTAGAAATTTTAATTTACAAACGCAACTACACACTGTATTGATCTCAGTTCCCAACTCAAATATTATGGAGAGAGAAAGATTGCACGAGAAAGACAAAAGAGCGGTGAGAAACCGATTCCAAGCTCAGCTCACTCTTAACAAAGAACGATATAAGAATCATGAAAGACTGATCCTTAGCTCAGAACAAATGAACGAGAATGACAGAAGTGCAATGAACAACTGAGCCTCAGCTCAGAGCGAACGAACTAGAATGACAGAAGTGCCGTGAACAACTGAGCCTCAGCTTAGAGCGAATGAACTAGAGTGACAGAAGTGCCGTGAACAACTGAGCCTCAGCTAAGAGCGAACAAACTAGAATGACAGAAGTGCCGTGAACAACTGAGCCTCAGCTAAGAACGAACAAACTAGAATGACAGAAGTGCCGTGAACAACTGAGCCTCAGTTCAGTTGTTGATCCGTTCAAACAACGAATGAATGAGAATGAGAGACGAGTAATTACCGTGTGAACGACGGAAATTCGACTGACTTGTTTTATCGTTTTAAGTAAACGAGTGAACAACAGAGAGAGAGTGTGTTTGTGATTGTGTGGAAGAGATATGCTGAGAGCCGAGTTTCGCCCAACTAAACCAAGCATTGAAAGATACCCAGAGCGAGTAGATAAAGTGTATGAGCGTCAAGTAGAAAGGTAAAGAAAAAGCAAACAAATGAACGACGGCTCACTTAAACTAAGATCAGGATCATTCATTTACTTCGATGTATCGTTCAATATGGCCCGTTAGTTCATGAACGACACATCTCTACTACACTCTAGAAACTTGTGATATATTTAAACACAAACGTATGGCTGTTATTTTTGTCCAAATTACGGCAACGTTTCAAAAGATACATGACCTGATATCACTCTATTTATCAGATCAGGTGGTCCACGGTATAAGGCATCACACTCCTCAATAAACCGAACTTTCAATGATGGAGAGATTGGGTTTCGAATACCAGCTAGCTGTTTTTTACTAACATATGGTTTCCCAATTTACCTCCATGCCAATGCCGGTACACTTCCTTCAAATTTAACCTTCGTCATAACTAACACACATAAATAGTACACAATATGTGTATAAGTTGAAGCGTAGTAAGACGTGGTGATAAAATAATAAAAATAAAAATAATAGATCTAATTTCATTTACATCTGTAACAAATAATCAATGTGTTATGTAATATAATAAATAAAATAAATAAATAATTAGGACTAATGAAAAATGCTGGTTAGTTGAACATCTTTTAACTATAGTGAACGTGTCTGAGGAGTTTTGTGCGTTACCTACGTGCTGACATGTAGCAGAAGTAATTGGTTAGGGGTGGGAGGGGAGCAGTTTAAATGGATCAAGACGAAACCCATTTTCTGTAAGTATTATCAAAACCCCCTCTCACCCTCTAAACCACTTCTACAAAAACACTCTTGTGTAGATAGGTCATTTCCAAGATCTGTCTAGACAATTAAATTCAGTATACTCTGTACAAATCCTCCTGAAGATGACATTAAAATATAGAAACATGTCGAGGAGATAAGATCAATTAGGTGATCTTCAAATTAAGGCCACGGTATCCTCTAAAAGAGCAAGTGGCTTAATGTCTTCAAATAAGATTATACAGAATGAAATTTATTTCACTTCCCACATTTATTCAGTGTTTATGAATACTTTTTTATTATATTCTCTTCCTACCTCTTGTTTCACATGCTTGTTATTTAACTATATTATATTATGATGGATTAATAGAAAATCTATTATTTCTGTTAGTTACGGTTATAGCCGCATATAATTTATTATATTCTTTTAATTGAAAATGGATACTTGGACATGGAAATTGAACCCAGGACCTTTGGCTAACTACACCAATGCTCTAACCACTGAGCTATCCAGGAATCATTCTAGATCCAGAGTCATTCTTCAATCATATGGTTAGAGCATTGATGTACTAAGCCAAGGGTCCCGGGTTTGATTCCCGTGTACAGATGTCTTTTTCAATTTAAAGAATATGTTATGTTATGTTCTATTACAACATTGACTCTTTCTAACTTGTTGATAAATTTATTTGTCATATTTTTACCAGTACTGTTTTATTTTGTGTTCTCTTCTTTGTTCATTAATATCATACATCTTTTTTCAATTTAATTTTTACTTTCTCTCTATCTTACAGGTAGAGAAAGTATGGTGATCGTCAAAAAAATCGAACTCGAGATTTTGATGAATTTTGACGTTTCATGACTTCCTTAATCCGAAAAAGTGGTTTTTGAATTTCCGTGTCTGTCTGTCTGTCTGTCTGTACTCCAACTAGAGCCTAAACTATTTTACCGATTGAGCTGAAACTTGATATCTAGGGTTTTCATAGGGTTGCCCCGAGGGGTTTTTGGAATTGGATATCTACCCCTAAAATTAAGGGTAGTTTACTGAGGGGAAAAAACAGAAAAAGTCGATTTTCTCAAAATTGGCTCTAACGATTTTGATTAAATTTCATTTATGAACATAAATAAATATTCCAAACAAAATGGCTACTCTCAATATTTCTGCAAAATGGCTTTAAGGGCTCCGGTCTGATGCGTAAATTAACATTTTTTATAATAGCTCCGAAACTATTTGAGATATGAAATTACTTAGCATTACAAATATGTATATATATTTATAATACAAATATTTTATTCGAAACATATTTTTATAAAATCAGTAATTTTCAATCTATACGCAATTATATATATATTTTTAACTTTTTTGACATTAAGGCTTAAGTATTGCGACCGTAAAAAAAACTAACATGAAATGTTGATGGATGTCGACGTCTCATGACCCCCCGAACCCTAAAAAATAGTCTTTGCAATGCCGTCTGTCTGTGTGTCTATAAAAACTTAAAATTAAGGGTAGTTTACTGAAGGGCAAAAAGAGAAAAAGTCGATTTTCTCAAAATCGGCTCTAACGATTTTGATTAAATTTCATTTATAAACATTAATAAATATTCCAAACAAAATGGCTACCCTCAATATTTCGGCAAAATGGCTATAAGGGCTCCGGTCTGATGCGTCAATTAACATTTTTTAAAATAGCTCCGACACTATTTGAGATATGAAATTACTTAGCATTACAAATATGTATATATATTTATAATACAGATATTTTATCCGAAACATATTTTAATAAAATCAATAACTTTCAATCTATACGCAATTATATGAATTTTTTAACTTTTTGGACATTAAAGTTTAAGTATTGCGACCGTAAAAAAAAAACTAACCTGAAATGTTGATGGATGTCGACGTGTCATGACCCCCCGAACCCTAAAAAATAGTCTTTGCAATGCCGTCTGTCTGTGTGTCTATAAAAACTTAAAATTAAGGGTAGTTTACTGAAGGGCGAAAAGAGAAAAAATTGGTTTTCTCAAAATCTGCTCAAACGATTTTGATTAAAATTCGTATCTAGGCGTTGATTAAGATTATAAATAAATTGGCTATTTTCATTTTCCTATGAAAATGATTTTTAGGGTACATTACAGAAGCGTTAATTTCCGTATCTCCACAACTATTGGGGAAACTAAACAACTTATCATTGCAAAATTGTAGGACTATTAGAAATAAAAATCTTTTATTTGACATATATTTTTATAAAAGCAGATGTTTCTGAGATATTTGCAAATATATTAATACAATTTTGTGAGCTTTAGTTGTAAACATATACTACTTAAGTCTTAACGCAATAATTCTCCAATGCCATAGAGTAATTAAATATAAGTATCTAGAAAAGTAAGTTATTTTTCCTTAAATCTCTTAGGAGAAATGTTTGCATAGCAATGATCTATCTCCATTTTAGACTCAATAGTCAATATTTACATTTTTTATTGGTCAAAATATATAAATGAATAATTAAATATCAATGCAATGACTTGAAGATCTGCAACACCGTATAAATGTTAAAATTTTAACCAGAAATCGAAGTTTTAATACGAAGTGTTGACCCTTGTGGAAGACATTAAACTGTTTGAAATGTTCTTAGGTGGACAAGATGCGCCTCTTTTCTCATTGATTATATATCATTGTATATTATTTTATGCGTGTTCTTATTGTGGAGCGGGTGATGATACAATGTACATTATTCCGTTCAGAAATCTTACGAGTTTATAGAAAGAGAGAGAAAAGTCTGTGCGGTGTGCCGTACCATTTATTTAACTAATGGTAATTGATTAATATACTTCATTTTTATCCATCGTTAATAATAATTTTATAATATCCTTCAACATTGCTATGTTATCAATTTAACTTTACAAAATTATATAACTTAGTACTTTAAATTATAATTTATTCAATACAATAAACCTATTTCCAACTTTTTAATCTCCTCCACACCTCAGAGAGAAAGTATTGTGATCATAAAAAAATTGAACTCGAGATTTTGCTAAATGGCAATGTTTATTGACCCCTTGAACTAAAAAAACGTTGTTTTCGTGATGCCATTTGCCTGTCTGTCTGTTACTTGGGCTAGAGCCGAAACTATTTCACCCATTGGGATATAAGATGGTATCTGGGGTGTCCATGAGGTCCCCCAGAGGTTTTTTTGAATTAAATGTCCAACCCTAATTTTAAGGTGAACATATTACTATGAACAAGATGTTAATTCTCATTTTCTCATGAAAATGACTCTAAGGGAACTTTACGTATGGGAAATTCTCCAATTTTCATGATTTCTCCACAACTATTTGAGGTACGACATATCGTTCATTGCAAAGTTGTGTATACTTACTATAAAGATACATTTTTTATTTGCAATATATATTTATAAAATCAATAGTTTCTCAGCTATAATCAAATATATATCCTTTTTAATTCAGGTGTTTTCAAATGAATTTGATTCTTACGCTTCTTGGTGCGCACAGATTTCCTCTTTTCTCAATTTTCCTGTAACAGTTTAATGCCATAGGGTAATTTTTTATTTTATTTATATTTTTAGCACCACGTCTTACTAACCGTTCGGGTTGTACACTTAAGTAATAATTACGCTAATGGGTTAGGAGTAGGGAAGGTTTAATTTAGAGGAAGTGAACACGCATTTTCATGGAGGAAGAGTGGAAACCCATTTAGGAAAACCACCCCAGTTCACATGACCAAGATTTGAACCTCGATCTCCCCGTTCTCGGCAGTCGAGCTCAACACGAAACTAGCGCATCAGCCAACTACGCCACCGAGTGTGGGTCATAGAGTAATTAAATATTAGTGTATATGGTTTCACTTATAATCCTTGGTGTAATGTTTCTATAACAATATATGGCTCTATTATTTAGTTTCGTTTTTAGTAAATGTCTATTTTAAGATAAAAGTGAAAGAAAGTCTTTGCGCTGTACCGTACCATTTAACTTATTTCCGTATCATTTTTTATAACTTTGTAATTTACCTAATTTTAATGTTATTAGTGATAGAATTAAATTTTTGATAAAGTTGGCAGTTGTGTTAATTTAGCATGAAAAACATGGATATATATTATGAATATAACAATAATATAGGCATTATACTTTTGAATTATGAATGAAAAAGTTTTTGGTGATAATAATTACAAGTTATAATATCTTATGATGACATATATTATACAATCATTGAAGTTTTAACAAATATCTAAAAAGTTTGAAACATATTAAAAATTGTGGACTTTTGAGTCAATTTTCATTAAAACAGTGATATGATAAGATGATGGAAACATGCATATATTACTTGTCTTGTGTTGTATTAGGAATTAAACAGAATTGTTTATAAAATAAGAATTTTTATGAAGAAATGAAAAAGATATGTAAGGAAAACTTCCCATCTCAAATAACTTGGAACACTCAACCACACATCTTTTAACTCTGACCTGATAATGATGCCGTTGAAGAATTGAAACATGAAGCTCAAAACGTTGCAGGGATTGCAGCATTATCCAAGGAACAGAGGACTCAGTTAAGGAAAGAATTCAATTTTTACGTACCTTTTTCATTTCTTTATAAAAATTCTTATTTTATCAATAATTATGTTTAATTCCTAATACAACACAAGACAAGTAATATAGTCATGTTTCCATCATCTTATCATATCACTGTTTTAATGAAAATTGACTCAAAAGTCCACAAATTGTAATATGTTTCAAACGTTTTAGATGTTTGTTAAAACTTCAATGATTGTATTATATATGTCATCATAAGATATTATAACTTGTAATTATTACTACCAAAAACTTTTTCATTCATAATTCAAAGTATAATGCCTATATTATTGTTATATTACATCATATATATCCATGTTTTTTCATGCTAAATTAACACAATTATTGACTTTATCAAAAATTGAATTCTATTACTAGTAATTTTAGTCGTTCCTTTTTAACCATTAACATGTTTTTCAATAATTTTAATGTGTTCAATGTTCTTATAAATGTTTAATATGTTTTTACATATTTTATAAAATATTCCTTAATTAAAAAAATCAATTTATTTGGTGTAACTGTTCTCAACTCTAATAAACCAATAATAATAATTTATTTTCCAAATCTCATCATATTTTATGCCATTATCTTAGGATATTTTCTAAAATGTAAACTACATTAAATTGACTCTTAAATAATGAATTAAAATATCACTGAGTCATAAAATCTTATGATAAGCAAGGTAACTAACTAGTAGTACATATATTGAATAGTAGGCCTTTATTATTTGTCTTTATTCAGATTGCTATTTTCCAATAAGCTGAATTTAATTCATGAAACATTACAACAGCATGCTCACTTAGTCTACACTGAATTGTAACAGCCTTACCTTGATAGATTACACTATGACGCTATATTATATATCATACCATAGTAAATAGTGAAAAGTAAGCTTGCTAGGGTAGAATAAACATACATCTAATATATTTTATGGCTGACATGTAAGGTTCATCATCATTATCAGACCAACAAACTGGCTATTTGTTTGTTGTAGCTATCAATTTTACCATTATCTTGGGCCGGGATTGCCGCAGGTTCATGGTATTGTAATTTGGTGGTTTCCCCATGCCTACCACATCGCAGTGCTATGGCCTTTAAAATGGCTGCCACTCTCGTCTGTAGATATCTAGTATATAGCTGTCCCTGTCTACCAATCTCTACCTATGTCCCGTACAGAACAAACTGCCGTATTTTCCAGTCTCTTTGAGTCATTTTTTACCACAAAGATAAATTATTGAAGACGTATTCTTCTTTCCCCAGATTGCATATTTGTGTACAAATTTATAAATTACCATATACATTGGGGGGCGGAAACCATAGTTAGAGTATATATGTTGAGAAAAGTGATGGGCAACGTGCTGAGTTTTTCTTGACGACCAGTGGAACTCACCTAAATGACATTATCTTCAAAAAGTGAAAAAGTATATGATGTATTTTGCTTTTATTTAGCAAGTCAATATTTACTTTTCAATTGAAGTTACTTTTCTAGTTACTAACCGTCTAATTGTTTCGGATCCACTCTGTATAAGCAGTTCACTTAATATTGTTCTTTAAATACTTAGTTAATTTAATATACATCTTTAGACACTGTATAAAGAGTTAATTTAATATTAAGATTAAATATTTAGTTAATTTAATATGCATCTTTAAACACATAATAAAGTATATATTCTTTATTACGTGTCTAAAGATACATACATCGTAACAAGTATAAAGATGGGTATGCCGTCTTTTTGTTTGTGGTTTTATTTTATGGTAAAGATAATTGTTGGATTTGAAGTTTACTGAATATGTTTAATGAGTACAGTAATTGTTTATTTTGATATTTACCAAACGAATTATATTGGGAAAATAACTCGTTAAATTCTTCAAATTTCAAGTGTATTAGTTGCACCGATTCAACAGCCTCAAAAATTAACACATCACCCCTCCATATTCTTAAAAGAACTTACACTCTACATGGTGAGGTGTGAACAGCCCCACACCACTCTCAAACACCCTCACCTCAGACTGGTTGTATTACAAGCCATTTTTTGGAACTCCACCCACCCCCTCCCCGACCTCTCCTTTACAGACAATCCAGAATATTGCATTAATAACAACTTAGGCCACGTGATCATCTATGCGAGAAAGTGATGTAATTATACTTTTCAAAACACCGGAAGGCGATTTTTGGCCTCGTTAATTTCACAAGATTCTTTGTTAATATTTTAATCCTTTAAGCGTTTGCCAACCCCATATAAGATAATTTATTCGTTGTTCTTCTTGATTTCCAACGTTGTCTGACAAAAGATTGGCTATGAGAAGGAAAGCCCGAGGTTATGTTTACCTTGGGTAAAATGCCTGATAAAAGCGACACTATGGACAAAAATAGGAGCGTTCAAGTATTATGAGTACAATAGAAAATATTTTTAGGAAAATAGACAGTGTACATCTCCTCACTATTTTTCTTCAAACGGTCTAGTCTGATTTCACCTTTCATTTATCTTGTCCATAATTATGTATTTCTGTTTATAGCTTTGTATTAAATTAATTTTTCTTTTGATCGTCTAATTACTTATAATAATCATTTTAAAAATCTCCCTTTTATTTTTTGTTCCCTTTCATATTTTCTTTTTTACTTTTTAATTTATTATTTTATTAATTCTACCTCCTCCTTTACCTCATAGACCACCTTTCTAAACTAATATCACTTGACTTTTATTTTACCACTCATTCCTTCTCTCTCACTCAATATATAACTACCTCTTTAACTCTTCATCTGATCCTCTATATCTTCCCCTTTATCTTTATATATCCTTACTTTATTTTACTTGAATCTTCATACCTCTGTTTTTCTACCACCCCCGTTTTTTTCTCGTTTTATTTTCTTTCATCAAATAACCTCGTTATCTATCGTTTCTTATTTTATCTTTATTATTATCTCTGTCAACAACTCTTTCCCTATATCCATTCTTCTATTACTTTAGCCTTTTTCTTTTCTTTCCCTTTTTCCTCTATCAATTTTTAAAATCTTTTATTTTATTTAGTTAAAAGATGCAAATTTTATGACATTCGAATGGTACAACCTGTAAACGTTGGTCATATTTAGTTTAACGGAAACTCACATCGCTGGACACATGGACTAGGACATAAGTCTCGTCTTGTCTGGTTTACCAGTGAAGATAAGTCCAGGCTTAAAACCAGGCTGAGTTTACTAAGCTGTCGTTTACTCTTTGGTTTTCCACTTACTTTCCACTCAAATATGGGTGCATTTCCTCTAAATTTTATCTTACTCATCCTGACCCTATCAATGCAGATATAAAGATGGCTTGGGTCGGTGCCAAGGCATTGAGTACGTGTGTGTAAAAGGCCCAATCTAGGATAGGTATCAAGACATGGAGTACGTATGTGTAAAAGGGCCAATCTCGGATAGGTATCAAGACATGGAGTACGTATGTGTAAAAGGCCCAATCTAGGATAGGTATCAAGACATGGAGTACGTATGTGTAAAAGGCCCAATCTCGGATAGGTATCAAGACATGGAGTACGTATGTGTAAAAGGCCCAATCTCGGATAGGTATCAAGACATGGAGTACGTATGTGTAAAAGGCCCAATCTAGGATAGGTATCAAGACATGGAGTACGTATGTGTAAAAGGGCCAATCTCGGATAGGTATCAAGACATGGAGTACGTATGTGTAAAAGGGCCAATCTCGGATAGGTATCAAGACATGGAGTACGTATGTGTAAAAGGGCCAATCTCGGATAGGTATCAAGACATGGAGTACGTATGTGTAAAAGGGCCAATCTCGGATAGGTATCAAGACATGTAGTACGTATGTGTAAAAGGCCCAATCTCGGATAGGTATCAAGACATGGAGTACGTATGTGTAAAAGGCCCAATCTTGGATAGGTATCAAGACATGGAGTACGTATGTGTAAAAGGCCCAATCTAGGATAGGTATCAAGACATGGAGTACGTATGTGTAAAAGGGCCAATCTCGGATAGGTATCAAGACATGTAGTACGTATGTGTAAAAGGCCAATCTAGGATAGGTATCAAGACATGGAGTACGTATGTGTAAAAGGGCCAATCTCGGATAGGTATCAAGACATGGAGTATGTATGTGTAAAAGGCCAATCTCGGATAGGGATTAAGACATGGAATACGTATGTGTAAAAGCCCAATCTGGATAGGTATCAAGACATGGAGTACGTATGTGTAAAAGACCCAATCTGGATAGGTATCAAGACATGGAATACGTATGTGTAAAAGGCCCAATCTCGGATAGGTATCAAGACATGGAGTACGTATGTGTAAAAGGCCCAATCTCGGATAGGTATCAAGACATGGAAGTACGTATGGTAAAAGGCCCAATCTCGGATAGGTATCAAGACATGGAGTACGTATGTGTAAAAGGCCCAATCTGGATAGGTATCAAGACATGGAGTACGTATGTGTAAAAGGGCCAATCTCTGATAGGATTAAGACATGGAATACGTATGTGTAAAAAGCCCAATTCAGGATAGGTATCAAGAATGGAGTACGTATGTGTAAAAGGGCCAATCTCGGATAGGGTATCAAGACATGAATACGTATGTGTAAAAGAACCAATCTTGGATTGGTATTAAGACGTTGACTACATATGCGTATGAAACACAATCTCAGATAAGAATTAAGACATGGAGTACTTTTATATAAAGGGCAACGAAATTACTTTCCACCCAGAGGGTTGAAACAAAAAAGCTCGTTCAAAGGAAAACAGTTCTTAGATGAAAAGAGATTAACATGTACTGAAAAAACTGTTGTCATTTAAATGAGCTTCATAGGGTCCCTTTACACTCCAATTCCACAGCCTAATTCCCGTATTTTTTTAGCATAGTATTGAGCCGTTATGTTTTCCATGCTCCATTCGAGGGACGCGTCCAAAGTAGGTTACAACTACCTAGAAGGAAATAACCTATTGGTTGGATTTTCCTATGGAAATAACAGTTATCAAGCTTATCCTCAATTATTTAAAAAAGTTAATTTTGAACCCCCCTTTTTTGAGAAAGTTTTCTAACAATTTTTTTGATGTCAAAACAACAATATTCAGTCCAAATGTTACTGAACATAAGTTAGTTCCACCTTTTAATATTTTTCTTTTAAACCATAAAAAATTAATATTTTTATTTAATTACATAGTGATGTGAAAAAGTCACTTAAAATCGTTCACCTCCACTTTAACGTAAGTTATATTTTGTGGTTAAATACACTTTATAAATAGTAGACTACGAGTTTTATTTTGCAACGACTTTCAGCGCTCCTTTAGGCTACTCCGTTAACCGTAATTTCTGCGGTGATTCGATCAACATCATGTGTCGCTTGCATCGCGTTGTCAGAAGAGAAGATGAATTAAAACAGATTATCCAAGAGGACGATATCAATATTATATTAATGTTTGCCACGGTACCAACCTTAATTATGGCAAATTAAATTCAACTAATCTTTTCCAAGTAATTAACACAAAATATGGATTTTAATTTTGTTGAGAAATGACTCTTGGTCACGTAAATAGAATCCCGAATCTCTTAGCTTGGTGTGCCAATACTCCCCATTGATCGATCTGACAATTATAAAAAGACTAAATCTACTTTCACGCATTCGTACGCCAAGTTAATTGATCAGCAATGTCAAATTTGATAGATTTTACCAATACTTAAATGATAACACTAATATGTATTAACATTTTTTTATTTACGATGGCAGAATATTAGAATTTATTTTCTAAAAGATTTTTTTACCAAAATCCCACTGTATATAGCTGCTACTATTGAGAGATTGAAAATAGGCCTACTAATAAAATATTACTAAACATGAATATTTAATTTTCAATTTTCAACTAAATAAGTATTGCTCATTTTTCAAACTACATTCCTCTTGCGATTAAACTTTATCTTTATCCTAAATTCTTTTTTACTTTCTTATTATAAAAAATTAGCAAAAGCCATAATAATTTTATTATTTTTCTCTCTATTCAGGTCTATTTACTTCTTAAGACTAAGTAACAGGAAACAACATGTAGTTAATTTTTCATAGATGATACTTAAATGATCCTTTAACAGTGGTTGACTATGCTTTTTCTATTTTCAGACATACGTTGATGTTTTTATTTATTTAGCACCACGTCTTACTACCCGTTAGGGTTATAAGCTTTACGTTAATATTAACTTAGTATTTTATTTTATTCGATTTTACAGTCATAGCTATAACTATTATTTGCTGCATTGTGTTTATACAGTTACAATAAACTTGGTACCATAGCTGATAGGGCATAGTGGACAGTGGTGTACCAAACATTAATGGTTCTAGGATCTAGCCACTTTTCAAACATTTCTTGTGACAAAGCAATGTATACTTTCCAACAAGTATTAACATTTATTTTTGTTCACAACTATTTATGTGTTCTTAAAGAAAATCGATGTGCATGGTGACGATTTATAAACTGTTTAAATACTAGGTAATATGTATTAAAACTAAGAGTAAAATAATATCAACATATTATCTGTATTTTTGTAAAGTATTTGGGTCGAACGGAGATCCAAGGGAACTTGGTTAAACTCTATTGGGGGGGATTGAAAATTATATTAATTAACTGTACAAGGTACGCCCTTCTATCTAATTAGTAGATATGCATCATGTATCGTACACCCAGCAGCAGGAATACCGTCTTTGAGTAACGGAGCACTCTGTTTCTGATAGCTAATAACCAGCGAGATTCAAACACTATCATCACAGACTACTTCTTAAACTATGAGTGATATATTATAAGCCTTGGAAAAGAATCAACCTGGATATAAACTGGTAGAGCATTGCTGATATAAGTGAAAGGTATTAGGCTTTTGCTTTCAAAAAATACACAGGTATCTAAGCGCTGAGGCTAGGTATTTAAATTATAAATACTCTCCTAGTTTTATGCTGATATTTACCTTGTGTTTAGAGATTTAGAGCATTTATCTATAAATAAGCTAATATATTTACTCTTTCACATTCTGTTTACGTTAAAATTAGATAAAAAATTAATAAATAAGATATATTTGCGACTTCAGATGTTAATATACAATTTTTTCACCAACGCTTATTAATAATTATGTTAGTCATGGGCTTGATGTGTGTAGTATTTCAAGTTCGAATCTCACCCCCTGCTTTGTCAAAACTCAGTCCCGTCGTATTAATGTCCATGTGAGCTTTACCAGGGGCCAAATAAATCGGATTAACGTTCTGACAACCCAGAATTCAATTGAAAATGAACTCGCAAATATATGACGCGTGCTTTCTTTCTGCCTCTCTCTCTCTCTCTGCAGACCAGAAGCATACACGCTGCTCAATAGTCAGTCAGCACGAAGCTGTGCAAACAACATTTTAAAAAGCGAGACATTTTTTAGCCGAGAGTTGTTCGTGTCAGACACAGAATTGGAGAGATTCAGAGGAATAACGGTACAACTCACACAAACGTTCTTTTTTCATTCTACTTTTTTTTTTGCACAGTTTCTTACTACCTTTTAAGGACATATGTATATGTACTAAGCACGCTAATGAGTATCGAATGAGAAAGGTGGAGTTTAGAGAAATTGGAGCCGAATTTGCGTGAAGGGGGAGTGGAAAAACATTTAGAAAAAAAACCACCTTCAGTAGACCCAAACGGGATTTGAGCCCTGATCTCATTGTCATTGGTATTTTAGTCTATTGCAAAAGTGACACCTTATACCATGTGTCACCAAAGCAGGTCCACGTCTTAGTACCCGTCTGTGATACACGCAGTGGCGGCTGGTGATATCGGTAACTTGGCAAGCAGCTTTGGATGTCGGATTGGGGTCAACATGTTTAGAGCTTGTTTTTATTATGTTCCTTAATTTATTTATTTAATTAATTTTAGTGGAATAAAATGTATTTAGTTATCATGTTGAATGTATAAAGTTATGTTTAAACAAAAATAAATATGACACAGGATATATATATATATATATTTAAATAATGAATTGTGCGAATAGAGACTCGTTAGAACAGTCCTGAACACGCGACTGACGTGAAATAACACTGCGCATGCGCCAATATTGACCAAGAGCGTTCGGTAAATATTTCACTATTATATTATTTCGCTGGCCGAAACACTCCTCAGCAGCGAGAGGCAAATGTTGCCTATGTTCCATCTATGGATACGATTGTGCCATACCCCCTTTCCCTCCCTTTTGTCCTTCATACCACTTGAATGATCTAGAAGCAGGTTTGAGTTGGCTTTTAGAAGGTACTCATGGCGGGTACAAACACTCACGATTGATAAATACCAAGCTCAAACAAAGATGGAGCAAAAATTATAAAATTATTAGGTTTGCTATCTGACCGCACATTTCTATACGCGTTTAATAACATAATTGAACCCACTTCGGTGGCCGCATGGTCTAAGGCTCTACTCTCGCAGTAGACTAGACTGCTGCTGATGGGGAGATAGAGGTTCAAATCTCGGTCAGGTGTACTGAGGTTGGTTTCCCAAAACCTAGTGGCACGCGTGATTTAAATTCTCCATCCCTGGCCTAGGAGCTAAAAATCTTGATTATATATTCAGAAGACCTTGGTTTACTTACCGATGAATATTCATATGTTTTTTCTAATTTTTAATGAGTTTGTTTAATTACAAGAGTAGCCCAGTCTCTGTTGCAAGTATTTTGTGTGTGTAGTACTTTGAAGTGTGCCCCAGGTTAACATATAGTAAGTAAGTAATAAGATAAACAGTTTAAAAATGTACAACAGTATTTTTTGCAGTCAACGTTGATTACATTTCACTTGAATTTTAGTATTTTACTACAGGTATTAAAACTATCTTTCAAATGTAGCATGTGAATAAAGAATTACTTGTAAAATGAATATATTAAATTAGTTTTAAGTTGAAAAGAAAATACGTATAAAGCTCAATTTTTGTGGGAAATAGTGGTGCCCATAAACTAATAACATGATTACTATTGAAACAGCCAATGCTACCAAATTCACGTCTGCTAATTTTCCAGGAGTACAATGGACACCAAAACTACGACCATTAATTACTCTGGAGATGTGTATATCAACGGTAACCAACATAAATAGAGCTGCTTGTAGCACAAAAAGGTTTTAGCGAGCTAGGAATTGTGAGTAGCATAGTTCATCGCTCCACATCATCTCCCCCTTTCTCCGTTCCCTTTACCTTTTATCTTCTATACTTCATCCGAGAAGGAGATGTCCAGTTGACGCCTCATTACGTTACTTCTCTCTTTTCCAACCAACTCAATTTTCTTTATGATCGCGTCTTACTAACTACCTGTTCAGGTTATACGCATATAATGATAACTACTTTAATGAGATAGGGACGAGGAAGGAACCATTTTAGAGGTAATTTACACTAATTAAATTAGGAGAGCAGGAACACCTTTAGGAAAAAACCACTCTCAGTAGACCCGACTGAGATTCTAACCCTCAACTGCCCGTCAATAGCAGGCCAATCTTACACGAGAGTGACGCCTTGTTACATTCGACCACCGAAGTGGGTCCCAACTGAATTTGTAGCGTGTTCGCAAAATCAGTCAGGGATCCCGGGATCGAGTCCTGACATCATGGATTGTTAATGGCTACCAATCTCACAAGTACTAATTGCCCTGGTAGCGTATTACTGGAGCTGCGTGCATGAAATAATAGAATTTAGCTTATTCTCTCCCTACTCCGAACTGGTCTGAGCTAAGGGTGCCGGGATGGATTCATGAACAAAGTGCAAAAGGGTTTCCTTCTGAGATAAGGAACCCGGGTTCATTTCCCTACATGACTTAAAATGAAAGGATAAGCCCACGTATTTACCTTGATCTGACCGGTGAGCTCCCACGTGCTACCACAAAAGAATTAAATCAAGCTATGGTTACCTCATTATTACCCCCATCTTCCTCCCTCATTATCCATGTCCTGATATCTTTGGAAAGACTCGCTTAGGAGCTCAACACTCTAAAGATGTAATTTTCCATTCTCTCTCCATGCGAATAAAAAGGTGTTCTTATGAAAACATTCTCGGGGTACTATTCCTCTAGCGATAAACTCGTCTCTACGCCTCCACGGGTTTGATCTGCATGATAGTTGTTTTGCAGTAATGAATTAATGGACATAGGACCGGGTGCTATGCATGTTTTCGTGGTAGGTCTGTTTATACCTAGTGTGGTCATGTAATATATCAATTAATAAAATACTGAAAACCAACTAACCACACAATATTGATAAAAACTAGAACAAATTTCAGTAATTATTAGAATAATCGTAATGGACGAGGTACTAACCCAACTTTGTCTCCATGATACTCGTTATATTGGAGCAAACAAGTGAAGAAACAAACTCTTGATGATAGAAACACGTGTGTACATCTTTGTGTTTGGACCAAACGACTGTATAAACAACCCTTGATGATAGAAACACGTGTACACATCTTTGTGTTTGGACCAAACGACTGTAGAAACAACCCTTGATGATAGAAACACGTGTGCACATCTTTGTGTTTGGACCAAATGACTGTAGAAACAACCCTTGATGATAGAAACACGTGTACACATCTTTGTGGATGGGTCAAAAGACTGTAGAAACCAGCCCTTGATGATAGAAACACGTGTACACATCTTTGTGGTTGGGTCAAAAGACAGTATAATCCATCTTGTAGTGCTAAAAACACGTTAGCACACCATCATACTTAGAGACAACCACTAAAGAAACAAATACTAGATGCTAGTGTAACATTGAGTTACATTTGAACTCGCCCCCATGCTAAACTTCATACTCAACTCGCCAAAGAATCATACCACCCGCCCCAAATAATATTCAGTAATATTCAATAATATTCTAAACCCTACAATAGTAATCTTCACTATTGTAGTTCCTGTAAATTAAGACAACATTAAAGGCAATTCAAATCAATAAAATCAATTCAATAGAACTATGGAATACATTGGAATCTGTACTCACCAAATCTATCGTATGTAGACAAAGACGAGCTACACCGGGTAGTAACAGAGACTCCTTCACCAAAGTCAACACCGACTAAATCAAATAGATACTGAAGCCACGCCAAGCAATACTATCCACGTTCAACTAAATTCTACCCACCTGCACTCTGATGGATAGTCCCTCAACTACTGAGATGACGTCCGCTTGAAGAATCGTTGCTCAAAATGAATAATGGGACAACAATATCAACAATCCACGTCATGTTCGATTCCTTCTAGAAGGAATTGTTCTACCCCCCTCCCCCACCTTGTTACCGTGCTGTGAAAAACCCATATTTAAAGTCCTGTAAGCGCATCATTAAATTGACTACTAAACCAACACTGGACGGAGGAACATAGTCCTAGGACCAGGATTATGCCATCATCATCACGTGATAAACTACAAACTTTAACAATGGCAACGTATACTATGAACTTAATTATTCAAAACTTTAACTTTTTTTAAGCCGTATTTATTTTCTTCGCCATATTATAAAATATACAATGTCTGTCACCACTTGGGCGCTCGAGACATCTGTTTAGTTTTGATCTTTAATTTATAATAACTTTGATATATTTTTGTGATGAAGAAGTTTATCATTATTTCATTCTGAAATAATGTTGTAAATAAAATGTTTTGATTTCTTTTGTGATAATGAACATTTACAAAATTTAACTTCGAGTCGTAAATTGTTTAACTGATAAAATTAATTAGTGATTAATTTTATATTTGATCTAGTTTAAATGTTTTCACTAGACTTTGTTTATTGTTATTTATTAACTTTAATTTCACGAATAGATGGAAGTTTCTAAACTGTAAGTTTAGGTCAGGTAGTCCCGCGGGAGTTTGACTAAAGTCTGTTAGCCGAACTCTCGCGTATTTTAAAAATGTCTGATAAATATTCTTTATATATTTATTATTTAATTTGTTTGAAGTGTGCTTTAAGTGATGCAGTGCAGACGCGTTTGAAACTGTATAATAAGGCCCATATGGCTCTTATATAAATCATATATAAATCTTATAAATTTATTAACTGATTTATTGTTTGTTTACTTGTATTCGTTTGAACACTGTGGGTTGTTTGTCTCATAAAGACTAGCCCATCTGATTGTTTGATATGTCTAACAGTAGAGAAGTTCTGAATAAGGAACTACACCAATGACTGTTTATTTCTAACATGATTTTCCACTGAACTCAGTACGATTATTGAAACCATGTAATTAATTGAATTCTTCTTTGCTAATTGTTTATTGCTTTGAATAAACCATTTATGGTATTACTATTTAAATCTTGCATTTCATGTCCTTTGTATAATATATGTAGATTGCACCCTCCCCCTTCCTTTAAGTTATCGATGGTCGTAAGGAGAAAGGTTGAAGAGAGGGGTGTAACACTAGAAACACGAATCAAAATTCTAGTATTTGTATTAAACGACTGAACGAACAAACTATAGATCAGGCCTGCCCAGCCTTGATTGTAGTGAGGAAAATTCTAGAAAAGATTTTGTGTGTTCGAGAGCAACATGAAATACAATATTTTGTAACTTGAATGTTTAGAAACAAAGTTTAGTAAGCCCTACCTAACTACAACTAAACTACAAAAGTGTACATGTCATTGTAAGGAAAACATTTACTGTATTAAAGAAAACTACGCAGCTTACCATTTGAGCATTAATGAATTTTAAACGTGTACAAAACAACAATACAAAAATAGTAAAAAAAAATTAATTCAGTTGAAAACATTTTCACAAAACGGTTTATTTTTAAACTTTGAAAATAGTTCTCTCAAACAAAGTTCACTGCGATACTTGGCACAGCATATTTTCAGACAGCATAATGTAGTTTGGAGTAGTTTTGGTAAGAGCCACTTTCATGCAGTCATTCAATATGTTTATCAGTTTACCTGTACATTGTTTTCAGTAGTTTCATGGTTGGAAATGTAACATTGTTATGTTACATTTACCCGCCTCAGCTATTTCCACCTGATCAATCTTACTACCCGCTCCATGAAACTACGAAGAATAGCCACAAAACAATAGTAATCTTCACTATTGTAAATCCAGTCCTAATACAGTTCTTTAAATTAATACGTCTCTTTCTGCCCTATACTCCTTCAACAACCACAATTCAATTTCAAATAATAATTCCATTCTATTACTTACCACCTGGATCTGCTGTCCGAGACACGAAGATTACTCGCAAGTAAAAATAAACTTCCTAATTCGGCGAGTGGGGCAAATGTACTGTGAGTACCCGCACTTGATGCTTACAGCTGACCGTCTAGTTGGATACTAGCGGACGCAAATTCATGATAATAATTCTATCAAGACAAGATGACGTCACCTGACCTCGCCGGGGCTAACTACAGACCACTATACGTAGCAAGCCAATCGTCCGGGGAGGATTTGAAAATTAAGACACCAAATCCGTTGGGCCGAGCGGTTCATCCAATCATAGACCTGCATGCTGAATTCCCAAGAGATGGCGAGACTTCCACCTGCCCAACAACGTCACCGGCCAACTGTGGTTACCACCCCCCCTTTAGTGATACGCAACTAGCACTGTATATAACCTATGTCTATTATTGTGAAGATATCATTCGGAGTTCTGCAAGTGACCCGGTGTGGTCGTTGTGCTGTACGAGCTATCATTCGGAGTTCTGCAAGTGACCCGGTGTGGTCGTTGTGCTGTACGAGCTATCATTCGGAGTTCTGCAAGTGACCCGGTGTGGTCGTTGTGCTGTACGAGCTATCATTCGGAGTTCTGCAAGTGACCCGGTGTGGTCGTTGTGCTGTACGAGCTATCATTCGGAGTTCTGCAAGTGACCCGGTGTGGTCGTTGTGCTGTACGAGCTATCATTCGGAGTTCTGCAAGTGACCCGGTGTGGTCGTTGTGCTGTACGAGCTATCATTCGGAGTTCTGCAAGTGACCCGGTGTGGTCGTTGTGCTGTACGAGCCATTATTCGGAGTTCTGCATGTGACCCGTGTGGTCATTTTGCTGTACGAGTAAAAGTAAAGAAGAATTAGCTGTTAAATATTCTCTAAATGTTCGGTTCGCTATATAATTATGTACGTGAAGAGTCCAGAGTCGAAGGGATTGATTCAGTACGAGAATTAGTTCGTACTCACGTAATTAGATCTGAATGTGCGTTTAAACTGTTATGTTGACTGATGACCGGCACTGATGGTCATACGGTCCGAAGTGCGACTACCGAAGGCAATGGATAGACTATATCTATATAGAAGTGCAACACTATACTGCGTCGTGAATAAGTAGACGTATAATGTCTCGCCTAACTGAACGCTTGTGCTCCATCTCTATTGCTGCCAACAACCTCTGCTCCTGTCGTCGGCCACGTGGATTTTCACCAGCACCGCGTGAAAATGTGGACTCATCTCTATCGAGGAGACATGACAACAATTGACTCGGTAATGAGAACATTTCTTATGTTGTTATATATTTTTGAAACTAAAATATCGGACGTGTCAACTAATGGAGTTGACGTTGTTTATTGGACTATCTAAATATTATTGTTGAGAGTCTTTACGTAATAAACTTTATACTGTGTAGAATCATATTATGTATTTACTTGGTTTCATGAATAGTCAATTTTACGTTTGCATATATCTTGTATGAATATATCTTGTATGAATAGCTTGAAATGCAGTTATCATTTATCATTGGTATTAATCCAGTTCTTATTATTGTAACAAGAAAATTTTCAATAGTAAAACTTAGGTTTTCTTTTACAAAACCATTATTAATAAATAATAATAATGTTTAGGGTGTATTACCAAAGAATGTTTTCCTATAATCTATGTTCGCAAATACTTTCGCTGCTAGGATTGTCTAGGCCACAATGTTGATGTTGTTGAAAAAACTTGCTTATTAAATGACTATTTACTTTAAAATCTCTGATTATTTCCTTACTTATTTATTTTATGTTTCACATAGCTTATGCCCCTCTATACTCGTTATGTTGTTTACGGTGGCCTTAAACTACGAGGTAATAGAGAGGGCGTAACAGAAACCCTGATTCGCTTAAGTAGGTGGAGCCAAAACATGCTCCCGCGGGCAACATGTTGATACATGTTTAACAGGACTGCTATAGATTATATAAACACGTGTTCACAATCTATTGCTCATAGTCAACGACTGAAGAGACAGCTCTTAATACTTTAAGCACGTCTCCACAGCTCGTGTTAGGAACCAACTACCTGAATGAACCAATACGTGGATGAACCAACACGTGTTGCTGTAGGGACGTGCTTGGAGCCAATATTGAATGAACCAACATGTGTTACTAGAACAACGTTTCCACATACTTGTGCCTAGTCAAGGTGATAAACGGTGATTAACTAGATGGCCATGAAGTTTGCTTTGAAAGTGGGAGTGAGGTGTCGATTGATAGATGGTTTCTACTTCCTATAGGGTCATAGGTCATTTCAGTTTGAGTGAGAGGGGCTCATCAGACCTCTTGATGGTTGCTGTGCGGGCCTCTCTCCTCATTCATCACTTCGGGACGCACAAAAACAACTTAAGCTCTGGAGAAGTTATAGCGAGGCAGGAGTTTCTTTTGTATGTATGTATGTATGTAGTATGTATGTATGTATGTATGTATGTATGTATGCATGTATACGTGTGTGTGTAATGTATGTATGTATGTATAGTATGTATGTATGTATGTATGTATGTATGTGTTGTTGTGGTGTGTGTGTGTGTGTATGTATGTATGTATGTATGTATGTATGTATGTATGTATGTATGTATGGTGTGTTGTATGTATGTATGTATGTATGTATGTATGTATGTATGTATGTATGTATGTATGTATGTATGTATGTATGTATGTATGTATGTATGTTGTTGTATGTATGTATGTATGTATGTATGTATGTATGTATGTATGTATGTATGTATGTATGTATGTATGTATGTATGTATGTATGTATGTATGTATGTATGTATGTATGTATGTATGTATGTATGTATGTATGTATGTATGTATGTATGTATGTATGTATGTATGTATGTATGTATGTATGTATGTATGTATGTATGTATGTATGTATGTATGTATGTATGTATGTATGTATGTATGTATGTATGTATGTATGTATGTATGTATGTATGTATGTATGTATGTATGTATATATGTATGTATGTATATATGTATATATGTATATATGTATATATGTATATATGTATATATGTATATATGTATATATGTATATATGTATGTATGTGGTTATGTATGTGGTTATGTATGTGGTTATGTATGTGGTTATGTATGTGGTTATGTGTGAATGTATGTATATATATGTGTTTATATATGGATGAATATATGTATATATATGTGTTTATATATGGATGAATATATGTATATATATGTGTTTATATATGGATGAATATATGTATATATATGTGTTTATATATGGATGAATATATGTATATATATGTGTTTATATATGGATGAATATATGTATATATATGTGTTTATATATGGATGAATATATGTATATATATGTGTTTATATATGGATGAATATATGTATATATATGTGTTTATATATGGATGAATATATGTATATATATGTGTTTATATATGGATGAATATATGTATATATATGTGTTTATATATGGATGAATATATGTATATATATGTGTTTATATATGGATGAATATATGTATGTATAAAAGTATATTTGTAAATATGTATATATATTTATGCACGAAAATTTGTATGTGAATGCAATGGCTAATCCTGTTTGAGAGTACAGGTCTAAGTGCAAAGCTTATAATTTCACACGAAATTGTATTTAATTTAATTTAAATTAAATAATTACACAACATAGAGAGAATAAGATTTATTTAGATTGTATTGCTTTAAATCGACAATGTTCTTGCACGTATATTTCTTTTTATTATTCCTTTTGTGAGCTTGACTGCAAGCACTGCCCTTTTGCCTCTAATTGTAGGTACATGCAACCATCTGAGCATGCGTATTAAAAATAAGATAATTTTTACGCCTAGATAGCAAGTTTTTTTAAGCATCCATATATCAATTAGCCTTGTACACATATCAATAACTAACGTGGAAATTTGTTTTGAAATCAAGAGAGTAATTAAAGCGTTGTAACCAATTTTTAATTAGTTTAAATTGTAATTTTACTTTCTTTTTCTTATAAAATTAATTTATATATCTGAGTTTATGTAAATAGTTGTTCTTGATTTCATAATCATCACTAGCGTGCTTTCCTGTATATATAATAAATGATACGGAACTCCGCACATACTTTCTTGCTCTAATGTTTAAAAATAGAGATATTTACTCAAAACTTGTAATATATTTTAAATGAAATAATATATACTACTAAACCCAAGCATAAAGTGCACTATACTTGCGTAAAACATTTTTTGAATCCCGGTTTTAAATTTGATAAATTTTATTTTTAAAGCATTAATGTCCTCATTTGTATGTTTGGACCAATAAAAAACATCAATATTGGGTTCACAAGGGTCAACATTTTGTATTAAAATTTATACTTCCAATTTATATTTAAACATTTTATTAGGTGTTGCACATCTTAAGGTCATCGTATTTCTATTAAATTCATCATTTATAAATTTTGGCTGGAAAAAAAATGTGAATATTTACTGTCGATTCTTAAATGAAGGAGATAGATCATTGTTGTAAACACATTTCTCCAAAGAGATTAAAGGAAAAATATCAAACTTTTTGAGAAACTTATATTTAATTACTCTATGGCATTAGAGAATTATTGCGTTAAAACACCAGTATAATATCTCTGTAAAACTAAAGCTCACACAATTGTATTAATATATTTACCAATATCTCAAAAACTGTTGATTTTATAAAAATACATTTCAAATAAAAGCTTTTATTTTTAACTGTGATACAATTTTTCAATGATAAGTTGCGAAGATATGGACAATTTTGCTCATGTAAATTACCCTTAAAGTCATTTTCATGGGAAAATGAAAATAACCATTTTGTTTATAATCTTAATCAACACTTTTATACTAATTTTAATCAAAATCGTTTGAGCCGATTTTGAGAAAATAGATTTTTTCTCTTTTTACACTTAATTAAACTACTCTTAATTTTAGGTTTAAACAGACACACAGACAAACGGAATTCACAAAAACACTTTTTAGGGCTCGGGGGTCATGAAACGTCAACATCTGTGGTTAGATATTTTTTACGGTGTTTGAAAAGTTAAAAAAACTATATTTGCACTTTGCCTGAATTTTTTTTTTTTGTTTTGGTTATTTGGTTTTATAAAAATATGCTTCAAATAAAATATTTGTATTAAAACTAGACCTACATATTTGCAATCATAAGTAATTTCATATCTCAAATAGTTTCGGAGATGTGATAAAAAATGAGAATTTACTCAACAGACCGGACCCCTTAAAGTCATTTTGCCGAAAAAATGAAACTAGCCATTTTTTTCAAATATATTGATCAGTTCTTAGAAATGAAATTTAATTAAAATCGTTTGAGCTGATTTTGATAAAAGCGATTTATTTCTCGTTTAATCCTTCAGTAAACTACGCTTAGTTTTAGGGTTAAATATCCAATTCCAAAAATACATCAGGGCAGCCCCATGAAAACCCTAAATACCAAGTTTTAGCCCGATCGGTAAAATAGTTTAGGCTCTAGTCGGAGGTACAGACAGTGTACCCCTTTTTACTATCTCTGGGCACATTTCCCCGACGCCCCTAACACCGATGTGTCGTTGATGCGAACTCCCCACTCTTGGTATTCTACCGAACGGTGGTATTCCATTACGTAAAGAAACAAAAAGACCAACAACTATATCACGTTTCACTTGTGTTTTATTCTGATCTCTTTAAGGTCAAGTACACACGGTTCCCTATAGACACACTCTCAAGTCCGGCCTTACTTTCGTAAGTCTTTCTTTTCTAGCCTCCGCTTCAGACTTCGACCGGCACTCCACTGTCCCATACTTCTTTACACCACATCTTAGAGTGAGCGAGGTGCCGTCTAGCGGCACACCTTTCAACCAAACAACCGGGTGTGATGCAGACGGTACAACAGACAGACAGAGAAAGAGACATACAGACGGAAATTCAAAAACTACTTTCTCGGATACGGGGGGTCATGAAACGTTGAAATTCATCAAAATCTTTAATTTGATTTTTTGACATTCACAATATTTTCTATACCTGTAAGATAGCGAGAAAGTAAAAATAAAATATTTATTGACTGAATAAGAAGCTTAGAAATTACAAAAATGATATATCGACAGCAAATACTAGTATTATTCTAGAAAAAAACATTAATCTTAAAATCGTGAATTTAACATAAAGTCCAACACCGAAACTTAAAAAAAAAAACATTATTGGCAATGTGATTATAATATGAAAAACACATTGTTCTGCTCTACGTGTCTACGTTTTGGTGTGGACTTAGCTTGGACGAATTTAGACATGTCTTATTTTAATTATTTGACTGAGGTAATAAGAAGCATGAATCATGAACAATTATTTAGATTTGACTATACAGAATCCATTTACTAATCTCGTATTGGCTTTATTTTAAAATATTAACCTATTGTACTTTAACTATTACAAAGTATATAATAATATGTACTAATGTAAAATGTTAGTCTAAATAAAAATTATATGTATATATATATCTAGATGAAACATATAAGGCCTATATAAAAATTGTCCATACCATAGTTTAGAAAATTTAAATTTATACACCACCTAATTTTGTGGTCACGATCTGCCATTGTGTGTGTATATATATATATATATATTATTGGATGTGTATATATGTAAGGATTTGTGTCTGTATTTATGTACTCGTATGTATGAATGCTTGTGTTTGTGTCTATGTTTGTATAAATGTATGTGTATGTGTACAAACGTATGTATGAGTGTGTTTAGGTATAGTTGTATGTGTATTTGATATAGAATAAGGGTAAATATATATTTTTTCTTTGGAATACTATTATCACGGCTATATTATGCTGCAATAAAAACAGATTTTAGTACCTGACAAAGTTAGCCTGGAAAAAAAAACCCATTCAGATACTAGTTATCGATACTCATCTATGCTAACCGAATTTAGCAACAGAAATGTGGTAAGAATATGGACGATATACTTTAGAGGAAATGTGACCAAATTTGTTCCTACAAACAGTGAGAAGCCGATAAGAAAATAAACACTTTTAAAAGGTTCAGCTAGAATTAAAATTCCGATTTCACCACCACCTGTAAAATATACTAGACAAGCTTTAAGTATGGTTTGCGGGCCCACCTTTGGTGATACATCTTTGGATAGATTACTATAAAGTTGATGGAAATATTTTTTAATACACCTAATTCTAATATTCATCAAGGATAAACGCATATATTCATATAAATGAGATAGCTATCAGGTAGGTAACATTTTGAAGAAGTGTACCCGCTTTTGATTGAATCGAGAGCGTAAAACTATTTATCAAAGAGTACATACGACTAATATTTAAAAACTGTCCCTCTGGTCACTGGAAAACTAGACAAAACCTGACAAGTCTAACGTCTCTGCCCGCATGGCTATAAATGTGGATTATGTTTAGTTAAATACTTAGCTAAATGCTTCAGACGCTCCAGCATTATTTCAAGAGTAGATGATTGAAAAATTGTAAATATGATCTATCGCTTTTAAAAAAACACTTTCAATCGCTTTTAGCCATTTTATCACAGATAATCGTGTTTGGAATCGAAGCTTAGAAAAGTAAGAAAGAAAGCTTGGTGCATCAATATTCATCTTGTCAGGAAACGTAGTTTATATTTTTCCTGACCTGTAAAAATACATTACAGAGTAGAGAATCGATACTATCGATTTTGTAGAGATACGGGTCATCAATTCCAAGGTTCTCATTTTAAGTTAGTTCAAGATGCGACCTCCTTACAAGTCCATTATTCTATTCACTTCTTTTTTCTAGCAACAAAATCCTTACCCAAATTTATAGCTCCTTTCAATCAAATTTATTACACAGAATAAAATTTCGATATCTCAAAAAAAAAAGGTTGAAGAACCTAAGGATACCATAAATTCTTTACCCAGGACTCATTCATTTTGCTGAATCTCATTTCTTTACAGTTCATCATTTCCTTTAACTCTTCTCGTACATTGATAAATCTAACAAAAGTTTTACTGAGCATAAATATCTGGTAATGTAATTCTCTGTAAAGAATTCTTCGACGTCGCGTGGTCGTGTCCAGTAGATCTTTTTTATAGCTAAATATAAATATTCATGTAATTATTTTTCCAACGCTGAGCAATTAATAATGTCTGGAAACGATATCGGTGCTATCTTTGAATCTAACGGAACTGACTCTTGTTAAATGTTGGTATCGTACTGCCCCGAGGATTTTGAGCACGTTTATAAATGTTGTGTGTTCAAGATTTACATTCTACCAGGAACTAAGAAATTATGGACAATTATGCTATCATCGTTATTGTCTGCGATAACTCACGCAATTCTAGTTTGAAGTGATATATGTTTATTTCGAAAAGAACTTTAATTTATATTTCTTTAGCTACTCTTAAATTCCTTACGTATTTGCTCACGAACATTTTAACGTGAATGAATAGTTTGTTATTACGTTATGATATAAACATCTTACAGAAGGAATTCAGTGAAAACCAACATTGATGGGGCATTTATTTTAGGAAGATTGACATTTTCTTCTTAAAATATTTTGATGAAAGTGTTTCTTAAACTTATCATTGAAAGTAAGTTCTGTTCAGATAAAGTGTATTTTATTTTAGAATGCCCTAAATTTGGTTTCGTCATGTTAATTAGGGGACCACATCTCACACCAATAGAGAACAACCGGTAAAGTTATTGTTTTGTATATTATGTTTTAAAATAAATGGTACGGAATTCCACATGGACTTTCTCGCTTTATTGTTTCAAAATTGAGATATTTACTAAAAACTCGTATCATGTGAAACGAAATAATATACACAAGCAAACTCAAGCACTAATTGCACTATATTTATGTATATTATTTTTTGAGTCCAGGTTTTAAATTTTATAATTTTATTTTTAAGGAATTAATGTCCTCATTTGTATGTTCGGACCAATAAAAAAGATCAATATTGGGTCATCAAGGCTCAACACTTCGTATTAAAATTTCTACTTCCTATTAAAATTATCGACATTTTATTATTAGGTGTTGCACATCTTCATGTCATTGCATTACTATTAAATTACTCATTTATAAATTTTGACGAATAAAAAATTTAAATATTGACTATTGAGTCTAAAACGAAGGAGATAGATCATTTATCCTAGGAGGTTTAAAGAAAAATAGCAAAAAATTTTGAGACCTACTTATATTTATTACTTTATGGTATTAGAAAATTATTCCATTAAAACTTAAGTAGTATCTCTTTACAACTAAAGCTCACAAAACTGCGTATATATACCAGAAATTGTTGGGTTTATAAAAATATATTTCATATACATTTTTTAATTTTTAATATTAGTACAATTTTGAAATAATAAGTTATTTAGTATCTTAAATATTTGTGGAGATACGGAAATTTCTGCTTCTGTAAATTACTCTATATAAATTTTCATGGGAAAATGAAAAAAGCAAGTTTATTTATAATCTTAATCAACGACTACATACGAATTTTAATCAAAATCGGTAAATCCGATTTTGAGAAAATCGATTTTTTCTCTTTTCGATTAGAACGAACTACTCTTAATTTTAAGTTTGAACAGACACACAGACGGCATTGCAAAAACCACATTTAGGATTCGGGGGGGTCATGAGACGTCGACATCCATCAACATTTAAGGTTAAATTTTTTTACTGTCACAATAATTTACCTTTTGTGTTCGAAAAGTCAAAAAATGTATATATTTGCATATAGCTTGAAAGTTATTGGTTTTATGAAAATATGCCTCGTATAAAATATTTGTATTATAAATAGATCTACATATTTGTTTTGTTAAGTAATTTCATATCTTAAATTGTTTCGAAGATATGATAAAAAATGGGAATTTACGCATCAGACCGGAGCCCTTAAAGTCATTTTGCCGAAATATTTAGCTTAGCCAATTTTTTTAGAGTATTTATAAATATTTAGAAATGAAATTTAATCAAATTCGTTAGAGCCGATTTTGAGAAAAGCGACTTTTTTTTCTTTTCCCCCTTCAGTAAACTACCCTTAATCTTAGGGTTGGATATCGAATTCCAAAAATCCCTTGGGGCAGCGCTATGAAAACTCTAGACATCAAGTTTTAGCTCGATCGGTAACATAGTTTAGGCTCTAGTCGGAGGTATAGACAGAAAGACGGAAATTCAAAAAAACTTATTCGCATTCAGTGGGGGTTATGAAACGTCTAAATTCATCAAAATCTTGAATTCGATATTTTTGACAATCACAATAATTTATCTAACTGTAAGATAGCAAGAAAGTAAAAATCTCTGTTTATTCAGTAGAGATTGAAAAGTGGAGTTTTGAATCAGAGTTTAGCATAATATCCAATATTATCCGTACACACGAACTATGTTTCGTACTTAATTCACTACAAGTAAACTATTACTGCATGTACGACTATTTTTGAACTATTAGTAACACAATAAGCTTTCATGAAATCTTGTGCATTATTTGGTACTATATCACCTAATAGTTTTCAGGGATGTTTTTAGTGGAGACGTATTCATATATTCGATATTAGTTATCTTATATTAGTAAAAGAGTTAAGTGAAATATTTTACTGTTGAAAAATGTCTGAGGGAATGGTTTTAATTAAAAGCATTTTAAATCTGTAGCCATGATTCAAATTATATATAATAGTGATTCAAAGTGTACATTCTGCTTTATTTTCATTTATACACTAACCATTGTTTGAAACGAATTTTATTTTTGATTTTAGGATTAACTATTCACAAAAGAAGAGTGAAAACATTGTTTGTTACCTCACACCTCACTGGTTATTTCATGATAAATTCCATAGTTGTTTTAGTAAAAATTTCTCAATTTAATCAAATATGAAAAAACAGCTGGTACCATTATTATTCAGTTCAGATAATTGTTTTTAATTAGTTCATTGCACATTACTATCCATTAGGACTAATCACGAATCATAATTAAAAGAGTAGGAACAAGGAGAGAATAAATTTGACTAATTGTAACATATCTTTAGAGGAGCTAAAGTAGGAGGAATTAGTTCGGGACAAACAAAAACCTTAGTACACCAATCCAGGAGTCAAACCCTTTCCCTCCATCAACGGCAAACTAGAATAGGATTAACTGACTCATTTGTCTGTGTGCCCAGTTTTACGGGTTTCTAATAACTAGTTGAGACAAGGAACTTTGTCATATCTTCCCTGTAATAATATATAATATTTCTCAGCTGTAGCGCCTTAACTGGCAGATCTCCTGCCATGAAACATACATCTCCCATAGTAATAAGAATAAAATACGTGCCATACTAAGATCTAGCTTGGATTCAGCGCGCGCTTTCCTTAATATTTTCTCCCCTTTACCACTCATACCTCAGACGATATTCCCGGAAAAAAAAAGAAAGGAAGAAAGGAGGCGGCTTACGATGAAGAGACCGACGAAGGGAAAATTAGAATGAACACGCAACCTTCAACAGAAATAAATGAAAAATACGAGGGATCCTTCCACGAAGCGGTGAAAGAACCGGATAATTAATATGCTAAGGGAGAAGAATCTACAACCTTTTCTCGTTGACTTTTCCCTTGGACTCTCTAGTTGTCCTTTTGAATCCTTTACCGCACTACTTTACGTCACTAGCCTTTGCAACAAGTTCTCGAATTACGAATACTTGCAACAGGTTATCGAATTACAATTTTGTGATATGTTATCGAATTACAAACACTTTTTACAAGCTAATAAATTACAAATACTTGCAACAATTTATCGAATGACAAATATTTGCTACACGTTATAAAGCTACAAAAACTTGCAGCAAGTTATCAAATTACAAATGGTTATAACAAGTTATAGAATTACAAACACTTGCAACAAGTTAACAAAATTACAAACACTTGTAACAAGCTATAGAATTACAAAAACTTGTAACAAGTTATCAAATTACAAATATTTTAAATAATTTCGGGTGTGAGTGGAGGATCTTTCAATTAAATTTGAGACGTAATTATCTTACTTTAGAAAATAATGATGCAGCCTACATTTATAATTTTACCTTTATTACGACTGTGGATTAGGGTTGTAGAATATCTACTTCATATATTCTTAATATGATACATACAGTAATTCTAAAATGAAGTACTATGCAATCGTTACTAGTTGTTCTGCTAAAATACAACATGTTGGGAGAAATATATTTGAAATACTTTAATATATCTATGTATATTTTGATACTATTTAAGCTCCTATAAGGTAAGCCCTATAAATCGTTGTATCCATAGCACCAATTCTAGATTTTTCGAATTCAACTTCTATCATAAAAGAAAAGCTAGACTCAGAGAGTTATTTAAGGAAATCCCATGTCAGTAATTTATCATGTAGAGGTTCTGCCTATAATATTTAAATTTACTATATTCTGATCTATTTTTTGCATATTGTTCCTGCTTTTAACCACTCTTTAGTTATTTGTTATTAATGCTATTTTTTATTCTTATCATTATTAATTACTATATTTTTTCTGAGCTATTCATCAGTATATAACATAATTTTGCCATTTTTGTGTATCTTATTTTCTCGTGTAAATATATGTATTTGTATACTTTTCAGTGATGGCCTGGTCTTACGACTGTTGGCCAGCACTATAATAAACGAAATTGAAATTGAATTATTATTATTAGAACCGCGTCTTACTACCCATCTAGGCTATACGCACTTACGCTAATGTGTAATGGTAGGGTGATTGTGAGATGAATTGAAGGACCTACATTTTAACGCGGGATCCGAAACACTGTGGAGACCTGGCATTCCACACATTCACAAGCTGTGATTAATACACAAACAAAAGTTAATAAATTGTTGCATAAACACTCAATACAAAATCATTTATGTAATTATATACATTGTTACAGAAACATTGAGAATAGACGAACCCATCTGTCTTTCGAAGAGCATAAAAATAAATTGTATATACATTTCAAACTGCTCTATATAAAAAAGTATGTTTGTTTATAGCTCAGAAACTATTGATTATATAAAAATATATTCTTGTTTATTTAAGTTTAGTTTGATTCAGATATAATTAAAATTTAAAATTGGTTTTAAATTTTTCGGTCGTCCACATTTGATCTATTATGTATTGTGAATATAATCATTTGAATGGTGCCAGACTGTAGATATTTATAATAAATTATGTGTGTTCTAATAATACATAATTATTTTATATTTGATTTATTGTAAACTGCGTTTACCCTGAAGGTGACAAATTTTTCATGATTGAATACACTATTGCCCTCTTTAAAAAAATAAAAATGGTGGAAAGGTTGAAGGAGGTTGCTACCTTTCAGGGTAAACGGAGTGTATGTATTTTATTATATTATGACAAACATATCATAGAGAGAAACACTCTTCACTCCATGATGAGTGTAAAAACCTTTTGTATTTTACTACTCACTGCAATAATTAGTCAACATATGCAATTCATTAGCTTTTATTATTTTAAAGCACAATCTTACTACAAAACTTGGTCTTATTCATGTATATATATATATATATATTTATATATTCAGCAATGTTTCCGCTTCTTGTTTTTAGGATGAATTACCAAACGATATTAAACAATTACAAGTTAGCTCATTAAAATTAAAACTCTCTGCATGATGGATCTCAATACGACCATGGATATTGTAATAGTTTCATGCATAACGTAGGTCACACAGTCTAAGGCATCAAACTCGCAACAGACTGGGCTGCCAACCATGGGGAGGTCACTAATTGAATCTCAGCCTGGTGCACTGTGGGTGAGTTTTAACATCCTATCTAAACGCTAATGTTGGTGCATTTGATCTAAGTAGGCATCTTTATCCTTTAGATCATGTCATAGATATGAATGTATCCTACTTGTAGCATGTATTTTAATGCAAACATACTAGGATTTAATTATAATTGCTATCTAGTTTCAGCTCGTCCTAAATGTCTCAGACTTTTATCTAAATGTACCTTTTTTACTTTAATTTATTTGGAACTTTTAACGTGATCTCAATTTTATTTAAAAAATTATAAGCCACTTTTAATAGTAATAATAATAATAATTCATTATTTTATACTATGTGTCTTAGAAATGTTTAAGAATAAAGTAAATTAACAAAAAATTATATTTATGAAAACAATTATTAAATCTCAAAATCATACGTTTCGTACAAAAAAATTTGCCAAGTAGTTTTATGCATCGTTATGTCATACGACATTACTAATCTGTGCTCTTCTATTGCTCCGCCCTTAACGTGGCCACACAAAAATTTGTTAGATTATCTCAGTGAACCACATTACTAATCAGCTGAAAGTCGTATGTGTTTGATGTCGTGCGGGTTTTAAACTTGTAACACGTGCACATAATGTATTAAGGTGTGTTTATGAGCTTGCAGTGACTTCTTTCAATACAATTATGATTCAGGACAAACAGTTGAAAGGAACATGTCTTGGATGGATTGGGTAATCCCTTGGAAAAACCTATCCTGTATTAAAATTATTTTTTCCGAGTCCACGTCTGTCTATTCGCATAGAGCAGTGATTCCCAACCAGGATTCTGCGAGCCCATGTTCGGGGTTCAGCGAGAATTTGCAAAAGCTTGCGAAAATATAGTAAAACTTGCCACCTTTTAAAAAAATTAATAAACAAATTAAAATACTAAGGTTTCCATGTAACAAATAAATAAAACAAAGAAGCATTTTGAAAGTTTAGCTTGATAATTATTTAAGAAATAAGAGAGATTAAGGGTGCATTTTCTTAAAGACGGCTGACGTTTGGCCCACACTACTATGTTTTTTTTGTAACGTTAACTTACAGTTAGTTACAATTGGATCCATCCCATTATAATGTTGATACGTAACTATCAAGAATTCATACCACCCGCTCAATAATTCCGACCCAAATAGAATCCCTACAATGGTACTATTCTCTGTTGTAGTCCCTGTAGGCTAATACGGAAAGATAATACGACACAGTATATTTCATGCTGTACAATCTTCTGTAATATTACACTCATATTTGTTCAGGAACTTACCTTTGAAATCTTCTATCACTAGCCGCCACCAAAGCTGAACTACACCGTGCAGCCAATGTGAAGAATGGGCCGAGCTAACGAAAGTCTACAATCAACGCGTGGTCATTCTCCGTCTAGTCAGATTGAATCTGAGGAATGACAACATGGAGTACGCTGGAAGACAACAATCCACCCGCCCTCTGACGGATGTCAGATGAACTTCCCCAAACAACACAAACATCCAATGATCGCCGACTTGTTCTAATTTTCCGATGGAAAAAACCCTACAAAGTGCCTACGTGACCGATGACAGCTAGCAACTACGTGCTAGAAATTACCTCCCCTCTTTCCGTGCAACGAAAATCACTATAAAACAGGCTGACATTGTCTAAAAATGTTGACTATCTAAAATCTACGAACGAGGACGGATCATTGTCATAGACCTGGACAATGATCGGATAAACATTCATACATAATAAATTGGAACGTAACTATGGCTGTTACTTATAAAGAACTCTATTCATTTTCGACTTATAATATTTTCGTGTTAAAATCTTTATTTTGTGTTTTGCTTAATATTTAACTTTTCTCTTTATTATCTCAGTCGCTTAAATGTAACTTGTATGCCGCCACTTAGGCGCGGTTGGTTAGTTTGTTAGTTTATTAGTTTGGTTTGAAATCCACCATTGGTAATTTTGTATTGAGTGAATTTAAATGTAAAATGTTAAAATGTGTGGACTTTTGTATTTTGCTATTTCACGCGACTGTAGAAATAAAATCATGCTTGTTATTTTTTTTATATAATTTAATTTTGTTCTAAATTTCAATCTTTAGTTTTTTTAAGAAATAGTTAGTCCCGGGAGATTTTGACTTGAATCTGGAAGTCAAACTCTCGCGTTATGTTTTGTAAATTTCGTATTGTAACTTGTAATTGTTTGAGGAGCCATCAGGCAAGAATATTTAATGTATGTTTCATTTTGTGGATATCTTACTTCACTTCACTTTTGGTAGTTTGACTTCTCTATTGATGTTAAAATCTACGTAATTTTGTGTCTCTTAAAGACGACCTGTAATAAATGTAAACATGGGATGTTTACATTCTGCGCTTCACGTTATTATTTTCAGCATTATTCAGAATGATATAATGAGACCACTGTACTTTGCTTTATCTACGTTTATACTGAATAAACCATATTATTGTTATATTTTTAATTCTGCTTATATTTTCCCTTATGTAGATTCACCTTCTCCCTTTTATTTAATTGTGGTCGTTAAGTAGAAGGCACGGAGACGGTGTAACACTGCGCCACTCTGCTGTCCTTTTAATTAACTGATCTTCCTGTTTAATTAGTTAATTAATAACCTATATCATTGCTGAAAAATGTTGGAAAATTATACTGTATATTTTTGTTGTTGTTGTGAAGTCATAGTCTGAGTTTAACCTTGTATCTCTTTCTGTTTCATAATGGACAACTTGACTACGGACGCTTCGACTGGGGAAGTAGTGACTGGCGAGCCGAGCGTGTTGTCTAAATCTGATGTCTACCGTCTCAATAAAGAAAGCCTTATCTCCGAGCTTGCTAAGCGTGGACTGCAATGTTCAATAGAAACCACCGTAGCAAGACTTCGTGCAGTTCTCGTGGGAATTCTTTCGGAAAGCGATACGTCTCGAGACCAGGCAACAGTGGGAGTGGAGAATCATCATTCAGTACCGGTGAGGGTTGGAGATCCAATTGAAATGTCACGCGCTTTGGTGAGTGATAAAATCCAAAGTAAAATTCTCGTTGATTTTGTAAATCGAATACCACTGTGTGATGGTCAGGACAGCTCATCTCTTTTTTTATTTTTACTTGAGGTTCAAAGGATTTGTCATTTAAATTTCGGTTCTGAGTCCGAGTTTATTGCATTGTGTTTAGGTAAAACTTCTGGATATTTAACTCGTTTGTTTTCTGAAGGGCTAGTTAATGGGTTAAGTTGGAAGCTTATTAGTCGTAAGATATTAGACTGTCTTGTCCCTACTAGAGCTAGAGATAATTTATGTAAGCAGTATGTACATCGCTTTCAACGTCCTGATGAGTCGTTAAGGAGTTTCATCATGGCCATTTCTGAGGCCGTTGAAGTTTTAGGGTTAGATCTTTCTGAATGTCAGATAGTAGATATTATTTTGGAGAATGTGTCGCCCTTGTCTCGACGTCATTTTGTATTTACTTCTAAACCTAGTACGATGGTTGAGTTACATGAGCTAGCTTCCCTAATTGAAGGTACTTTGTTGTCTGAAAGTGAGTTTCTGGAAAATCATGCGCCTTTTATTGTTGACAATCCAGGCGTGGGTTCGAATCCTAGTTATTGTGGTAGGTCTAGGAATAATACTGCGATTTCTCAGCTGGGTGTGCAACCTGTGAAGAAGAACCATATTGGCCCGCGAGCGTTGGATAGTAAGTTTTTGTCAGGAATTCGCTGTTTTAATTGTAAACAGTTAGGACATGTCCAGAGCAAGTGTAGTTCGGGAAACTAGTTGTGCGTCGTAAGAATCATGGGTCTTACGAGTCAAGCTCATTTCCATGCCCCCCTTCCCCCGTTGTAGTTCTTGTGCTTTTTTCTGTATGTTGTCTAGCATTAAATAAATATCTGCCAAGCTCTCTCCCAGATGGGATGGACCCTGGTCAGTTGAATCTTTCTTAACACCCGTGTCGGTCAGATTGAAGAGCCAGACAGACCCGACCGATACGCGAAGAGCTCATGTGAGCCATCTTAAACTAATACCGACGCCTTAGAATGTAATAGTTTAATGGATAATGTTCGTAAGTTATTGTACTTACAGATTTAATTACTCCATTTTGGATTTACTTAGGTAAATGTAGGATGCCAAGAATTTTTTTTATAAGTTTATGGGGACTTATATTTGATCTTTTTGGTATTCCTGTTTTGGGTAAGACTTGGTGTCTTGATATTATTTGACAATTGTTGAGTCATTTAATTAACGGTCAATTAACGTAATCTCATTTTGTTAATTATAGTATTGACCGGGTTTTTGATATTCATACTCTTAATACTAATGTGGAATCATGCCTAATTTTTATAGGTATATGGGGACCTATAATTAATCTTTTGGCATCCCTTATTAAGTTGAGTTTTGTTTGATGGCATTGTGCCCTGGCTGTGAGCCAAATCGTGTTTAAAATTTAAATTTTGTTTACCATTAATGATATGTTATATATCAGTGGTTTGTAGATATAGTGTTTTGTTATCTATATATTGTTGGACATGTGTATAGTTCTTTACAGGTATTGAACCGTAATTGAACTTGTGGATATTATGTGTTTATGAAATAAGTGAATAGTTTATAGATTATTATGGCACGAATTTGTTGATGTTCCACTTCATGGAATTTGGATCACGAAATCAAATGTTGTTTTGATTTAATTATGACGTAACTTTCTCTATTCTATGTTTTGAGACACTCTATTCTAGATTGAGTGCTGAGAATGGACTTATATAGAATATAGTGAGTTATGGTGATATAACATTTGAAACTCTCGAACCTTTGAATAGGAACCTTCAAAAGTGTTGAGGGGGGGGGACGCTCCTCCGATACATCTATGTAGGATTTCTATAGGATTTTAGGATTTCATGAGGATAAACTTTTATGACTTTGTAGTCTAGTGAACTTTATTATGAGAACTGGAGTTTGAACTTAGAAGAAAGAAGAGATTATTCATGTGTTCATACGAATAGTTATATACGTGTGGTTGTGTGTGACTTAACGCCACTTACATCTCGACAACAGACTTGTTGTATATGAGTTTTCGTTGCGCATCCTGTTTTCCTTTCTCTCCTGGTTTCTGGTAAAGTCTACGTAGTGGTACCGACTGCTTGTCTAGATGATGGAATCTAGAGCTGAAAAAGATGGATCATCTCATGCTGTTTGGGAAGATGATGTACAAGAAGGCAACCTTGAGCCCTTTGATGTTCCGCCTTTCTGAGGACGGATGCTGCATCTTCTTATTTTCCTGGTCAAGGGGGGAAATTTGTAGCGTTAACTTACAGTTAGTTACAATTGGATCCATCCCATTATAATGTTGATACGTAACTATCAAGAATTCATACTACCCGCTCAATAATTCCGACCCAAATAGAATCCCTACAATGGTACTATTCTCTGTTGTAGTCCCTGTAGGCTAATACGGAAAGATAATACGACACAGTATATTTCATACAGTACAATCTTCTGTAATATTACACTCATATTTGTTCAGGAACTTACCTTTGAAATCTTCTATCACTAGCCGCCACCAAAGCTGAACTACACCGTTCAGCCAATGTGAAGAATGGGCCGAGCTAACGAAAGTCTACAATCAACGCGTGGTCATTCTCCGTCTAGTCAGATTGAATCTGAGGAATGACAACATGGAGTACGCTGGAAGACAACAATCCACCCGCCCTCTGACGGATGTCAGATGAACTTCCCCAAACAACACAAACATCCAATGATCGCCGACTTGTTCTAATTTTCCGATGGAAAAACCCTACAAAGTGCCTACGTGACCGATGACAGCTAGCAACTACGTGCTAGAAATTACCTCCCCTCTTTCCGTGCAACGAAAATCACTATAAAACAGGCTGACATTGTCTAAAAATGTTGACTATCTAAAATCTACGAACGAGGACGGATCATTGTCATAGACCTGGACAATGATCGGATAAACATTCATACATAATAAATTGGAACGTAACTATGGCTGTTACTTCTAAAGAACTCTATTCATTTTCGACTTATAATATTTTCGTGTTAAAATCTTTATTTTGTGTTTTGCTTAATATTTAACTTTTCTCTTTATTATCTCAGTCGCTTAAATGTAACTTGTATGCCGCCACTTAGGCGCGGTTGGTTAGTTTGTTAGTTTATTAGTTTGGTTTGAAATCCACCATTGGTAATTTTGTATTGAGTGAATTTAAATGTAAAATGTTAAAATGTGTGGACTTTTGTATTTTGCTATTTCACGCGACTGTAGAAATAAAATCATGCTTGTTATTTTTTTTATATAATTTAATTTTGTTCTAAATTTCAATCTTTAGTTTTTTTAAGAAATAGTTAGTCCCGGGAGATTTTGACTTGAGTCTGGAAGTCAAACTCTCGCGTTATGTTTTGTAAATTTCGTATTGTAACTTGTAATTGTTTGAGGAGCCCATCAGGCAAGAATATTTAATGTATGTTTCATTTTGTGGATATCTTACTTCACTTCACTTTTGGTAGTTTGACTTCTCTATTGATGTTAAAATCTACGTAATTTTGTGTCTCTTAAAGACGACCTGTAATAAATGTAAACATGGGATGTTTACATTCTGCGCTTCACGTTATTATTTTCAGCATTATTCAGAATGATATAATGAGACCACTGTACTTTGCTTTATCTACGTTTATACTGAATAAACCATATTATTGTTATATTTTTAATTCTGCTTATATTTTCCCTTATGTAGATTCACCTTCTCCCTTTTATTTAATTGTGGTCGTTAAGTAGAAGGCACGGAGACGGTGTAACATTTTCTTGAGTTAATTGTTGGTGAACCTTTCTCTTTGATAGTAATATTTGTTCATATCAATAAGTGAAAACTATTATTTGTTATTTTATTTGTTGATTAGAGACACTTAATATTTTGTTAATGTGCTAGTGTTTAATTAACTATTTTAAAGCTTTCTAACTACTACTACTACTTGCTGTGGGTTAGATGCATGCAAACTGATGTCTTCTTATTTAGTATCGCTGGGTTTATCATGGGATCGTTGGTTTGGAATATGCACAGATGGCACCCCCTCAATGATTGGATAAAAAAAGGCATTTCATACTCTTGTCAAAGAAAGTAATCCAGACATTATAACGACTCATTGCTTTCTTTATAGAGAAGTTCTGGTTTCTAAAACGATTAGAGAAGATTTGAAACGTGTTCTTGATACAGCTATTAACATAGTTAACTTTATTAAGCAGCGTCCTCTGCAGTCTCGCATGTTTACAAAAAATTGTGAACACATGGTTAAAGACCACGTCACCTGACTCATCTTCTACACACCGAAGTTAAATGGCTTTCAAGGGGAAAAGAGTTGACATACATATTCGAACTACAAGAGAAGCTCCAGATTTTATTCAGAGAAAATAGTAAAAGTTCTTTTTCCAAGTATCTTGAGGACGAATCGTGGCTCCTGTAACCAGCATACCTGGCAGATATTTAAGAACACCTAAATAAGTTGAACACCATCATGCAAGGTCCCAAGGAAAATATTATGACGTGTACAGAAAAACTTGTAGCATTCAAAAATAAAATTGGTGTTTGGAAAAAACATCTTTCTAAGGGTAATTTCCAAATGTTACCACTATTTTCTCATCTTCAGAACGTTACAACTGACAACCACCGTGAAACAATTATGCCCCTGATTTCCAGCCATATGGAATATCTGGCTGAAAATCTTGCCAAGTACTTCCCTTCATTGTCATCTGAAGACTATGATTGGGTCAGGAACCCTTCCACAGATTTTCCAAGCAGTTCAGAAAATTTATTCAGCCTGCAGGAAGAATAACAATTGACTGAACTAAAGTATGATCGCACACTAAAAATTAATTTTAATGAATGGTCATTAGATATATTTTGGATATCAGTGTAAACAGAGTTTCTTGCCATCTCCCAGAAAGCTATATACATATTGCTACAATTATCAACATCGTACTTGTGTGAGCAAACATTTTCATGTATAATGAATGTAAAAACCAAACAGAGGAATATACTGTTGTCTGTGGAAGAAAAACTTTGTGTTTGCCTATCAAAGATGCGACCACGAATTAAGTTGTTGTGTTCAAAAAAGCAATCCTAAGTTTCACATTAAATTAAGTGACAGAAGGATTCATTGTTATTTTATCAGTTGTGAATTGATAACGAAACAATAAAATGTAGCTTATTTTTTCGTTAACAGTTTATAAAAACCATTATAGGAACACAAAACTATTGCAAAATATATACACCAAGTTTGTTTATAACCAGTAATCCAGATGTAAACTGAAATAGTTTGTAATTATTTATTAACAGTAATATTAGTAAGCTAAGTAATAATCGTATCAGTATTATTATTAAGCTAAGTAATAGTAGTATCATTAATATTAATAAGCTAAGTATTAATAGTATAAAAATTATGATTTAATAATTATTTATTACTAACCTTTTTTTCATGTCTTTATTTAATTTAACGCTGTCGAATATATTATATGTCAGCCAGGTAGGGGCTCCTTGAAATTTTTCAAAATATTTCAAGGGTTCCTAAAAAAAATCTTGGGAATCACTGGCATAGAAAACCGAGAGATTAATTTAATACGGCTCATGACAGATACATGTGGCTGCGTGCATCACAGCAGTAGCAGAGCATCAAACTTCAGGACCATATAGTTATAATCCGCATTGTTCAATACATAATGATATTGACAAAGAGGACGATTTACTGGAATTAACTGTTTTTTGGGATATAGATATATTTCATACTAATAAAATAGTGTATTTGAAGCTAAACCTAAGAGAACGAATATGTCTTAACTTTAATAATAATGTTCTTTAAATTGAAAAATGAAACCTGAACATGGGAATTGAGCCCGGGATCCTTGGCTTAGTACGACAATGCTCTAACCACTTAGCTATCCAGGAATCATCCCGTGCCCACAACATGAGAGCTAGATATGACTACATCCGTAACTAACAAAAATAATAGTTTTGCTACTTACTCCATTTAGCAACTAAGTAAAGTAGTTAATACTTTTAGTTAAATCGTAAGTTTCTAAATTAAAGTGTAGGTAAAGTTTTGCTAGATTCTATTTTACTTCAGTGACTAGTAATGCTAGAGGAAAATAAAATTTACTCATTGCCATTTTAACACGACAAAATATTCTCTGGATCATTTTGGCTACTATACAGAGAATAAATGAGTTTCAATGTTCGTTGATGTTTTTCATGATTTTCTATACCAGAGGAACTTAATATATTTGCAAACCACGTCAAGTATTCGCTTCTATTCTATTCTAGGCCAGTCACGTGAGAGGCTCGTTTAAACCCACGTAAGCTTCAACGAGGCTTCATTTGAAAAGGAAGTTAAACTTTAAAGTCTGCCCGTTTACGCTAACCTAGTTGTAGTTTACATTTACCGTTTATTATGCGACCATTAAAAAAATCAACTCATTTAATTAATAAATGTAAATTTACAAATAATTCCTATTATCTTAATGTATTTGTTTATTGCAAGGATCGGCAGTTTATATTCTTGCCACCACCACGTGAAAAAGTTTAAATTTGATAGATTATAATATTGTTTTATTAACAGCTTCATTCATACACATTAACAAAATATAGATTTGTGTGTAATAGTTCGTGCCTAGTATTTATCTCAGCTTGAGGAAAATATGAGTGTATTTAATGCTAAAAGGAAATCCGCTTCGGTGGCTCCATGGTCTAATGCGCTACCATCATAGTAGACTAGACTGCCGATGACTGGGAGTTCAAGGTTCGAATCTCGGTTGGGTGTACTGAGGGTGATTTTTCCAACATGGTTTTACATCTCCTTCTATGAAATCATAGGTACACTTCCTCTAAATATAACCTTCCTAATCCCTAAAACCATTAACCTAATTATTTCATAAGAGATTAACACAAACGGGTAGTAAAACGTGGTGTTAAATAATATTAAAATAATATTAGAAGGGTAAATTTTTTAGTGAAACTCAAGTAGTCATACTGCTAATTTTAATGTTTTAATTAGGTTTACTCTACTGTAAATAGCGTGTAATTTTTGAGTAGTGAATACTTGTTTTTTATATTATTAATTTAATAACATACACACAAATTCAAGCATATTTTTTAGTGATATAAATATATTTTAATTAATTATTATCTTTTGAAAGCTTTTTTAACCATTATATGATAATTTAAGTAAAATAGAATTATATAACTAACATTTTATATTCATTTAAATAAAATAAATAAATTCATAAGGACTTTTATTTACTATACAATTATATAGCTGTATAAAAGTCTGAATATGTTTCTAGAATACTTTAAGCTTATTTGGTGTAGTAAAATTAAAAAGTGAATACAAGCTTTAAAACTAACCTTCTTTCTAAATATTATGAACAATCAATTTTAAATATATTTTATATAAGTTGTAAAAGAGAGGATAACATTTCAGAAAAGCAAGAAATATTTAAAGTTGTCACGTGAACGCTCTTTTTGTATTTAAATTCTAAATTTATTTATGACTATGGGTAAACTTATGTAATATAATACATTATTATGTATTATATTATTATATTACAAATTTAATAATGCGTTTTCTAAACTAACACAAATATATAGTTTAAAATTTGGACAGCTCTCGTTAGTATAGTTTATTTATATTGATTATTATTACCTCTCTTAAATGATCATAGTATTAGAGTACTTTAATTTTATTTAAGAATCGATATTGTCACTTCAATTTGCTTAATAATGAAGCAGAATCCAGATGTAGCATCGTGGTGCGCTAGCTTGTCTTTATGACAGCACAGAAGAAATTTGATTAGTGATATAATTTTATCAAACATAAAAAAAACCACCATGGAATCAGCCCGCAAGAGAATTATAGACCTACTGACCAAGCGGTCACCACTTTTTCGCAAAGATACTGCCAACATTTGAGGATAAAGGTGTTATACGGTCATTAAAAAATATAAGTGATAACAAATTTAAAATGAAAAATGTTCCTTCTTCCATACTATTTAAGATGTTTGCTAGTGAAAAATACTGAAACCCGACCTACCATACGGTTTGAAATTATAAGGCAATATCATGTAAAATGTTGTTGTTAAATGGGCATCAGGTTAATGATTCATGAATTTGGTGATTGCAATCATAGCGTTTTTTTAAACAAAAGTATTAAAGGATTAATTTTAAATAAGTAAAAATTGTGAAATTATCTTAGCTTCTAGTTGAGACGTTAATGTAAATAGAAATGGAAACTAACATTCTCAATGGAGTTTGTGTGTATTTATCCTCCATAGTCTCGATGTCTTGCAGCTCAGAGACAGCTCAGAGACAGACAGCGTATTTCACGCATTTATGGTTCACGCTCTGTTATATTTCATTCTTGAATTTGTCTGTTTCATTTTTTTATAGATTTTTTTCCCAATAAAAAAGCTACAGCATGTCATAACATAAATAAATGGTACTTTTATCTCAAAATAAGTGTGTATTAAGACATCCTATTTCTACTTGTTCAGCATATATACTAATAATGCTAATAAGATAGGGATGAGTAAGGTTGAATTTAAAAGAAGTGTACCCGCATTTACATGTAAGTATGGGGGAAAACCACCTAGGAAAAACAGTTCTCAATACACCTGACCAGGATTTGAACACCCGTCTCCCTGTAATTGACAGTTCTGTTTATTGTGAGAGTGATGCCTTAGACCAGGGGTCTTTAACCTTTTTATGTCCAAGGCCAAAGTTTGTGTTCTTTTTGCCCACCAACAATATTCGGATTGAATGAATACTAAAATATTCGTATTAGCTTATTATTTTACACCTACACTCACATTAGGGATTAGGATTTATCGTGAAGTTTGTTCTCTATGGTTTCATAGCAGGAGATAGCGCAATTTGTCTTGTCTAACATTGTCATTTGCCCGTTCAAAGAACATTTGTATTAAAACGTAATAATTTTCTTAGAACGAAAAGCAATAATAGTATAAATAACCTAACGTAACGTAATAAAATAACGTAAAATACTTAACAAAATGAGTAATTTATAAAAATTAGTTTATTGTGTAATTTTTTTAAATATATATCTGTATTTTTAATTTTTTTCTTGAAATCATTTTATAGCTTTCATTAGCCAGCAGGCAACAAAAAATGTGACATGAGCCGTGGGTTAAGGACCCCTGCCTTAGACCATATGGTCACCGAAGCAGGTATTAAACTAAATACATATATTAAAATCTCTTAGGGTTTGTGAAAATATATTGTAACATTGAGTTACAATAGGACCCGCCCCCATGTTAACCTTCATAAGTAACTCTCCTTTTTGATTCATACTATCCGCTCCAAATAGTATCGAAACTAATAAAATCCCTACAATAGTACTCTTCTCTATTGTAGTTCTCGTAGTTTGGTACAATATAATAAACAATTCTGAACAATATAAAAACAGAATATTATAGGATAATATTTTCTCTATAAATAAAACTGTTCATATACTTACTGAATGTATCTTCTGGGTAGAGCAACCACCAAGACAGGCCAACACCTATAGAATCCTAGTACGGGGAGTTGACCGAGCCGCCTAAGATGTTCCAACAGCTGATGTCCACACCAATTTGATCAACGCAACACTAAAATAGGCGGGCTAGAATTTGCCTCGACTAGAGGAAGACTGCTTACCTGCCCTCTGATGGGAGAAACGTGAACTAAATCCACAACATCAGGTGATTGAAGAAATGTTCTGGAAGGTGGATGGAGCTCTAACAACAAATGGGCTACGTGACTGTCGAGAGCTTCTATAAGGACGTCACCGACCGAGTGTTCTTTTCCCCCACCTTGCATCCCTAGCAACGAAAACCCTATATAGAGTGATGTTCGTGTATTCAAAAATGTCTATTCGTTTTCTACGCTTGATGGAGGAGTGCTGTCGTGGACTTGGACAATGTCAGGATAAACTTTCATATTCTACGGACTTATACTATGGCAGTTTATATTTTGGACCCTGACTTAAATTTAAATTTTAGTGTTAGCCAAGTTAGGCGTCGTAATTTTTCTATTTAATAATATTTTTTTACCTGAACATTTATTTTGAAATGAGACTCTATATTCTGTCTGTCGCCACTTGGGAGCTAGAGTCTGTTGTATTACTTAAACTTTTTAGATAGCCACAATTATTAGTTGATTTTGTGTTGGACACGGTAAATCTAATTCATTTTGAAGTTGTGGTTACGAGTAATTGTTTTGATAATATTAAGGTAGTCTTCTTGTGGTTTATTTTTTTAAGTATAGATTATTGTAACGTAACTGTTCTGACTGATAAAATTAATTATGTGATTAATTCACATTAGAATATTTTCAAATCTTTTGCTATGATTTGCTTCTAATATTGTATTTTCTTTATAGTCACAAGTAAGTGGACGTTTCCTAGTTTTGTGTCGAGATCAGATAGTCCCGCGGGAGTTTGACTAAAGTCTGTTAGCCAAACTCTCGTGTCTTTTAAAATACGAGTATCTAATAAATATCTAATATTTATTATTAACATTTTGAAGCCTGCATTCATTGGTGTGAATCAGACACTTTAGTAACAATTTAATAAGGCCCATAAGGCTCTTATGTGGATATTATTTGCTATAATTGCTTGTACTTAAATCAACTTTATGAGTTGTTCTGTCTCTTCAAGACTGACCCATTTGATTGTAGGATATGTTACGTGTGATGTAACATTCACTCAGTTTAACTGCGCGAAATAATATATAAAGCTATTGTTTATTTTTGATTTTCAACATAACTCAGTTGGATTTTTGAGACCATGTAAAGATTTCTGCTTTGCTGTTATTGCTTTGAATAAACCATTCATATTGTTGTTATTAAATCTTGCATATGATTTCCCTTTTTATATGTTTTGTAGCTTACTCCCACCCCCTTTTATATTATTTGGGGTCGTAAATAAAAGGTAGTACAGTGGGGTGTAGCAATATAATACACATTGTTGCATTAATACTCTACCAGAGTTGATTATTTAACAAATATACATTGTTACAGAGACACTGAGAATAAAATAATCATCTTGGTCCACCAAAGAGTACAACAATTAATTTAACGTTTCAAGGACCTGAATCACAAAATGTATGGATTTATTTTTTATTGGCTCAGAAATTACTGTTTATATAAAAATGTATTTCAAATAAACAACTATATATTTAAAAGTACTACAACTTTACAATGATAAGCTACATCGTATCTCAAAAAGTTGCGGAGAAATTATGAAAATAGGAAAATTTCCCTTATGGAAAGTATCCTTAAAGTAATTTTCATGAGCAAATGGGAAATTCCATCTTGTTTATGATGATAAACAAAATCCAGATATAAAATCAAAATCGTTAAAGCAAATTTTGAGAAAATCGATTTTTTTTTCTCATTTTGCCTTTCTGTAAAAAATTCCTAATTTTGGGGTTAGATATCTAATTCAAAAAAACTCTTGAGCGGACCTTATAAAAGCCCCAGATACCTAGTTTTAACCTATCGATAAAATAGTTTCGGCTCTAGCCCAAGGTACAGCCAGATGGACATTCAGATATACAGATAGAGATACAGCATCGCGTAAACAACATTTTTTTGTTTCAGGGGGTCATGAAACGTCGACATTTATCAAACCTCGATTTAGATTTTTTACGATCACAATACTTCCTCTCTCCGAGGTGTCGAGAGACAGTAGAGATGTAATTAAAATCGTTATGACGATGATTTGGAGAGAATTTTTTTAAGATCTTTTTTCCTTCAATAAACTACCTTTAGTTTTAGGGATACAATTTGCTTCAATGATTTTGAATAAATCCTGCATCAAAAGTTTTTTTAATTACAAATAAAGTAACAATTTTCATTTTCTTATGAAACTAACTTTGGGGGTACCTTACTCTTCCAGAAACTTCTAATTTGCATCATTTCTCCGTAACTATTTGAGATTTGAAATAACTTATCATTGTAAAGTTATAGTACAATTAAAAATAAGCATATTTTAGTAGGGAATATATTTATTTATAAAATAAATTGTTTCTGAGCTATAAGCAAATATATATAGGCCTATAAATATTTATTTTTTGGAGCACTTGAAATGTGAACTCGATTCTTATGATCTTGGTTTTTTTATTTTCTCAATCTTTTTGTAATATTGTATATTATTTCATTTATGATATTTGGTGGCATTTATATACTTTTTCCATAAATCTTAAACGTTCTTAGTAAATATTTTTATTATAAAGTCTGTGCGGTGCAATGTACAATTTAGTTTACATTTTTTATTGACACATAAAAATACCATTATCTAAAATATATATATTTATTAGCTACACTAACCATTTCCCAAACTAAGATCCAAACCATGACTAGTTTAGCACACGTTATTACTTTGTTGCATAGAGATATTAATGTATTTGCAAAAAAATTGACCTTGAGATTATGAGGAGCTTTGACGTTTTAAGTACCTCAAAATCCAAACAGGTTTTTTTACAACTATCTCAATATAGTATTTGCAAACCTGTGGATACACCCAAAACTCCTGTGATGGATTTCACTAAAATCTGTTAGTATTTACATGTTATATGATCATATCTCAAGAGGGAATTATGAGTGTAAATCTATCTTGAAAATTTAATCTAGTTTACAAGTTATTTTTTCAAAATTTTTGTATCTGAGAAGTATTATAAGATGATAAATAAACATTATTTAGGCATATTTGATTTTTTGGGAAAAGGCTATTTAAGCGTAATCTACTAATAACCAATTAAAAATAATAATTTCAAACATTAATATACTAAGTGAGAAATTACGTACGATTGTGCCGTGTGATTCATTTTTGTAACTACTATTCCAGTTACTTCGTGATCGCTGCCATTATATTTTATTACAAGTTTCCCTAATGAAATTGGTTTTTAAAAGGCCCGTGTACATGAGGCTAAATGACACGTCGTAGTAATCTTAAGATCATTCGAGCGAATTGTAGAGCTTCTAGGCCTGAGAATACTAATCATTTCTGAGTCACAAGAGAAGTATAGTTAACTTTTTATCGCTATGTTATTGTTTATGAATATTAACATAGGCAAGCTGTTCATAATGAGCAAAATATGAAGCTCACTGCCAAAGCGTGTAAATAATTATTTAATCGGTCAAATTAACTTATAGTTGTCAATTTTATAATAATCCACCAATTAAAAAAAATTCAAAGTGGTTTTAATGATATAAATTTTAATTATTTTATCAGCAATAAATTATATATTACAGTAAATATAACACTGCAATGATATTGAAATTTAATTTTGGTAATGAGTAATGAAACACTAATAAGATATAATGTGTGGATATTTATTTTACGCACTATGTGTGGTCTTTTCAAATAAAGTATTGATAATTTCCTTAATTTATTTAAAATTGTTTATAAAATTTTTAGAGGAAAAAGTAAGTACACAAAATACTAATTTAATTTAAAACAACATTCACCAATCAAAGAGTGAGGAAATCTTAAAATTGGGCCAAATAATTATGAGATGTGTTTACTAAAACCAATGAGGAAACATTTACAATAGGCCACCCATATCCGCGGGTAGCACGTTCCTAGATCTACCGCGGATAGTACCGAACTATTATATAACGTGATATTCATGTAACACACATAAATACGGTAAGTTTTAATTGATTGATTATTCACAGCAAGACATTACCAACATTAAATAAAATACATAATAACGGGTACTATACACTACAGTGTACTTTCTAATCTCCAGTCTTCTTGTTGCGACGATCATTGATGATGGTGATGATGATGATAATGATTATGATGTTGATATGATAGCACAATGCCCACGATGAGGAGATGCATTGGGGTGATGGTGTAGGCATTGTGTGACACTGGGCTTGGTTAGTGACTTTCAAAGAAAACGGGAGAGGATTCATCAGCATCATCTTAGGAAGGTGAAGAAGGCTGAGCAGACGTAAGCGATGATGGATCAATGATGTCAGACACAGATTAATTAAATTAATTAATTAAAAATAAATAATTTGGGCAATAGTAAACCGCGGCTACTGAATCAGTGGGTACGGGAGCCCTACTGTATTTTGTTTGCTTTATTTGTTTGATTACCAAGGTAATTAGTTTGAGTGTGTGCATCCACATTAGTGTAGAGAGGAATGTAAAAACTACATTTTGCAAACCATCATCTCCAGAAAACTCAGAAGAGATTTGAAATTTGATCTCTTTGCAAATTCCAATCCAGTCTATTGTGATCCAGTGATTTGGACTACGTGCCCTTGATTGATATTAGGGTAATATCAACGATATAAAGTATTACTTTAATTTTTGAAACAATTCAATAAAATAAAATAATAAAATTTATCTAAAATTAAGAAATTGTAGTTATTGACACATTTAGATCATCCAATTTATTTTAAGTGAAAATATAAATACTGCTTTCATATGTTTATCCTTATGTTTTAGTATGGTACTTGGACTTGCAAATAAAGTCTGATCTATTTCCAAATACAGCAGAGTCTTGGAAACTCGACCTAATATGGACTGAGATGGTGTCGCGTTATTGAAATGTCAAGTTTTACGAATGAACTTGCATAAGATGCATGTTTACTAAATAAGGATGAATTACAGTACAGTATCGAATATTACAGGTACAGTTGTACTGTACTGTAGTATTGTACGGCATAGTAACAGTAATATACGTACAGTACAATACATCACGTGTTAATATAATGGTGTACATACACACGTGTAATATACAGAAATGCTGTACAGTACTGTACATATAATATTGTATTGGTTTGAATAATATGTTACTGAGTTGGAAAACTAAAAAACACAGCACTTGTAAAAACACCACAGCACGACTGTTCCACTTGATTTACACAAACAAACAGAAAGGTTATACAGTTATATGACCTTGGATTTTGATGACTGGTGCCAACCATTAAATTATGCACGTGCGCGTGTCGAGTTACACAGAATGTCGAGTTATCGAGTGTCGAGTTTCCGAGACTCTTCTGTACAAGTTTGATTCCATTTTATGGGCACCATTTTCAAAATCTGGGTTTGATTCCCGTGTCCAGGTGTTATTTTTAAATTTACGAATTATTCCGCTCACTACTTCCGTCCCACCCAACTCAAATAATTTGATCCTTTTGGGAAATAATAGCTTTGTAGCTACTACAAGAAATGTGTAATTAAATTTTTATGTTAAAAATTTGTTTTATATTTATATATTTAGCTATCTCAATACAAGGATAAGGTGTAATTATGTGTGCTTGATAGAACTAACTCAAGATATGGATAGATGGCGTTGTTGGTAAATGTGACAGTGAGCTTTCGAGTCTTAATACCATGGAGTAAGTAAGTAATATTATATTTAAAATATATTTTATCCTTATAATATTTAACCATCTAGCTTACATTATTTAAAAAGATGGTAATTTCCTTTTACCAATACATAATTAAATAATTAATTATTTTCTTTAACTTATTCTAACTCTTTCTCGATTGGGGCAAATATATACATTTGAATTTTATACTGATTTATACTATTCCTAAATAAATACCACAATTCTATAATTTGATTTCATAAATATCGCTATGAGGGTAGATATCTCCTTATTGCACCGTCAGGCTGTTTTGTTGGTGGAAATGTTCCATACATGTTATTTTTGTTCAGTTTTTAAGTGTTAACATTAATATATGCATATACAATACGGAGAAAGGCTGCCCAGCACTTTAAACTGCCACAAGAACTATTGCTCACTCTCTGTCCCAATGCTATGTTGTTATTAATCAGTTTTGATGGTCTGGTTTATGTGAAACTTGACTATCGCCACGTTTACTAACAACATGTATGACCACCAAAAATGACAAGTCTAATAAATAAACGTACAGTCTAATTTTTCAGAACTTATTTTGCTATTGTTGATCTTTCGAATACTACACAATATGTTTATGAAAGTTAAAAATATAATTTGTTTCTATAAAGTTTTTAGTTTTATATTTTAAATTGATGTTTTACAATAAACCTTCCCTGATTGTCACACTGTCTAAGATGTCAGTCTCATAATATATTTCCATTGAGGGAAAGGCCTAAGTTCGTATCCAGGACGGGTAGCTTGTAGGTGATTTATATAATTGTATTTAGCTAATTTGTTTTCTCACTCCTTTTACACCCTAACCAGGGTGCACTCCCTCTGAAACTACCTAACCCTTAAAGTAAATCCATTAATAACCATGGTGTTAAAATTAATAGTATATAATTATAACATTGTAATCAGTGACGTCATATCCCTTGACAACAGTGCTGTGGATATTCGAAGGAAGTATATTCTCAAGGGACATTCATCGCCTTACACGACTATAGACTCGCATTCAACTCCATCTTGAGCCGTTGTCAGCGCTGGCGACGACTGTAAGAAGGGCGCGGGTGTATTTTAAATTCATCAGGGTCCCTAAGCCACCAAGTTGGCCGCGTGTCGTGATGGGAATTCATCGTTTTTAGTACCTTGTGTTTGGGCTCATTGCTTAGTCTCGGCCAGCTCGTGATGGAGTCAGAGTTACACCCAAAAAACTTTCAACACATTTTTACTCTCAAAATTAGAAAAGTTTCACCAAGAAGATACACAATTTATAAACTTGATATTCTAACTATAGAATGTGTTGAAAACACTTTCTTTACTTTATTCCCTTAGAATCAAAGTATGATTCAAATATATATCAATATTTAATATAAATAATTTTCTTCCTGGAAATATAAACACTTGTTTTAAATGACAATAGCAATTGAGGAAATGATATTGAAATCTTATTGTTGAAACATCAAGCTACAATCTATGTTTCATTGACGTGTATTAATCACAACTTGTGAATGCGTGGAATGCCAGGCCTCCACCGTAGTTCGGATCCCACGTTAAACTGTAGGTACCCGCCTCGATGGCGTAGTTGGCTAACGCGCTAGTCGTGTTGAGCTCGACCGCCGAGGACGGGGAGATCGAGGTTCGAATCTCGGTCGGGTGAACTGGGGGTGGTTTTTTCCCTAAATGGTTTTCCACTCTCCCTCCACGCAAATGCGGGTTCACCTCCTCTAAATTCAACCCTCCCAATTCCCAATCAATTAGCGTAATTAGTACTTAAGCGTATAACCCGAACGGGTAGTAAGACGCGGTGCTAAAAAAAAAAAAAAAAAAAAAACTGTAGGTCCTCCATTTCATCTCACAATCACCCTACCATTACACATTAGCGTAAGTACGTATAACCCGAACGGTTAGTAAGACGTGTTGCTAATAATAATAGTAATAATAATAATAATAATAATAATATAATAATAATAATAATAATAATAATAATAAATAATAATAAATACATGTTTCATTATATAGTTTGGACTCTCTGAAACATTAAATATTTATTTACTATCCCTGCTTCAGTATCAATTATTTTATACATAAAGATTTTACAAAATACACTCATGTTTTGAACAAAATAAATCGTTTATTTACTTGTAAGTTTAGATTTGTACAGTATACAAATTATTTTAAAGACTTATTACGTATTTTATTATGCCATCGCTTTGTTTACTGAAGAAAAAACAATATATTGTTATTGTGGTTCTCATTTGAAATTATCAATAATTACTCTTGATTCATTATTTCTGAGCGTGTTTAATTTTGAAACAAGAATAATTCCAGTTCATTTAATCAATTAAAATAATTTTAATTGATACGAATTTGTTTAGAAGTGATTATGTGCAACGAATCCTTTAAAATAAATTAATAAAAACATATTTGACTATGATAAACTTATTTTATGTTAATTTAAAATATTTCAAGAGTTTTTGTCTTATTTATTTAGTACTGTGTCTTAACATCCGTTCAAGTTATACGCTTAAGTACTATTTACGCTAATGGATTAGGTATTGGGAAGGTTGAATATAGAGGAAGTGAACCTGCATTTGCGTGGAGGTAGAGTGTAAAACCATTTAGGAAAAGCCACTCTCAGTTCACACGAGCGAGATTCGAACCTCGATCTCTCCTTCCTCGGCAGTCTAGCTCAAAACGACTAGCGCGTTAGCTAACTACGCCACAAAAGGGGGCTATTAAAGTTAGCAAAAGGAGAAGACACCTACTATAAAAAAAATGCCTGAATGCTTAAAATCAACTAGAACATTTTAAAATCATATAATGATTGTCCATAACAAAGTATTATTTAACTATATCAGTTTTTATATCCAATTTCTACCAGACTTTTTTTTGTTTATCCGAATTATAAGTTTGCTGAAAGTCAATATGACATATATTAGCGTGTAAAAAATTTAAAATAACTATACATATTCTTAGCTAAGCATTGTTTAAATAAATCGATTTACTATAAAATGAACGGTGAATGGTACTCCTGCTGAAGTGTCTCCAAATATGTTGCATTGAGATGAATAAACACTTGAAATTAATACCTTATTAGAAAAAGTTCTTCTAGTTTACACTTGACTAATACATTATATTTTATGATTATCGAATTTTTTTAAGAAACAGCTTGTTGACAGCAAGAGTAAAGTAAGAAAACAAATGATAGATGTTAGTTTTGGCTAACTGTATTAACTTTATTATTCATTCAAATTAGCAAGATTTTAAAACATATGTTTTAAGAGGCATCAGACTTAGATTAAATGAAAGAAGCTATATCATATGCTTCATCACAGTAGAATGAAGCAAAGTAAACTTATTTACCTTCATGGCAAATGGGGTGTTAATATATATAATGCATATGGAAAGAATTAAATATATTTTAAAACCTAACTATCCATCGTGATTTAGCCACATTTTGTAAAATCATGCTAAATGATTTTTCAAAATACGATTAAAAATATAAATAAATGATTCGACACTCTTGTACAGATTTTCAAAAATGTATATTGTGTATTATAGATCAAAACAGAATTTAAAAAAATTGATATTTAGTAAATCACATCCTTAGAAAAACAAACATAACATCTTGTTTATCATAATAAAAACTTTTCATATATACATTTTAAACAAATGGTTTGACCTATTTTTAAAAATTCTAGCTTCAAGAATAAATTTATTTGTAAATTTATATTTATGTATTAAAATAAAATAAAATTCTTATTTATCATATAAAAAATGTTTAGACGCCCATTTATAGCTAATTTTTTTTATAAATCCTTTAAAAATAAAAAACTCTTTAATTTACCTTGGATATATCTGCAATTACTAATTTTAAGCTAAATCATTAAAATATTTTCAAAAATTTCAATTTAAAAAATTAGTCACCAGTAATCAAATATAAATGAATATTTTAAAGAAAAATAAGAATGTAAAATTATTTGTTAACTTAAATATTTTGAATTAAATAAAAATCTCTTCAGTGAAGTCCCTTAATTTGAGAACTAGGGCTGGAGTTTTTAATCCCGTGATATCTAGTTATCAAACTTGAACAAAATCCCTGAAACCGTTTTGAATCCGTGACCGGGGATATGGAGACCAACACAATAGTAAAATCCACTTTTTTTGGTATTGGACACGAATAAAGAGTGAAGATTCATCATAATCTCGAGATAGATTTATTTCACAATTATAATAATATTTCTAGATGACAAAAAGAAAATAAATGGTAGGATACAATCGCAAAAATTATTCTCTTGTTGTGTATTATAGCTTGGAATATAATTTAAAACATAGATTTTAAGTTACCTACTCTTATGTAAGGGTTTTTGATAAAAAAACAAACATATCATCTTGTTATCATAACTAACCCTTTTAATATGTAGATTTTAAACAAATTATTCAAATATATTCAACACATTTCAAATTTTTTTAAATATGTTATTTGTGATTCACCCTTAAATTATTTTTAGATTAAAAATATAACATATTCTTATTTATAATGAAACACTATTCCTAGATAACTTTTTTTAAATTAATCCTCAAGATCAATTTAAAACAATCCAAATTTTCTATAATTTCTAGTAAGAAAGCCAAATAAATAAAAATAAGTATACGTCACTATTTATCGTGTAAAATATTTCCCCAATTTTGAACCAAATCCTTAGAAATATCTTCAAAAATCTCAATATTTAGAAAAAATTGTTCATCAGTTTAACTACTATAAAAAATTGTTTTTTTTAAAAACTACACCATGCTTTCAATTTCCGTGTGTTTCAAATAAACGTTCAATTTATTAACCCGTTGATCAGGGCTGTGTGAAGTTGATTCAAACTTAAAATTACAAATATTCTTGGAAGCAGTTGAATAAATATTTATTATACACTTCTTTCGAAACGACCACTTAATAGTTTGTACTGCGCTACGCTCGGGCAACTATTAACTACATGTAACTTCTCCACATTGGAAATTACTAACACTCGTTTTTGTCCAAACACCCCATGTTTACTTGAAGGCTACATTGTTGCAACCGATGTTTCAGCTCCAGCCATGGCTGCATTAGGATTCGAATTCGGCTCCTTGAACAGCGTCGAAGCTCGGCACATAGTCTAATGTCCTCTGGCTAGAAGCGATAAAATAGCCTGCATTGCTGTTCTCGCACTGGTGGCGAGTGTGCAAGAGAGGAACCAAGTTTTACTTCGTAATTTTCACTGCTAATTTTATTATAAAATTGTTAGGTTATTATTTAATTATTTTTAATTTAGTCTATTTTTAATTTAGTCTATTTAACCGTGCGCGCCTTTAATTATTATATTTAATATTTAGGAGTCGAGATCAGCTCTCTCTCTCTCTCTCTATATATATATATATATATAGATCTCGACTCCTAAATATTAAATATAATAATTAAAGGCGCGCACGGTTAAATAGACAAAATTAAAAATTATATATATATATATATATATAAGCCCTCTCTTATGTATATATATATATAAGCCCTCTCTTATGTATATATATATATATATATAATTATTTATAATGTAAGAACTAATCAGATATCCATTATGAACCAAATCACTGATTGATTTTATTAATATTCAAATATTTAATATATCAGCTATAAGTAAACAACCCTTAAACAAATTTCCTTCCTAAAAACAAGACTAAGGTTTTATTTGTCCCACTAAACAGAAAAATATAGTTATGTAATATTCTTACTATTTATTATTTAGCTACTATTTATATATTCGTGTAGAATATCATACTATATACTTCTTACACCTTCTTACACCTACAAAACTTTAAATTGCTTTTTATTTATATAGAATAAACCTTTTTTCAGATGATTGTACTTTTATAAATATATTTTAATTCCTAAAATATAAAAAAATAATCAAAATGTATTCATATTCTATGTAAATTTTAATTTCTTAGTCTGTTTGAAAAGTCGTTAATGAAACTTCATGGTGTTTCTAAAGGTAATATTTGTCTGGTTTTGGTTTCTCTCGTGGATACTCATCTATTATACAGGATGTTCCTTTATTAAACAACTAAACTTAGGGAAGAGGTAGGAAGGGTACCGAAAAACTGACTCAAAATAGCCTTTTGACATTAACTTGTTTTCGATTCCCTTTTAGGTAAACAGCAAAAAACCAATCAAAATCAAAATATAAGTATTAAATAAAATATTGAATTTACTATTTCATATATTATTTTATTCAAAATAATGGCCTTAAGCCCTGAGACGGGGATTGCAATTTTTCTATTTATTATTTTTTAATTTATTTAATATTTTTATCTGAATAATAACAATTCTTTGATGATTTTCAAATATCTCACTGGGTGTTTCAGACCAGAATCCTCCTAAACTAAATAAAATATCGAAACAAATACAACGTTGATCTAATAATAATAATAATTTAACTCTGCATCACTTTTATATCTAGGTTTTTTTTTTACCAAACAGAACCTTTTGAGTTTCAATTTAATTTTCATGCAGATTTTTTAAAAAGTTTTTTGCTGTTTGCTCGAAAACGAATCGATAACGGGCTCGTTTCCAAAGGACATTTTTAGCTAATTTCTCAATCCCCTACCACTTCCCAAGATTTTGTTGTTTTATTCCGTGAACACCTGTATATATGTACTACATTGCACCTGTACTGTACATTATAATATGTACTTACATTGATGGGTACACTGTTTGATGTTAGGCTCATCTTGTACTATTTTATAGTAATGGGGAGGTCTAAGTCTGAGTCCCAGATGGGTGTGCTGAGGGTAAATTTTCTTAAACCTTTTCACCAATCTTCCTCCACTCAAATGGAGATACATTTACACTAAACTATACCATCCTCATCCCTACACCATTAATATAGTTAAAATAAGATATTAAAAAGGGCTAATACTATATGGTGGAGAATAAACAAGTCTTTGTACTCATTGGAAAAGTGTCTGCATTTAAAATATCGTAGACAATAAATATATATAATTATAAATAATTGATCAAATAATTTATGTGTTATGAGTTTTATAAGAACTCTTGTTATTTTTTCAAAGATTTGAACCTTTATTTTTTAAAACAATTTTGGGCACTTATATTTATAAATGAAGATCCTTTAACAGAAAACATTAATTTTATGATAAAGAAAGCGTCATGTTTATTAAAGTACTATTACTTTTCATGTTTATACATTTTTCTTAAGATTCAGCTATTCTATTTTATTTCTAAGCTTAGATTTATGATAAAAATAAAATTGTGAAAATCATTTAGACGCTAGAGATGTTGTTCTCAAACTTTTAAATACCATAGACCGCTACTTTGTGAGATTTGTATAGAAAAAATCGTCTCTTACATGATGTATGGAAATATTATTTCTGTTGTGTGCTTTTAAAGATACACATATTTTTTGTAGAATTTAATTATGTTAAAGTTATACATTAAATAAAACCTATCGTGTATTCGATTAAAGGTCAGTTAATTTGCTAACATGCAGGTAAAAAAAGGTAAATTAATTATTTCCACAAAGAAACTAACAGCTTAAGTCATTGATGGAAAAAATGTTTCTGTTTGTGTGTTTTAAAATTGTCGATTAAATATAATTAAATATCTGCCAATATCAATTTCATCCGTGCCTACAATCTAAGGGGTTCTTTATAGCAAATTATAACATCAATAAAAAACTGCCTACTCACTAAAATATGCTATACTATATTACAGTTAAGGTTTCGTTTGTATATATAGTTCCAAATATCCCCTATATTTCTGGCAATAGCTCCTCGGATACTATTTTACGAATCTTTGCACAAAAATATATGCAGAAAGCATTCTAAATACAGCTTATTTTGAAATACCAAACACACAAAACTTTAAAACCCTTAGGCATTCTTTCACGATCAAAATTTACCCCCTAATGCATGTATATAATAAACTGGAATAATAATGAATGGATCAACATTTTTTAGTAAATAATTTAACGTTTATTCCACTTTATACTTTACGTCTATTTCCTGATTTTATATTCCAATTTCAAGTAAAGGATTGGCTTATAAAATAATACCAAAGAAAAATATTTTTTGTCTTATATTTATTTGATGAATATTCTGGCTATGTATCAATGGAACGCAAACAAAGCCGACGGAGTAAAACAAGACTTCTGAGATGATCAAAGTAATTCTCATTAACGATTCATAATTTTGTGGCATCTACAATATTTCATGTCTGTTCATAGTAACAAGTAATATGTTATTGGTTTATTAATATGATGGAAGCAAGGTATTCTTTGACTGAAAAATTGTGATATTTACATTCTAATTACCAATAACGATGTTTGTAGATTAGAATATCTTCCATTATTTCCCAATCAGAATAACGCTAACTGTTTTTAAAGTTGAACCGGGTTGTTTTGAATATGGATGAAAATAAATGGGTGAGATTCTGATGGACAATTTGTTTTTATTGAATAGATATTTGTATGAGAACGTGCATTCTAATATTAACATGCGTGGAAGATCAAACATTTGATTAAGTTTAATGTAGAAATTTGAATGTCTTGAAGGTAAAGCAATATATGAAAGTTTGCAATACTATCAATATACAGGTTGTTCGGAAACTCATAGCCCAAACTGCACTTATAGCTTGTTTGAACCAAAAGTAATACAAAATTCCTATACACTTACATCCGGAAAACTATGCTAATACCATTAAATTGTGTTCAAATTTTATGGCGTACAACGCCGGCAGAGAAAAACTGTCAAGCACGCATGTACAACAAGTTGTATAGGAGCTAGGCGCACGGCACTGCATATGTAATAATGACAAGCACGTTCCGTGATGTAGGGCCGTTGATGATGACCCTCAGAACGTATTCGCATTTCTAGATGGATTGGTATGTTGTTTACTATTAATTGTGATATAATGCTACCGTGCTCCAAGATGTCAAGGTGTGCAGTACCACGCTCCTAGCTTCTATACAACCTATTGCACCGCATGCTTGAACAGCTTTGCTCTCCCGGTGCTGTATGCCGAAACTTTGAACACCATTTAATGATATTCATTGTTTTCCGGATGCAAGTGTATAGGGATTTTGTATTACTTTTTGTTCAAATAAACTATATGTGCAGTTTGATCTATGAGTTTCTGAACATTCTGTATAATGATTCTTTCAAAAATTATATATTAGGCTTTAATGAAAACCATGTTTCACTATTATAATTTGTATACAAATAAATGAAAATGACGTTATATGTGTTTTGAGGCCTTATTTGCAACTGGATGGTGAACATAAATAAATAATAGCGACACATTATTATTTGACAGTGATTTTATAAAATATATAATTCTTAGTTTTTCCTTTTACCCAAAGTTTTAATTAACAGACTGGTTTATTAACATCCAGCTTATAGCTTAATTATAACCACTGTAGCCTAGTATGTTCGTAAATTTTTACAATTGTTCTTAAATTCATGTAAAATTAACTGCACAGCCGTTGTATTTCTCCATCTAATATATATTACAGATTTTTTATTTGTATATTTATAATAATTACAAGATGAACTCATTTTAAACTATCGTCATCATAATAGAGTTCTAAATATCAAATAAGACATAAATATTTTCAATTATATCAATGAGTTTAAAAAATGCATATGACTTAAAAAATAAATTTTATCTCAGCATATTGTTGGATAAAAAGTTATTTATTTAGTCATATAATATCTGGAAGGTTGAAAATGTATTCAAATGTATCATTATCAGATTATGTGGATGCAATCACCAAAATTAATCTCGATATTATAAATAATTTTTTATTAACTTATAATACATAAAATCAGTACTTAAGGCCCTAGGAACATAGAGTTCAAAACTAAGCTAAGGGTACAGTCTATGGTCTAATTCTAGCTGAAATTTCGCTATACATGCCATCAATTAGACAATCATGAGACCTTTACAATGCACGTTAGCTAATATTTATTTTGCCTAGAATTGTTGTGTGTGTGTGTGTGTGTGTGTGTGAGTGTGCACTTTATACAGAATAAATATTATGAAATGAAATCAACATCCTTATATTCATATAACAATATCAATATTATACCATTACTTACTTTATGGCATAGGAACTCGAAAGTTTATTGCTTCACTTACAAAAGTACACTACCTACCCCTTGCTTGATCTAGTTCTATCCAGTCCACCTCACTATAACCTTTCTCTTTCAAATATATTTTAATACTATTATCTTCCCATCTTTGTCTAAGTCTTCCCAATGGTCTCTACTCATTGGGTTAGCCAATCAGTACTCTGAGCGCGGTTCTAGATTCTCCCAATCGCACTGCATGTCGCCCACCGTAATCTACGAGACTTGATTATCCTAACAATGTATTGTGATAAATACAATGTGTGTAGCTCATCATCGGGGCCCGGATTTTTATGAACTAAAAATGATTAAAAAATGACCTATATAATGATTAAAAATTACCTATAAAATTACCTATAAAATTACCTAAAAATTCTAAAAAAATACCTTAAAATTATCAAAAAATTACCTAAAAATATAAGTAAAAATTCTTAATAAATGCAAACGACTAAATCAAACAGATACCTTACAAATGCGAAATTCAATTAAAAGCATTTAACAAATAAACTCTTGCATATTAACTAGATATAATATTGATTTACAAATATCTGCTTCAAAATATTAGCTATCCCCTCTCCAGCTTAGTTGCAGTATCTCACTAGGAATGTGTTATTTACAACCAGACAAGCAAAGAGCATACAAAGTTCATGGCCTGCACTATCTTCTCAATCCGACAACTATGCGTTAAGAAAACTTATGTGTGAGCATTTATGCATTTATAAAATATCTGTGGTATTAAAAATATATTTTTCAACATGAATGACTTAAAATTACTAAAAAATTGCCTAAAGATGATTTAAAAATGTCTAAAAAATGAAGTAAAGAAAGAAAATATGACCTTAAACTCCCCATCCTCGACAGTCAAGTCTACTGCGATAGTGACGACTTGGACCATGTGGGCACCCATGCGAGTCTGTTGAGAACTAGTGTTGGAGAGATAGGGCCTAAGAAAACTATCGTTAAGAGTTGACGTCGTAAATTCAAGCACTTTACGGGCAAAAAGAAAATCTCTATTGAGAATTAACGTCGAATAAATCGGGAAGTCGAGGTATTTGACGTCAGGAAGACAGGCACTTGCTAGGGGGGAAAAATTATCTTGAATTTTGACGTAGGTAAAGACCAGAAATTGCGCAGAAGAAAAGGGTATTTTAAAGTGGGGTCCTAGGAAGATTGTTGGTAAGAGATGGAAGGGGTTTTTGCGGACTTCTGCAAACATATCAGACCTTCTTGAAGCTTTGCCGGTGTATTTAGGCCTCATAAAGAAGTGCCATTAGTTCAGTTGGCATTCCTAAAAGTCTTTTTATCAACAGATATTGTGCCAGTGGTATCTGTCTCAAGAATTAATCGATTAATAGTTACTACTATTCAAATTTTGGCATAATATAGACTCGATTTTCAAAAATTGTCTACCAATATAAATGGTTATTATTATATTATAATGTCTCATTTTATTATTTTGACCACATTTAAAAGTGTACCTCAACACTTCATGTTATCAATTAAATGTAAAATATTGAGAGAAAACTTAAAAAAAATTTGTAAACTTTCTTCAGCATGCTAGCCCTGACTTCACTACAAAATAAATGGTACGAAAATCCGCAGAGACTTTCTCACTCCATTGCTTAACATTTGAGATATTTTCTCAAAACTCGTAATATATGCGAAACGAAATAATATACACTAGCAAACCCGGGCAAAATTGCGTTGTAATTACATAAAACTTTTTTTACTCCCGGTTTAAAATTTTATAATTTAATTTTTAAAGAATTAAAGTTCTTATTTATATACTTGGACCAAAACAAAAATTGATATTGGGTCCACAAGGGTCAAAAATTTGTATTAAAATTTCAACTTCCAGTTAAAAATTGTCGATATTTTATTAGAGGTTGCACATCTTGTGGTTATCGCATTGCTATTACATTCCTCATTTATAAATTTAGACCAATAAAAAAAGGTAAATATTGAATATTGAGTTTAAAATAAAAGAGATAGATCATTGCCTTACAAACATTTCCCTAAGACTTTAAAGGAAATATACTACAAACTTTTTGAGAGACTTATTTATTTACTTACTCTATGGCATTAGATAATTATTATGCGAAAACTTTAGTAGCATCTCCAGACAACAAAAGCTCACAAAATTGTATTAATATATTTGCCTATAACTAAGAAATTATTGATTTTATAAATATATATTTCAAATAAATTTTTTTTATTTTTAATAATAATAATTAGCTCCGCGTTTTAATACCCGTTCGGTTTGTACGCACTTACGCTAATGTGTAATGGTAGGGTGATTTGGGATGAAATGGAGGACCTACAGTTTAACGTGGGATCCAAACCACGGTGGAGGCCTGGCATTCCTCACATTCACAAGTTGCGATTAATACACGTCTTGTCAGAGGTGAAGGAAGGGTTTGGCAATCAGATATATCCGTGTTCGGGACCGAGGATTGAACCGCGGACCCCCAGCACAGAAGTTGACACCTTATCCTAGACCACCAGGTCACCCTATTTTTTATAGTATTACAATAATTTTTAAATGATACTTTATTATATCTCAAATATTGGCGTAGATGCGAAACATTTCCGCTTCTGTAAATTGCCCTAAAAGTATTTTCATGGGAAGATGATAGTAGATATTTTATTTATATTCTTAAGCAACACCTAGATACATATTTTAATCAAAATTTTTATAGTTCATTTTAAAAAAAATCCATTCTTTTCTCTTTTCGTCCTTTATTAAACTATTCTTAACTATAGGGTTAAGCAACCCCAGAGATAGATGGCATTGCAAAAAAAAAATAATTTTTTAGGCTCGAGGGATCGTGAACAACATCTTGGGCTGATTTTTTTACAGGTGCAATAATTTACTTTAATGTCCTCAAAGTTAAAAAATATATACCTTTTCGTCTAGCTTGAAAACTATTAGTTTTATAAAAGCATTGTTTCAAATAAAAGATTTGTATTACATATATATACCTACATATTTGCAATGATAAGTAGCTTCATATCTCAAAGCGTTACAGAGATATGATTTTAAAAAAATGAAAATTTACGCATCAGGACTTGAGCCCTTAAAGTAATTTTGACGAAAAATTGAGAGCCATTTTGTTTGTAATATTGATAAATGCTTAGAAATGAAAGTTAATCAAAATCGTAAAATACGATTTTGATAAAATAGACATTTTCTCTTTTTGCCCTTAAGGAAAATCTACCCTTAACTTTAGGGTTAAATATTCAATGCCAAAAACCCTTAGGGTAACTTTATGAAAACCCTAGATTCAAAGTTCTAACCCAATCGGTAAACTAGTTTGTGGTTCTACTCTGAAGTACAGACTTACAGACAGACGGAAATGCAAAAAACACTTTTTTGGATTCGGGGTGTCATGAAACATCGAAGTTCATCCAAACCTCGAGTTCTATTTTTTTTTGGACACTCACAATACTTTATCTACATGTTAGGTAGTGATAAAGTAATAAGATTGGGTGTAGAATGGGTGTAGACTTCCTATTTAGCTGTGTGTCAGTGGTTTTATAAATCTCAATCCATCTTGTGTTGTTTGACCTGGATAAAAGCACGGACGTACCCAAGTGTTAAAGATCAAAGCTCGTATTCACTTCCATCCTATGCAAGCTTTGTTACAGAATGTTTATGGTTATAAACCAGCCTTGTAGTAAAAGTGGTCAGAGCAACTGAACGCTGACCTAGAGGTCCGGGATCGATTCCCGGCTAGTACGGTGAAATCTTCTTTAATGGGGAATAATTACCATGGTCGGTTTGTTAGGTTTAAAATATTCATTGGCTCCACATTTATCCATCTCTACTAAAATGGCTCTAGCTCCACACCTTCATATTCCCTATCACCATCATCTCATCTCATCGGGACAAAGGAAAGAGTCTCCACGGAAAGTATGTTTGGTCAGTACATTCGGGCGTCCCCTCAAAAACTGTACATTAGTACTGGATAATCTTGCCCACAAACTCAGCCACAGATGCATGTAGCCCAGACATTCCATACTATTACTATAAGGGTCCAGGGATAGATTCCTGGCATTGCCGAAAAATGTATCGTTGGGGATCTGTGGGTTTTCCCTTTCACAGCGATGAACTAACGGTTGGATGCTGGATGTTGTGTCCAGTCTAGATTTATATCAGCTTATATGTCATATGCTGATATTTATTAGTCAACTCAGAAATTAAACAATTAAATACTTCAAATAAGTAAATAGATGAAATAAAAATAATTTCAAAATTAATTTCATACCTTAAAAAAAGTTAAATGTGTCCTTAAATTTAAAAATTCTTCCATATACAATACAAGCCAAACAAATGTAAAGAGCACATCTCAAAATGTTTATATTCTGTAAGCTTTAAATCGAAGTACATATTAAAAATATATTACACGCCATAAACACAATTTTTCTTACTCATAGCATGAGATGTAAGCTCTACAGTAAAATATATAAAATATGGCAAATATGTAGATATAATTGTGGAAGAATTATATTAAACATATTTTAGATGAATACATATTTATCAAAAGCAACAATAATATTGAGGACTTTTGTCGTAATTACATAAATCATAGTGAAACAAAAAATAAGTATTATGATTAAGAGAATATAAAAAAACTAGACAATAAATGTTTGGATGATATTAGTGCGATTACTATGAGAATGATCTTTAAAACGTTTTTATGACTAATATAATAAATAATCTGTTTTTTGTTATAATTTCAGGTAATTTGTATTTTCAATGTTATGATTAATGTTATGATTAATGATACAGCAATGCCTCTAATATTCACACACAACAGAACGCATTGTTTATTCCCACACAACATGTTTGGATAAAAAATTACAAAATTAAATGATCTAGGTATATACATTTTTCGAATAATATAACATTTATGCAGTAATTTATATTTAACTATTACAATAACACATACATTTTAAATTTTGTTTTCATATATTGATAGTTAAATACTAACGTAAAGTTTAAAACGTTGAGTGAAGTCTTTTTCTATGACTCTCCATCTTGTTTATTTCTAATTTAAATATATAAACATAATTTAAACTCTCTTTATTATGAGAAACAATACGACATAAACGCACAAATTGGTCATATTGTGTACTAGCTCTATGTAGGGATAGCTGGCGCATAAGTGTGGCAATGGACTTTCGATTTCCTAGTAGCCAGTGGTGTGACGTGGAATGTTGCCAGGTTAAACAAAGTTAGTTTAAACTGTACTTGTCAATTGTTCTCATAGCTTAGTATAACACTCAAAGATTGGGTATCGACGAACATAAATTCACATGTGAGATTGGTCGAATTGGGATTGAGAGGGTGAGGACATATCACATTCTACAGTTTTAAAAAGCTCTGCTTGCCATGTCAACATTCCACGGCACGTCACAGTTAATGCCATATAGTCAGAGTCAGTAAGTAATAAAGTAACTAAAAAACTATGGCGTGAGCCCGTAGAGTTAGACTGACCGAGCGGCCTCCACCATTGGTGATGATAGTGTTAATATTCGCGGATAGTGGTTGTCAGGAGGCCAGTACATCGAAGCCATTAATCTCAGTTTTGTAGACAAGAGATGCTACTTGTTTATTAAAGTAGCACCACATTTGTTCTCATGAGGCTGAGTTTGACCATTCTAGAAACACTGTTTCACAGAAAATCCATGGAACTGCCGAAGATCGATCCCAGGACTTCTGGATTTGTAGCCAGTATAATCTGAATACTAGACCACAAAGGCGGTCTAACAATGTCACTAAAATAAATAATAAGTATTCAAGGAAATAACTACTACAATGTAAGGGAAGGCATTATTCTGTTTCCTGGCAACATAAGATTGCCATTATGATATTCTATGTGTGATAGAAGAGATCAAGTTGATTGAAGTGACGCGAGAATAATTACTGAGATTACTGAAATAATTACTGAGATTACTGAAATAATCACTGAGATTACTGAAATAAGCACTGAGATTACTGAAATAATCACTGAGCTTACTGAAATAACTACTGAGATTCTGCAAGGTATACATAATTTTTAAATTAAAAATGTTATTCTCTGAAACTATACATAGTTAATGTGATAAGGATAGTCACAATAAGTTTGTTTTAGAATAAATCATATACTTGTGTTATTTAAATTAACACTACTCATTTATTATTTTTATAAAGTAAAAACCCTAGCCCTCTCAACATTCTTTTTGATAATCACGTGATGTGCTTGAGGGAATTATATTAGTTGATCTAGTTCCTCTAAGATATGAAATGAATGAATGAATTAAATTGTGAATTGGCTGTAAGAGAAAATTATTTGACAGTTTAAAAGGAAAATGTAGGTATCCGATGCTAAAACACTGAACTATGAATAATTTTCCTATCTCTTAACTTGTGAATACTTAATGTAAAGCGATTATTTAAATATTTCTTAGGGTAAATTTAGGAATATGGCTCGAGTATGAATATAAAACTTAAAAAGGTGTCCTGGATAGGGCTTATATTATAGAAAATCTGTCCCTACTTTAACTTATCAGTTTAAATAATGACAGATTTTCTGAATATGCCTAAAGGAACACATGAAAAAGGATTGCAGAGTTAAAACAAAGGTATATAGTTTTTATCCATTCAATTAGAGTAATATTAAACAAATTTAATGGTTTCTAAAATGTAATGTTTCTTATGCAGGGCAGGAAGTGACCATGATGGGCTTCAAAAAAAGCCCAGACCCAGTTAGAACAACTTTTTATCTCCAAAATTTAGAAAAAAGTCATATGAAAGCTGATTTGGACAAAATTAATGCGTTTGATCAATATTTTGAAAAGGGGGTGGGCAAAATTTCAAGAGCTATGTTACCATTTATTTTTGAAATTACATCAAACAAAAATACAAAATCTCTTCCAAAATATCCCAGGAAAAAAAGAATTCAAAGAAAAAAATTTATTAAGTATGAGTACGAAGAAATTATACCTAAAGAAGAATATATTGACTGGTGGCTAGAAAAAAATGAGAGAGAAATGAATGCTCCATTAGTAAATTTCCCAAAGTACATGTTACCCCCCCGAGAATTTTCAAGATATAAAAGGTTTACACTTCATAGAGAGGGTGATTTGGAGGAAATTTGTGAAATAGTGAGATATTGTGAATTAGAGTTCTTCAAGAATTTGGAAAAAGAGAGAGAAAACGAAATTATAGTTGATCGGGAGAAATGTTTGTATGCCAGATTTGAAAATGATGAGAGCCAAAATTTTGATAAGTGTATTTCTAAAGATGAAATTATGGAGTGGTGGATGGACACTAGCTGTTGGGAAGTGGGGCCATTTTTTGACTGGTTGGAGGAGAGGCCAGAACCTCCTTGGCATCAAAAATTATACGGTCGTTTCGTCAGGTGGTTCATTCGTTTCTTAGATTCTGACATTTTTTAAATAATTGATTAATTTGGCAGAAGATTCAAAATCTACTTTTATTCAATGTTTAAATACTAAATTTTATAAGTATAAAACCAAAAAGAGGTTTATTTTTCTTTAACTAAATTTCAAATTAAAACCAGATATAAATGACTATATTTATTTTAAATTTTTATGTTAAATTATTCACAATTTTAAAAATATATTTGAAATGATTTAAAATGTTGAAATAACTCTTTAGGCTCACCTATGAAATTTTCATGTGAAATTATTAAACATTTTTAATACCAAAATTTTGATTTATGAATTTTGTCATTTTACTCTTCTGTGAACTAAATCACTTTGATAATTTGTGAACTTTATTTATATATACTCATTTGTGATTATAATTTTTTAAATAATTTGTGAACTTTATCTCCTTACACATTTGTGATCTTATCGTCTTTACTAATCTGTGACTATATTAATTTTACCAATTTGTGAAATTATCTCCTTACACATTTGTGATCTTATCATCTTTACTAATCTGTGACTATATTAATTTTACCAATTTGTGAAATTATCTCATTATACACAACGTGATCTTAATTCATATGTGATTGTAATAATTATACTAAATTGTAAACTGAATTACTTTGTTCATGTGTGATTTTATATAATTTACTCAGGTATTTGTGAGCATAATTATTTTACCTGCTTGTGAGTTTATCATTTCATTTATTTGTGAGATTATAAATCTTATTAATTTGAGATGTTTATCACCAAATTAAATGTGAATTTTAATCATCCATATATTTGTGATGGTAAAATATTCGATCTAATCATAAAACATGTTATATTAACTATTTATAAATAAAGTGTTGATTTTTATTTTAACCTTTAGTGAAGGTATTTTTTAGCATGAATTATATGCGTATTATTTCTTATTTCTGGAAAATATGAAAATTATTTTAAAATTGGGAGAGACATATCACATTTATAAATTTTGCTAAAATGTTTGATTCAATTTAAATACATTTTAAGATAGAATATATTAAATTGAAAAGTTCTGAAATATTAAATTTTTTGATTAATATTTCTGAAATCTAATACTTTTTTTAAATACATCATTAAAACTTTTACTAATTTGAATGTGACAAACCATTAAATAAATTTTGAAATATAATATTTCTAGCACCAATTGGATGCATAACATGTCAAGTATTTGTAAAAAAGCGAAAGAATGATGTACGATTCCTTCCCAGATGTATACAACAGTTGATTAAATACATTTTATGTATCATTTATATAAAATACACAGAAAGACTTCACTGCCTCAACTCTAAAAGAGTTAATTCTTTAATTTAAATATCTGTAAACTCCAGTCCCGTATTTAGGAATATTATGAAATGAAGTATGACGACAGTCTTACATATTTATCCATTAACTTAAAGAAGTTTATTTATTTTACCTTATAACTTGCATGGATATACTACTGTGTGACATTAAAACTCACTCATTATTGATTGTTATGTTGGTAAAACCATGTGGTATTAGGAGTGTGGGAAGTAAATTTCTAGTTTTCTTGCTGCCGATGAACTTAAGAGCCCATTTACCCACACCAACTACGTGTAATTTAATTAGTTATCACAGCTTGAAACAGGAATCACATCACTAGGCAGCAACCATGATGTCTTCATTAAAAATGGTAGGAGTCCCTCCAGAGTGTTCAGCTAGAGGGTGTTGAGGAGATGACCTCATTCATCAATATGGTAGGAGTCCCTCCAGAGTGTTCAGCTAGAGGGTGTTGAGGAGATGACCTCATTCATCAATATGGTAGGAGTCCCTCCAGAGTGTTCAGCTAGAGGGTGTTGAGGAGATGACCTCATTCATCAATATGGTAGGAGTCCCTCCAGAGTGTTCAGCTAGAGGGTGTTGAGGAGATGACCTCATTCATCAATATGGTAGGAGTCCCTCCAGAGTGTTCAGCTAGAGGGTGTTGAGGAGATGACCTCATTCATCAATATGGTAGGAGTCCCTCCAGAGTGTTCAGCTAGAGGGTGTTGAGGAGATGACCTCATTCATCAATATGGTAGGAGTCCCTCCAGAGTGTTCAGCTAGAGGGTGTTGAGGAGATGATCTCATTCATCAATATGGTAGGAGTCCCTCCAGAGTGTTCAGCTAGAGGGTGTTGAGGAGATGATCTCATTCATCAATATGGTAGGAGTCCCTCCAGAGTGTTCAGCTAGAGGGTGTTGAGGAGATGATCTCATTCATCAATATGGTAGGAGTCCCTCCAGAGTGTTCAGCTAGAGGGTGTTGAGGAGATGATCTCATTCATAAAGATGGTAGTAGTCCCTCCAGAGTGTTCAGCTAGAGGGTGTTGAGGAGATGATCTCATTCATAAAGATGGTAGGAGTCCCTCCAGAGTGCTCGTCTAGAGGGTGTTGAGGAGATGATCTCATTCATCAAGATGGTAGTAGTCCCTTCAGGAAGCTCAGTGAGTGTAGGGTGAGTGATCTCCTCTGGCTATAAGGTAGGATCCGCTCTTGAGTGTTCAGTGACGAACTTGTTGCAGCGTAGAGCCGGAAGAGGTGTTTCTGGTTCCACTCGACAGCTTGCGGTGGCAACTGGAGCAATACAGCGCTATGTAAAGTGGCCGTCCCACAGCACCGGCAACGTGCGTGCTTGGAGGGCGACCAGAATCCGTACACACCATAGTTGCACCCACATTATTAGTTAGGTTTCAAATCCCTCTCCGGGTGTCTTCTCTATTTTCACAGACACTCCATCAGAATATCATCTGAATAGACGTGTTTGTTTCAATGACATGGCAATGGTAACAATACACATATAAGGTGACATATAAGGTGCCCTTCTGTGCTTGGGGAGTCTGGGTTTCAATCCTCAGTACCTGAACAGATTTATCTGATTGCCAAACCCTTCCTTCACCTCTGACAAGACATGTATTAATCACAACTTGTGAATGTGGGGAATTCCAGGCCTCCACCGTGGTTCGGATCCCACGCTAAACTGTAGGTCCTCCATTTCATCTCACAATCACCCTACCACTACTCATTAGCGTAAGTGCGTATAACCCGAACGGATAGTAAGACGCGATGCTAATCATAATTACTAATAATCATATTAAAAATAAAAAACTTTTATTTGAAATATGTATTTATAAAATCAATAATTTCTTAGTTATAGGCAAATATATTAATACAATTTTATGAGCTTTTGTTGTATGGAGATGCTACTTAAGTTTTCACATATTATTTATTTGTGCCATAGAGTAATTAAATGAGTCTCTCAAAAAGTATGTTTCTGGAGTATCTATATGGGTTGAGATATAAATTTTGTCTTAAAAAAATGTGTTGTGTGACTTCCCCAATTTAAACCTGTACCCATCATATTTACTAGCTAGAAGCTACCATTTATTGTGTTCTCACTAAAATGCAGTATTAACAATCAGATTTCCAGTCTCCAGAATGAATAGGTTAGAGACTAAAAAAAATCCGACTATAACAATAATAATAATAGTAATATTATTAGTAGAAATTAAAAAGATAAATTACCCGCCTCGGTGGCGTAGTTGGCTAACGCGCTAGTCGTGTTAAGCCCGACTGCCGAGGACGGGGAGATCGAAGTTCGAATCTCGGTCGGGTGAACTGGTGGTGGCTTTTCCTAAATGGTTTTTCCACTCTCCCTCCACGCAAATGCGGGTTCACTTCCTCTATTCAACCTTCCCAATTCCTAATCCATTAGCGTAATTAGTACTTAAGCGTATGACCCGAACGGTTAGTAAGATGCGGTGCTAATAATAATAATAATAATAATAATAATATAATAAATAATAATAATAATAATAATAATAATAATAATAATAATATAATAATAATAATAATAATAATAATAATAATAATAATAATAATAATAATAATAATAATAATAATAATAATAATAATAATAATAATAATAATAATAATAATAATAATAATAATAATAATAATAATAATAATAATAATAAAAAGATAAGGCTATTTTTAAAAGTTTATTCAATATCATTTTTCAAAACAAAATTATATATTTCATTCGCATTACGTAATCGTGATATAACTTATTTGTATAATTTGAAAAAATTATTGTTCATCCTTTTAATTTAATCAGAAAAACTTTGTATATTACTTTCATATTTATGTAGTAAAAATAGCCCTCTAAAATACTTATTCTAGAATATTCTTGTATCCTTGTTCTAGCCATTATTATAATATTACTTAAACTTATTTCATTCTGGTAGAATAACTAACCAAGTTATTGTACTTCCAAATTACGGCTGTAGCCACATATACAAATAAAATTTTTGACTTTTAATAAAGAAACCTAGACATGGGAATGGAAGCCTGTACCTTTGGCTTGGTAAGTAAATGCTCTAAATACTGGGATATCCAGAAGTTGTTAGTTAAATTTAAAGAATATGATATTTAGATGAGACAATAACCGTAACTAACCAAATATAATATAATAATCCATCTTGAATTGTGCTTTCGTCAATTGTCATTGCACATTTGGGAACACAAAGCCCTACCGAGTTGAAGATGTCTGGGTTATCTGATAGCTCACGATATTGTTTGCTTATTTGTTTATGACAATTTACGCACGTCCATCACAGAATCTGCCTTAAAATATGAGTGAATAATGACCCTGGGTATGGGACGACTCTTGAATAGTTCAGAGTATTGTAGTAATTTTCTAAATGTCCAGGGTTTTATTCCCGTGTTTTAGAATCAAGTTCCAAATTAAAGAACACTATTTAATTCTCTTCAAGAATTTTAAAGTTTCAAATAAATTTAATCCAGCTAAATTATTCTTCTATTTTTAATTAGTATTCAAACTAACTAATTATTTTCAAATATTTACTTATAAATTAAATGCTAAATATATAATATCCCCTCAAGTAAAATGTATTATCAGTTGTATTAATAACTTTACTGCCATTGTGGAGCTAATAATTAAAATACAAGCTGATAAATAAATATTTACTTTAATGTTTCTTATGTTTCAAAAATTATATTTCATTTTCTTATTTTAAAAGCTACACGTGGTTTTTAAAAACACACTTTTTAGCTCTAGCCTTTTTAAAATGAATATTTAAAATATGGTTTAAATGCGTCACACTCCAGTTTTGTAAATCTCAATAATTTAGTTAAATCGCCTGTGGCTATTTTGTTAATTCGTGTTGATAATTGTCAGAGTCTATCGATTGTAATAACTCGGAGAGACAAACTTATAATCCACGAGAGAGAAATGAAGGAATGTTAAATGAATATTTTTATGGGTATTTCTTGTCCATGTAATATTGTAATTACACTTTAGTAATTATCATATAAAGGATTTTGTGTTTTTGTTTTGGTTTAGTAAAGATTATAATTACCTAATAGAATAATAAGACATTCTCTGATTGATTATAAATACAAATTTAAATGGACCATGAAAGTAAGCCATAAGAAAAATTTTACAATCTCTAAAAGACAAGCGTTAACTAACTGTTTCAAGAAAATCGTCGTTATTTTTCAAGAGTTCAATGGTACTCACACATTATGAAAGACACCGGCAATAAGATTAATTTTGAGACCAGGTAAAGTATATACTAGGTAAGGTTTATTTATAACTAATTGAATATAACACAGATGAAGTTACGGTACGTTGTTATAAATAATGGTGGAAATTAATGAACTTAATTTAAATTTGAAGTTAAACGATCTTGAATTAGACTAAACAACGTTAAGTAAAACTAGGTTTGCTTTGTTATTGTTCATTTAATTTTAAAAGCTATATTACTGGGGATAGCTATCCGATAATTTTAATATGATAATCCAATGTTATTTTTACATTTAAATCTTTATTATCATTTCGTAGTTAGGCTAATAAGTCATTTATTTTTCCAGTCTGGGGGCATTAAACATTAAATACCCCATTTTTTTGTACCGCTTCTTACTAACAAGGTAAATTAATAAAAGTTACTATAAAAATATCCATGGTGATTCATTTTGGACCCGTTTTCAATATAGACTTGGCTCTAAAGCCTAGTACGCACTAAGGAAACATTGTTTGCCAACATGTTGCCCTTGTTTTATAAACAGTTGGCCAACAGTTGGTCAACATTTTTTTCATGTTGCCCTTGTGTTTCTCATCAGAGAAAACATGTTTCCCGCGATCCATTTCAAATGGGTTACAAGAAACAATGTTGGCAAACATTTCTGACAACAAGCAACGTGGGCTAGTAAGTGAGATTGCTGATCTAAATCGTGTGTCTCTGTTCATTATGCTGGGACCAACCATTTGTAAAATATCTTCAAAATATGTAGGAGACATGCGAGTGAAGTTTCTAAAACCACTGCCGTCCTCTAGTTTCAGTTCTGTCAGAAGCTTATTTGCATAGTACGAACAATTTGAAGCACTTTACAGTCCCACCCCCGTTTTCTTCTTCTCTGTCTTCTTGAACAGCTCATAACAGCTCATAACTCGTACAAAGCACAAACCATCGCAGCATCCTCAACATACATCTTTCATTCAACTGAACTCTGTACGGGAAACAAATGTTTCATCATTGTAGTCTGGACGTGAAACAATGTTTCTTTAATGTTTGACAACAATTTGTTTCATGTGTTAGCCAACTGTTGGGAAACAGTTTTGGCAACAGATGGGGTGCAGTTCGGAAACAGTTGGGGAGCAGTTGGGCGACAGTTGGGCAAAAGTGTTTCCAAGTGCGTACTAAGTTTAAGGGTACCACCTAATAAAGAAACATATTTTCAAATTGAGAGATCTATTATAAATTATAAGTTTCAAAACCACTAACAATTCCTCAACATAATTAAAACTTTATGTTGTAATGATATAGTTCTAAATAATAACTTTGTTTGAGGGAGTAACCCAGACATTTATTTAGGGCTCAAAACGGACCAGTATGCGGAATAATTCCCTCCAAGCTGGATTTTTACATACACCTTTATTTAGGCATTATAAGTAAGTCCTAAAAGTCTCTATTGATATCACGTTCGCTTCGAAAGATATTCAAGGTCAAAGGTCACGAAAAATTGTTTTTTGTGGATATCTCACTATTGGTCGGACGACAATTATGGCCGGTATCTAGATTGTAGATTGAAATATTTTCTACAAAAAAGGCGTTCTACATATTTCACATACAGGCAACCGTTTTGTAAATCGCGCCACTAAAGTTCAACGCAAGATGCATACTCCCCCCCCTTGTAGACGTAGATCTAGTTCTTCTATTAGAGGTTCTCCATCCCATAAAACAACTTTTATTTCTCAAGCTGGGAAAAGGAAAAATTGAGACGAAGATATATTCTTTAGTTAACATCAACAATTTTCCTCACTGTAAAGAACACCTTCTATTTTTGTATGCTATCACTGGATGTGAAACGACATCTGTTCTTTTTAATAAAGGAAAAGTAAAAGCTCTGAAGTTGATTTGCAGTGCTCAGCAGAAGTATTCAAGCAAGAAAATTGCGTACCAAATGTAATTTTGGAGAATGGAGTACGTCTTCTTTTAGCAATGTATGGAGCTCCAATCTCAGAAGTTTATATTGATAACTATCAATACCTGGGCTTCGCTAAATCGACAAGACTTGAAACACCTGCTAAATTATCATCCCTCCCACCAACAGCTGGAGCTGCTGAACGGCATCTTTATCTTGTGTACTACCAGATACAATCTTAGTTGGGTAATGAGTTAAAACCTAAAAAGTGGGGATGGGTATTCAATTATACTTTTTTTGGAGCCCATGATAACTTTACTAACACCTGTGCCTGATGTTCTACTCAAATCGATATTTTGTAGCTCTACGAAAGGTTGTGGGTCTAATTGTGGCTGTAGAAAAATTGGATTGCCATGCTCCATAGTTTGTGGTCATTGTCATGGTAAATCACACCTCAATATCTCTCTTGATGCGGACTCTGCTGACACTTCTCTTGATATAAATATGGAAGAAACATAAACGATGTAATGAATGAACCCCATCAATAGTTTAACAATAAATTTATTAGAGGAAGGTAATGCTGAAAAATATAAAGAGGAGGAAATGTCAGAGGTTTCAGACCATGAGAGGAATAAATGCCAAATAATGAAGAAAATGATAAGGAAGAGTCATAATTACTGTGTAAATATTGAATCTTTTTCAAAACATGTATTAGGCCTACCGAGGAATCCATGTAAAATAAAAACGTGCTATGCATTCTACCTCGAAGGTGGTGGGGAAACGAGTGCATTCCTGTTGTTCTGCTGAGTTGATGCTTTGTGGCCCGCATAGCGTGAAAACGGTTGCGCATACGTGAAAGAATGATTGGGCTAGGAGGCTATATCTATGCTTTAAACCATTTGCTTCAGAGCTTAAACATTTTACGTAAAACACAGCTTAAAATGAGCTAAATTTAATTTTGAAAATTTAAAATAAAACTATAAATCCAAGACACTCACCGATGGACATGTAGACCATGTTTAAAGTTAGTTTTAGTCTAGTTTTTAACTGATAGGGAGGTAAGAGTTTGAATTCCGGTCGTGTGTACTAATGATTATTTTATTTACTTAGTTTCCCATTTTTCCTCTTATAAAATGCCAATATTTTTCATCTAAATTCTACCTTACTTTCAGCCTTACCCCATAAGTTTGATTAAATGTGGATACACCGATGGAATATTAGACGTGACAGAAAAATAAAACTACCAATTGTTTGACGCTTACAATCAGCTCAGGATAGCTAAGAGTGGACCAAGCTGAAACTATTTCAAAGAATGATGATTGAAACAAATGTATTGAGCTGAAATATTGTGACTGTCTTAAAGCTTGTCCTCTGACCACGTCTGTTCGGATCTTGTTCTCGGTATTGCGTGAAGTCACAGCTTTGACTTGAATAATAGTTTACTTAGGACCGTGGGTATTGGTTTAAGTGGTAAAAGCAATGGTACTATGTAGGGGAAAAGTAGGGATGGGAAAAAAAGAAGTGATACTTTACGAATATTGATAAAATCCTTTCGATACTAGTATTTTTAACTCGATACTTTTTTCCGATACTTCTACTGATATTAGTACTCACAATCCGTTATCGAAAGAAACAACTTTTACTATCTTCCATCATGCTAGGACTAAACGTTTACTAAGGTGGTCTGTGGAGAAAGAACAAATTACATTATTTCTCAGTTTTCACTCATTTTATGCAACTCTAGCATTAAAACACTTTGAGATCATCATAATTCATAGCTGTTCTGCTTGATGCCTGACCGGGCGATGGGGCGAGTGGTGACCAAGCTACTAACCCTTTCTTTATCAATGAGCACGTTCATCACAAACTAAATAAAATAAGTTCTTGTAGAGCTGAATGAACGCCTTTAACTCAAGGGTCAAGGGTGCCCCAAGCAGAAGAACAAAAAAGTTTATGTGCCTTTCGATACGAAACTACTTTTATCGATACTTCTTTTTCGATACTATTCCGGTATCGATATTTTTCTTCCTTACTTTTAATGAGTAATGTATCGATACTTTCTTTGATGCCACACCCTATGGGGGAGGGAGTAGTCTGGCAATAGTAGGGTGAACGTGTACCGGTGAAGTGGTTTTCTCAAACAGTTCTTGTATGACCCATTGAATGATTTTCATGTATCACTATGTTCATGTATTTTTTTTATCACCACGTCATATTATCTGTTCAGGCTATACGTTTTTATCATAGTTATGGTATCAGGGCAGGGATAAGAAAGGAAGCATTTTATACGTAATCTAGCCTCATTACCGTAAAAGGAGAGTGGGAAACCACTTAAGGAAAACCACCCTCAGTATATTCGACTTGGATTTGATCCCTTATCATCCCGTCATCATCAGGTCAGTCTAGTTAACCAAGTTAGTGTCTTCATGTATTGTTTTAATATCAGGGGTATCTAGTGTGTTTTTTCTATATATATTGATTATATCACACCTTACCTGCATTGATGGGCACGTGATATAAATGTCAAGCTTTTTAGTTTGGTTTACCTACTACCTGAAGATCGGGGTTCAAATACCATACAGCTGTAGTGAGGGTGAATTTTGCTAAATGGTACCATACACTTTAATGCCGGTATATATTATATACATTTTAATATTTCTCATCTAAATACCATTAACGTGATTAAAATATATGTGTAACCCGAACGAGTGCAAAGAAGATAATCCTTCCTTATTTGATTTACGCACTAGCTTAAATTAATGAACGGATGCAGAATTGATAACTTTTGGTGTTATTTTATCGCAGAGTTAGGGCAACCTCAATATCACCACTCATACATTTTTAGGACATGCTGTGAATCGAGACACAGACCTTTAGTTCAGCTGATAAATGATCTACTGACTTAACCAAGGTTTCTGTTTCTATTTAATATGTACACTCATTTATTCTGTAAGATGACCGTTTTACCTTGACTGATCAGAGAGTGGTTTTATCGAATATGGTGTGCTCGAATGCAACCTAGAAAGGAATAACTACAGTTAGATTCATATTGGAGGAAACATTTTAACAGTTACACAATATATATATATATATATATGTCCAGTCATGTGATCTGAAGCTGATAGATATTAGTAAGATCTAAAATATAGTTCTATTAACATAGTAGAATAGATTCAATGTTGAACACAGAAGAGTATGTTTCTATTTTATAAAAGTTATTTCCCAAAATAATAATATTACATATTCAATGAATATTATAGTTACCTTAGAGGGAAAACGAAAGGCTTTGCACATCTCGATTCATCGCCGCTAAGCAGTGCCATCAGTTTCAATTCCTGGGTTTAGGTGTAGTTTTTTAGAGATAATATATTTAGTTATTATCTTTGAATGGCTTAGTTCAAACTATTTATTAAAACCAATAAAATGTTTGTTAAATATAATATGGTTTGATCAACTTAAGTTAATTAAAGTTAAACTATATTAAATCGATGGAAGAAAGCAACACTATAAGCTTAAGTATATACTTAAGGGGAAAATAGGAGATGAACGATTATAGTTACGGACATTAGCCTTATCTCAATTTTAATCAAATACATTGAAAAAATGACACAAGGACACGGGATTCAAACCCACAACTTTGACTTAGCGCACCAATGCTCCAACCACTGAGCTATCCATGTGCTCCATCAGTAACTCTGCCTTAAAATATGAGTGAAAAATGACGTTGAGGACAGGGAAGATTCCTGGATATCTCAGTGGTCATTCATTTTTGTGCTAAGCCAAAAGTCCAGGATTCGATTACCGTGTTCAAGTGTAATTTTACAATTTATTCGATTATATTAACTAAGCCAATCATCTATTAATAACACATGTTTTTATATTTGTGACAGTTGTTATAATTATTAATTTGGTGGAACATTAACATTATTGACATCAAAATTAAGGTATACAAGAAAATAACAAAAAACTTAAATATTATATGTATATTTGTTTTGAAATTTTAGTGAAATAAGCTTAAATTTAATATAGGAAATTCACAGACAATGACAGGAAGGCATTGAACCGTAAAACTCTTTTCTTACGGAAGAATAGAGAAAACAAAAGGAAATTGCTCTTTTTTATATATTAGTCAGCTGCTGATCATTAGATATTACTTTAAATAGCAAATATTTAGACTAAACCTCCATCTGTTGTATATTTATTTCATATTTCCGTTGATATAAAATTCAATGTTAACGATTTTAATTTTAGTTTTGTGATGGAGATATTTAACTATTATTGTTGAAGCTTGAATTAACTATTGTGCATCCAGCTTGGTTTATTTAATTTCACGCAAACCCATGTGGAGATAAGTATTGTAATCGTCATAAAATATCAAACTCAAGATGTGAATTTTAGTGAAGCCCTGAAACTGAAAACAAGTGGTTTTGTGAGGCCATTTGTCAGTGTCTTTGTGTATCTATACAGGTTGTTCGGAAACTCATAACCCAAACTGCACATGAATCTTATTTGAATCAAAAGTAACACGAAATTCCTATACACTTACATCCAGAAAACTATGCTAAATACTATTAAATTGTTTTCAAATTTCGGCATACAGCGCCGGGAGAACAAAGCTTTTTAAGCATGCGTGTTGAGCAGGTTACATAGGAGTTAGGCGTGCGGCACTACACACCTCGACATTTTGGAGCACGGCAGGAGAACATACCACAATTAATAGTTAACAATACCACCAGTCCATTTATATGTGCAAATACGTTCTGAGGGTAGATTTGAGCGGTCCTACTTCACCGAAAGTGCTTGCCATTATTACACGTGTAGTGCCACGCACCTAGCTTCTATGCAACCTGTTGTACACTCAAGATTGATTAGCTATGCTCTCCCGGTGATGTACGTGGAAATTTTGAACACAATTTATTGCTATTAGCATAGTCTTACAGATGTAAGTATATAGGAAATTTGTATTAATTCTGGATCAAACAAGCTATGTGTGCAGTTTGGGCTATAAGTTTCAGAACACCCTTAATATCGGCCTAATACTGAAACCATTTTACCGATCAGGCTAAAACTTGGTATCGAGCTTTTAATAAAATTCCTCAGATAAAATTTTGGAATTAGATAATCTAGCTCTAACTGAAGGTAAAAAAGAGGAGAAAAATATTTTCCTCAAAATCAGTACTAACAATTTTGATTTGAACCTTTATTTAGTCATTGTTTAGTACTATACACAAAATTATATTTTACCTTTACACATGTAATTGGCTTTAAGTATACCTTACATAAGCAGAAAATTCCAATTTTGGTCAAATCGATGCAACTATTTCAAATAATAAATAGTATTTACTGTACAGTTGTAGAGTTATTAAAATATAAAAATCTTTATTTGAAATATATTTATCTAAAACCAATAGTTTCTGAGCTATAAGTATATATATATATATATATATACACAATACATATTGTTATATTATTATATACATATATTTGTATGGACTTCTTTTAAAATTGAAATTGATTGCTGTGCTCTTTGTTGGACAAAGAGGTTTCTCTTTTCTCAATGTTTTTGTAACAGTTTATATTATTTAATCTATAATATTTGGTGGAGTGTTCATGCAACAATGTATATTAATAAGTTTCATAAAAATTAAAAATGTTCTTATTAAATGTCTATTTTATTATAAAAGAGAAAGAAATTCCATGTGGAGCACCATGCGATTTTTTTTCTATTTTGTGCTCCACGTCTCACTGGCTCTTGGCTATCCGCGTACTTTCAACAATCAAGTAGAGATGAGAAAAGTAGAATTCAGAGTAAATATACCCAAAGCTATGTTGAGGGAGAATAAGAAACCATTTAGGAAAAACCACCCTCAGTTAGCCCGCTCTGAATGCGCCCAAACCTCTACATTGTAATACCATACCTTTTGGGGACTGGCGCTGTTGCTTTTTCGCAATAGCTGTATTAAAAAAAAGAATGTAGTTAGGTCAGATCCCTCCTAAGCATTCCTCAATTAGCTCCTGCTGCATAGTATGATGTCATAAAACATCAAAGAAAATGTTTATTTTTTGAGATGCAGGAGTTTTAACGTGGGCCATGCTGGAATGTTGTAAATAAGCAACGGTGCCAGTGATGATGTCATACGTCTGGCTCTTGCCGCCTTATGTTTACATTGTAAGTCTATTACGTGTCTGAAAGTTCTATCACGTAGCTTTAGTTTCTGTAATTATTATTCATGTGAGTTCGCTATTATACATAAAAAAAAAGAATTGAGGGCTGGAACTCAAGGAAGAAAAGTCTTTTAAAACTATGTGTTTGTAACAGTTTAACATGATTGTAATTTTATTGTTTTTAAATAAAACTTTAAAAAATACAATATCATTCAAAAATTTAATTGATACTATTACTTCAATAATAATATTATGTTATTAAAGTATGTGCCTTAGATTATTATTTAGAACATTATAGTGTGTTGCAAATGTGCAACGGTGCCAGACTCTGAAGGATGCCAGATGAGGTTGACGCTTTGGACCACGTGACCACTGATACAGAGATTATGTACTAATCTAATAAATACATTAAATATGTTAAGATAAACACACAATTTGTACTAAAATATATTTTTTCAACGTACTATAAAAAAACATGTGAGTGTAAACTCACGTTTGTCATCATCAACCCAGTCGAGGTTACCGACGCAACGTTCTCGGAGACCTTTCTAACTCTCTTGCCATTTTAACGAGCTGTGCGCAATGTAAATTAATCAGTAAGATCAAAAAAAGAGAGAGAGTGGAAGGTTTTCTCGATGAGTGTGCTACAAGGGCTGCTGCCCCCCTTGCTTCAACGGGGATTTATGGTTCTGGTTAAGGGGTTTGTAATGGTAACGGGGCTTTCCAGAACAAATTGAAGGTTATGGAGATCGGGAAAAGGGGAAGGGATGGATAAGGGGTTTTGGAGGGGATGAAACGAGTTTTCTCTGTATGAAGGATCTCTAAGTAGATGGGAAAAATAAACTAACAGGCGTAAATTGATTAACGTGAGAGAAAGTGAAGGGAATAGGTTGGTGAGCTCGTTGAGACTTTAACATGCAAATGATGAATTGAAAAGTGAAATTAGATAAAAATAAGATATTTAATTAGATTTAAATCCTAAAGTACGTCGTGAGTTGTAATTGAAATTAATTTTAGATAATTTCACGTGTCATGACTTATGCATTTATTATAGATCCAAGCACAAATTGGCCTCTAGGACGAGGGGTCGTCCTTAAATTATCGAAGGTTTTTTTTAGGAGGGAAGGGGGTAGGGAAGGAAAGGGAAGGGCTGGGGTCAGTATTTTATTACGTGTTCTTACGAGGGGGAAGGGACTCAGAATGCATTTTACTTAAGGTTTTTATCAATCTTTTTGGTAAGATAGAATCTAAAAAATAAAAAACATATATCGCATAAAACAAATATATTAATAATAAAATTTCACTTATATTTAATTACTTACTGCAATAATTAAAGTTTTATAAATTTTCATATCACTTGATTTATAACCAAAATTTGTGTCTAAAAATAATAATGATTAAAATAGTATCATTTTTCCAATAGTAAAAAAAATACATATGATAGTGTGGGGGAATGCAGCGGAATGGTGATGGCGATGGTGCATCTTACTTGCTTTGCGTGGGGGTAAAATAAGGGGGTCTAAAATCATACAAATAGCCTTAGGTAAATTGAGGACGACCCCTAGGTTCAAGAATAGTGTACCAGACTTTTAGTTAGAGGACAATAGTTCTAACTTCAAACAGGTCAAAATATACTTAATTACGTTGCTCTATTTCACTATCTTTCCAGTAGAATGCATACATACACTTTCAAACAAATTCTTCCTATCCTGTCTTTTACGAATATACAATTTATTAAGCAACATAAACCCCTAAAATTTAGAGTTTTCATTTTTACCGTTTTTAATTAAATAAAGTTTGATAATGCACAGAAAAGTCATCCTGCCTTGTCTACGTATTGGGTGTACAGGTGTGACACCTTAGTAGTTTGGTAGACCAAACAAATTGTCACAGATTCATTATTGTCATGACCAAAATAATCATCACAGGTGAAACTAAGATTTTCTCTTTCACGATGATCAAATGGTGGTAAGGAGGCGAGGTTGTTTGGTCAGCTATATAATTAAAATACCTTTTAAGTCATGAATAAGTACAGCCAGAATCCTAGAATAATTATCAATAATAATAATAATAATAATAATAATAATAATAATAATAATAATAATAATAATAATAATATTTTCTTTCGATTTCTTTTCTTATACGAAAAATAGCAACAAGACCTATAACAGGACAGGACTGAAGAATACTTAATAATACGATAATATGTAAGCATTTTTACATAATAAACAATTGAAATTAAGTAATTGTTCTAACACTTTATTGGGGACTAAAAAACTCCAAAACGAAGGGAAGTAATAAAAATATAAATATTGTTACTATTTGAATAAAATCCAATAAAAAAAGCATAGTATATATAATTTATAATATTAATGATAAGGAACGTTCTTAAATAACTCTCTGAGCTTGGCTATAGAAATAAAATTTGACCAATCTAGAGTTTGCACTAAGAATACAATGGCCAAGAGAGTTGAGCTTCTAGGAATTACTTAGAATTTTTTTTAAATTTATTTTTAGAGGCCCATATATGTTAAAGAGTAAATATACAAAGAATATTGTTATTTAAAAATGAATCACAAAGTGGGCATAATAATAAAGACTGTGTGAAGAGTGCTTACAACCTTGAATGGTTTTGATTTCTGTCGTAATGATAATGAGCCAGGTTAAGAAAGAATGAATAATAGAAACTAGCAAAAAATTTACCTTAATTATTTTCCAAACTGAGAGAGTCCGTTAGGTAAAGGTATTCAACGCAACACATGCACACTGAAGAACCCATAATTAATAATTATAATCTACAACGTGAAACTAAAATAACAATTATAGATGTGGGGTGCTAAAAATTAATAGTTGAGTCATCGTTGATTTAAAGTGAAATATTTTTTACACTGCGTCCTAACACCCGTCTGACTTATACTTATTTAAAAAAGACACTTTTTAATACTTCATAAGTCTTGTTGTAATTAAACTAATAATTTCGCGAGAAATGATATAATGATCCACGATAAATCGCTATAGAAAATAATATATCCGAACAAATTTATACAACTATATATGCTAACTATAAATTCAACCTTCTTCATTCCTAACACACTTGCATAATTAGTTCATATGCGTATAGCCTTAATTAATTATAGTGATATACTCAGAAATGTAAAATAATACAATCTACCAATTATATGTGTACGTTTAAAACATTAAAATATGAGCTTTAAATTATCACGTACGTTTGATTTCTTATAAGCGAACAAATTAATTTATAAATTGCTAGTATATGTTTTAAAATAGAATACAGGCACATTCAAAACAGTGTATTTTTCCCTAATATATTATGCCAATTTGGTTATGTAAATAAATTTGTGAAAGTTTTATTTAACATTATCTTAAGAAGATAATCTACTACGTTTGATGCTTAACTCTTTTTTTAATTTACTATTTGAATTGCGAAATTTACAGCACTCTCCTATTATATTATTGTTATAGTTAAATGCTATTTAATACTAATATGTTTTACATTCAAAATATTTTCAACTTAGAAATTATATAAGAAACTAATTGAAAATACTATCTTTGACATGCAATAATGGCCTAGTAATTTAAAGATAAATATTTGAATTCATTTATAACAAATTTATTTAACACAAAGCTTAGATAATAATTATTAAAATATTAAAAAGTAATAATAATTGTGATGAAATTAGTATAATATGTATATATTTTTATATATTTTTATATATTTTATTTTTAATTAATTTGATGAATATCCGAATGAATTTAAATTCATATAATATATATAATATAATAGCTTTTGCCCGCGGCTTCGCTCGCGTTAATGTAGATTTTATCAATAAATTCAGGTTGTAGATTGACACAGGAAGTATGACAATAAAAACGATGAACATATTGAGGTTGTTAGTCAATAGAGGTAGAGATAAAGAAAAAACAAACTACACAATATAAATCAGGATTAAGTGTAGGAGTAGAAAAGAAGTAGCGGAGTGTGTGTCAGTAGAGTAATAGGTTATGCCTTGCCACGAATTGGAAGATCCTACTCCATCTTAAATTTTACTTACAGTTAATTAACATCCCTTATTTACTCCGCTTGTTCTTGACCGTTGCAATCATGGGCACAGAATAGATCATTATTTTAAGACGCTCCTATATACTATGTTGTTTGTCCTTCCATTTGGCGCAAATATATACAAATTCTGGGCATTGGACACACGCGAACAGGCTACATATAGCTGGCATGGGAAAAACATGGCATTTCCAAATGCACCCCTGCTACCTGCAATGTTTGCCCTTGCGCTTTGTTAATAGTAATAGCAAAACTAAGTTTGATTGGAATCTGGAGTCTTTTGAATTGAAATGGTAGGTCAGTGGGGATTATTGGGATTCTAGGTATGATTACACTTTCCCCTTTTCCCACACCTGTTAAAATGGTGGCACAGATTATATTTTGCCCTAATTGTGTAATTCGAAGCCTCGTCCCATTACATAAACGGGGTGCATCTAAATTTCACATAAGCATAACTGGTACACCTAATTTCAATAGTAGTTTATGCGAGGGTACACCCGATAGCTCCAGAGAATTTAAAAACTCAGCGGGATATGAAGTGCTCTGTTCTGTGTCCATGATTGTATCTATTGACAAATACTCCTTTATTTCTCCCTGCACCTCTTTCAAAATGTCAGTGTTGATTTTGTTAACGATTTCATTTTTTGGTGCAAGAATTGCTCTTGAACACAACCAATGATCACAATTTAAATTTAGTTTTAAGTCTGGGTAAACTTTAGCAATGAGCTCCACATCATTTACCACCAAATTACAGAATTCCCCTGTAAGTAAAATACAACCTTCAGCATCTGTGTCCAAACGTCCATCGCCAATTTTCAATAGTGTCTCTGCGTAATGTCCTGAATCTACGTCATTATAAAGATGGACTCTCATATTCGTTGTTAGGCTGAATTTTTTCACTTTTGCCCACAATCTTGATGGCTTGAGACAGGCTTTGATTTCATCTGCATGTGTGCCCCCTGGATCACTGGTAGAGTTTGTCGGAAGTCACCAGCCAGTAAAACTACCATTCCTCCCATAATATCTCTACTGTCTCGCAAGTCCTGAAGAGTTTGGTTTAACGCCTCTATAGCTTTTTTGTTAGACATCGTACTTTCGTCCCACACTAAAAGTTTACATTGTCGTAGCATCATACCTCTATAGCTATTTTTGCTGAAATTGCAGCTGGGTGACTCTTCCTGTGCAAGTGCAAGATTTAATGGCAATTTTAGAATGGAATGTGCAGTATGGCCTCCGTTCAGTTGTGTAGCTGCTATACCGGAGGAAGCGACGGCAACAGCAATTTTCTGGTCTTTCCTTATGAACGCCAATAATAAGTTCAGCAAAAACGTTTTCCCGGTTCCTCCAGGGGCGTCGAGAAAGAGGAGTGCACCATTCCCTGACTCTACTTGACGTAACACTTGTTGAAAGACGTGACTTTGTTCTGGAAGCAACCGAGGAACTAATTCGGTTAATTTCTGTTGCAATACTGTGAAATCATAGTTTAATTCCCAAGTAATTTCATCGTTTAAGTAATTTTCGTCTGATCGTTGAGGGCTTACCATTCCGAAATCTTGAAGCTTCTTTCCCGCCATTGTCATAACCTTGTTTTCAATTTTCGTCAGCGCTTCGTAGTAGATGTGCACATTAAAAGTCATATCTGCATGTACTTGTTGTAGCCGCCGCAAAATATCTTCCACCATGTACTCTTTGTACTTATCCCACAGCGTTTGAGGATTGGAAAGACCGCAAGATGATATGAGGGTTGCGTAAAGTTCCCTGATTTTGTCTGGTGATCTGCACTGCACGGCTTCCTCCATAGTTTTGTCCCAGTGTTTATCATTCTCTAACAAATATAGAGCTTCACATGCTTCTCTATATGTTCCGCATTCCTGACCATTGACAATTTTAAGGTCTCCATAGCTAGTTGAACCTCGAAAATGATGCAATAACATGCGCAGATAAAAGCATTCAAAGTTCGTTACATGGACGGTGTAGACACGACCAAGAGCGTCTGATGATTTAACCCCTAGGAAATCTTCAACAGGCGTACCTTGAACGCGGCGTTTCCACTCCTTTTTTGAGGTGTTCCATGTATAATAACGGGGAACTTGGGAATACAATAATGTTTTAGCGAAAGTATCTGTCTGACAAAGCTGGAAAAAGGCAGTTAATGTGGTTTTAGGAGGTGATGAAATCCTTTCCTGGAAATTACTCTCATTAAAGAAAACACGCTGTCCATTTTCTAAGTGTATGGCAAGATGTGTAATAGTCGGATGTCTTTCGTGTAAGGGTAAACCAAGGAGCCGCCACGCCGCCTCATTACTACTGACATATCGCCCTGCTTGATAGGTTTGTACTTCATTAATAGTTTGCGCTACACCTTCGTTACGCAGATTGAAGATCGCCTGATCGCTCCCTTTATTAATGTATTTGCAAATATATTTAATAGCACGAACAGAGTTGCAGGCTTCTACATGAATGTGGGCATTAAATATTTTACATAAAATGGGTGAATATGGTACAACCCAGCTATTATCAAAAGTTTGGACCACCCCAATGCGATTCTGAATCGTAACACTTTTACCACCATCTTCGGGTGCTCTTCGTCTGTATAAAGGGTAACCCTTATTATTGTGCACTGTTTCCTTTAGCAGCTCTCGGGGGAATTTTTTTGTACATTTTCCATTTTTCATGCAAGGTGATGCTGGATTGCGTGCTCCACAGGGACCATGAACCATGTTTCTGACTACGGTATCGTGCAAATCCTTATCTTGTTCTGGATCCGGAATCTCGGCGCTTATTATGTTATCTATTTGATTGGGACGCAGCTTTGATGCAACCAAATAAGAAAATGCACATGTGGCAGTCCTCGTTTCTGCCATTCAATGGAATACATGTGGCACTGGACGTTTCCAAATACTTTTCCCTTTGTAATAACATTCATTAGTTTTTGAAACTTTAATCGAAACACGCGGGCAACTAAGTCATGTCGGTCAGTAGCTCTTTGCCCGAGCATTAGCTCTTCTGTTATTTCCTTCCATGAGGGATTGCAGGTGAAAGTTCCGAATAGGTCAGGCCTGCCGTAAGTGCGTACATAGGCGAAAGCGTCTTGTGTGTATTCATGCAGCTAGCGGGGGCTGTTCACAAAAGTAGAGGGAAGAATAACCATTCTGCCTAAATCGGTGGGGCTTATATTACCATCCGTGCTAATCGCATCTTGCAGGTGAATGTAATTTTCAGCTCGCAGTTTTTTCTGGTTTAAAGAAATGTAACGAAGACGTTCACTCTCTACTTTGATGTACATATCTATTAAAAATTGGTGAAAGAGCTGTCTTGACCGCGGAAGGAGGTTAAAGTCATTTTCTCGAAGCATCATGTGATAGGCGTAAAAATCCATGCATGAAACTTTTTTATTGGGAACTGGCTGTTTTGTAGTGGGATTAATGAGTGGAATATTAAAATGGTATCCCGACTCTCCCTTGCTAAAAATTAATGGGTACTGCAAAGCATCATAAAACTTATGAGTATCGGTTACGCGTGTAAGTGTATTATCGTGTGCTCATAACACTATGTCTCTTGAAGAGAACTGGTCGGCACTCACCACGACAGCAACTTCATTAATTGTCGGTGAATTTTAGCGCCTCTCATGTTCGCCACGTGGAGTACGATCAGCATGGCTGACAACCTTATAATCTTCTTGAGGCCAGTTCTCTATTGCGGTTTTAAAGGTATTTATCAAAATGTTGTGTTTATGTAACATTCTTTGAATTTTTAATACCGTATCTCTTTCAACTCCTTGAATGTATAAGCAACGACGGTTTACTTCATTTTCTTCATCACCCATGAAATAAACTTGCAAGAATTTATGGTGTTTGTTCTCTGTTGGAAAAAGTGAACCAATTTGATGATATATCTGACCTTGTACGGTAAAGGTTGGCGAAAACTCGGGCATTCTTATCTCCTCATCTACTCCAAAAGATGTCATTTGAAAGCATGAGTTATACTTTCTAATTCTATTTAAAAAGCGCCGTGATTCATTTGCATCATATAAATATAGAGTTTTCAGAGGCTTTTCTGGTTCACCAAGTAAAGGAAGGGAAACTTTGCCATTAGAACAACACATCCCTGCGGTCTCATCTTTCCATTTTAAAGCATCACAAAACTGGCATTTTTTATTCATCAAACCAACAACAATTAAAGTATGATTTTTGTAATCAATTCAAGGATCGTATTCAAATCCGGAATTATTAAATAAGGACCAACTGTTACGCATAAAAGTTCGTCGGCGTTCGGTTTGCATTTCTGCATGAACGATTCTTCTCACCTGTGACTGTTGTGTAGTTTCTGTAACTCTAATGGCTGCCTGCCGCTGGGCTTGTTCGTCTAAACGGAGCTGAGTTTGAAGGGGCGTCTCAGTAGCTCTCAAAGCTCTCTGGCGTTCATCTTGCTCATCTAGACGGAGCTGCGTTTGATGAGGTGTCTCAGTTGCTTTCAAAGCAGCTTGGCGTTCAGCTTGTACATCTAAACGGATCTGCGTTTGAAGGAGCGTTTTAGTAGCTCTCAGAGCTCTCTGGCGCTCGGCTTGTTCCTCTAAACGCAATTGTGTTTGAAGGGGCGTCTCAGCTGCTCTCATAGAAGCCTGGCGGGTGGCTTGGTCCTCCAGTCTTTCCTTTCTTTGATAACGTGTCTCATCAGCTCTCAAATCAGCTTGTCGCTCCATTTGTTCTTGCCTCCTTAATTCGGCATGAACGGGGGGTTCTTGGGATCGAGCAATTTTAGCTGCCCCGGCTCGCGATGAGCTCCTAGAGAGGTTAGAATTACGTTTGCGAGGCATTTCAAAAAAGAAAAAGGAAAAAACTGTTTTTTTAAGAAAAAAAATATTTCTAACCTAAAAACTAAAACAGACACACTATTACCTTAAGCTAAAAAAGTAGAACCAGAACTAAAATAACTAACCTAATAATAATAAATGATAAACTATCGCTCAAAGAGAAAAAATATGAACAATAAAAACTGAAAACGTAAAACAATTACTATAATATTAAAATAGGACTAAACACAGATAAATAAACGGTAACAAATCAATGTTTGTAAACAAATGAATCGCAAACATGTATTGCTATTTCCCAACTCCCTTTCTTCTCTTTCTCCAAGCTTCATAGCCATAAATAAACAAAACGATACCGCATTAGCTAGTACATTCTATAACACAAATCGATACCGCATTTTAAAGTAAAAATAATGTTTTTATTTGATATACCAATACCAATAATACCAAACTTCTTACGACAACCATAACGGGGTGAACAGACAGAGCTTAATTAGCTGAATATAATCATTTTTAATCATTTTAAGATAGATGTGCCTAAAATAACTCGGGAACAGATTTTTATTCGGGATATCAGATTTTCTTCTGGGATACCGCAGGTCCCTTTTTCTGTACTCCAGGCATCATGTTGGAATTAATTTATTCATATCAGTAGGCCGAGTTGTTAAGCCGGACGACCGTCTAACAGTTATTTTTTTTTATCCGTCAGGAACAGTACTTTTTTCTGGATGAAAGGTATGCTATTTCCTTTTCTGTACCCATGATAGCGTGTATGCGATATTTCATGATGATCGGTCAAGTAGTTTAGGCGTGAAAGCGTAACAAACAATAACAAACAAATAAACAAACAAACTCTCATTCAAATTTTTTCTGGATGAAAGGTACCCTATATCTTTTTCTGTATCCATGACAAAGTGTATGCGAAATTTCATGATGATCGGTCGAGTAGTTTAGGCGTGAAAGCGTAATAAACAATAACAAACAAAAAACAAACTCACATTAGCTTTTTTCTGGATGAAAGGTACCCTATGTCCTTTTCTGTACCCATGACAACGTGTATGCGAAGTTTCATGATGATCGGTCGAGTAGTTTAGGCGTGAAAGCGTAACAAACAATAACAAACAAATAAACAAACAAATTCACATTCACATTTTTTTTTGATGAAAGGTACCCTATATCCTTTTCTGTACCTATGACAACGTGTATGCGAAATTTCATGATGATCGGTCGAGTAGTTAAGCGTGAAAGCGTAGCAAACAATAACAAACAAACAAACAAACAAACAAACTCACATTTGCATTTTTTCTGGATGAAAGGTACCCTATATCCTTTCTGTACCCATGACAACGTGTATGCGAAATTTCATGATGATCGGTCGAGTAGTTTAGGTGAGAAAGCGTAACAAACAATAACAAACAAACAAACAAACTTACATTCGCATTTTTTCTGGATGAAAGGTACCCTATATCCTTTTCTGTACCTATGACAACGTGTATGCGAAATTTCATGATGATTGGTCGAGTAGCTTAGGCGCGAAAGCGTAGCAAACAATAACAAACAAACAAACAAACAAACAAACAAACTCACATTTGCATTTTTTCTGGATGAAAGGTACCCTATGTATTTTTCTTTACCCATGACAACGTTTATGCGAAATTTCATGATGATCGGTCGAGTAGTTTAGGCGTGAAAGCGTAACAAACAATAACAATCAAACAAACAAACAATCAAACAAACAAACTCACATTCACATTTTTTCTGGATGAAAGGTACCCTATATCCCTTTCTGTACCTATGATAACGTTTAAGCGAAATTTCATGATGATCGTTCGAGTAGTTTAGGCGTGAAAGCGTAGCAAACAATAACAAACAAACAAACAAACAAACAAACTCACATTTGTATTTTTCTGGATGAAAGGTACCCTAAGTCCTTCCTGTACCCATAACAACTTGTATGCGAAATTTCATGATGATCGTTAGAGTAGTTTAAGCGTGAAAGCGTAACAAACAATAACAAACAATCAAACAAACAAACTCATATTTGCATTTTTTTTCTGGATGAAAGGTACCCTATGTCTTTTTCTGTACCCATGACAACGTGTATGCGAAATTCCATGATGATTGGTCTAGTAGTTTAGGCGTAAAAGCGTAACAAACAATAACAAACAAACAAACAAACAAACAAACTCACATTTGCATTTTTTCTGGATGAAAGGTACCCTATGTCCTTATATGTACCCATGACAACGTGTATGCGAAATTTCATGATGATCGGTCGAGTAGTTTAGGCGTGAAAGCGTAACAAACAAACAAACAAACAAACAAACTCACATTCGCATTTATAATAGTTAGGATTATATTATTGTATTGTATTGGGCGACAACTACCCGCCCCTTTTATTTTGTGAGGTAGGTAGATTTTTTAATTATTGAATAAATTTTTCCCCATAAACTGCTCAGCGGTAGTACGGAAACCCTTTCTCTCAAGACCTCTGGACTTTACCTAAAGTTTGGACTAAAGTTGGACACTTACAACCGAAGACTTCCTGACGCAGATTATTATTCTTGCTCTGAACAATCCAATCTACTGAGAATCGCTCTACATGGGATGCAAGTTCAAAAGAAAATACAATGTACATTGATGTAAATAAAAATAAAACATTTAAATTTAAAGAGTGATTTTAATTATTGTAGTGAATGATATCCTTAAATAAACCCTACCTATTAAGGCATGCCTCGTATGTTATAATGTTAATAAAAGTATTGTTAAGCAATACTTGAAATTGTTAAACTCTCACTTGAATTATGAGGATAATAGGAATATTTCTTTAAGCAATTAACAGTATTTTAACAACAACTAAATGTATTCTTTATAACATGTAACAATAAGGCTATGATTCTTTAATAAACAAAAATATTGTTCTGAGGTGGACAAACGGTAATAATTCTGGTTTGAAGATTGAAATTATTTGTCCTTCTTTAATAATTTTAAGTATTATACCTAATTATTTAAATCCATAACAGGATGTTTACAGATGGATTTGATCTCACCCGAAAATGTCCTTGCTCTGGTAAAATGTTGACCCAAAGCTCCGTCAATATTTAACTCTCCGGCCTTAAATTTCCACCAAATCTTCCTTGAAAACTTCAACACGACCTTCCTCACAAGTTTACACTTCCTTTTAGAAGTTTTGGATGATAATAATTACCATGAACCAAGAACCAATAAAAAATATAATTGAAGGATCCCCAGATCGGGTCCTTCCTTCCGCTTTCAAAGCAAATTTTTTTTTTCGAGTCCTAACAAAAACTTGGACAAAACACATACACGTTATTTTAATTTTAAAATAAACAATCACCGGCCTAAGCGAAAATATTCACCGGGATTTATAACAAAGAATAAAACAAACCATCTTAACTATTTAAATATTGGTAGTATTACTATAAAGATAATTATAATTTTTACATATGAACATAAGTCGTCTTTAAAATTAATTTAAACTTGGCACCAAACAAAAAACAAAACTAGAATAATAATATCTTCCGCTAGGGGCAATTATTTCTCCAAGAGACAGCCAGATGTTATAAGCGTCCAAGAACATAAAATAAATTAGTATATTAGTTCCGAAATAAACCACTCTCTAGAGCAGATAGCGTTAAAATCACCTACCAACAAAATAATAAACATGGCGGGTTGGCAGTTTATGAATCAAAATAAAGAAAGTTGATTTAATATAGTGAAATAAGGTAAGTAAATTAAATGTATAACATATATTATAATTGTAAACAAAAAATAATGAATATTCAAAACTTTAGGAGTTTTGAATGAAATTTTAAACAAATAAACAGTAAAATAGTAAACGATATAATATATTTGAAGAATTTAGTGAACTGATTATTAGATTTCTATTATAAGTAGCTCTTTTAACCAAAAATAACATCACATAATATAATATACAAGTCATATCTTAGTATATGAATCAGATTTCAGAAATAAAATATTCCATCAAACCATTATGTAAAATACTGCTGGACATGACATACATGATTGACATGTAAGAAAGAAACATTTTTAATTATCAAGTAGATGAACATTTTGAATTTTATTGTTGAACTGGTTATTGTGTCCATCAATAGTCATTCCTAAAACATTTTATCAATCATTCAGTATTTTCCGATAAAACCAAATAATAAACTATGTATTCAAATATGAAACCCATTAATATTGTTTTTTTCCTATATTTTCTCGTATGTACGATTTTAAGATTAGAATTATAAAATATATTTAATTTGATATTTTTAATGAAATTTTATTTTATCCACCCTATTATTTTAAACGTTTTTAATTTATATTTTTATTTAGCTACATGTTTGTTTGTCTAATTATATAATTGGTACACTATCAATTATATCGAATCTAATCATATTAAAAGACATATAGTTAAATATAATTGTCAGTAATTTAATTTAACATACATAGTCAAGATATTAACTTGTTATATATTAAATTAGTAAGTGTCTAATAGTACATAATCATATAGATAAAATAAAATGAACATTTTGTTTTTTTAGCGTTGTAACCTCATATATTGCAAGCTTGAGGCAGTAGATCACCTGACCTTGAGATCAATAGATATCGACAGTTAAATTTTAACTTAGGTAAGTACTTTGTTTGGACTTAGTTTGTTCTTTACATGTATTACAAGACTGACGTCTTAAATAACGTGATCGTCAGTAGAGATAACTCCTAAATTGGTTAACATAAACTTGCTAAACTTGGACTATACATTCAAGGAATACTAATGATGTGCACATCAGGCGTTTATTATTTTTAACTTTGACATACATTCTGTGTCTGATGCCCAAGACCACGCAGAAACCGTTGTGGGTGAAAAAAACAACCTAGAGACTTCCATCGTAGCATACGTACTTAAGATAAGATATGGGGTATATCACTTGAGCTTTATTTTACTTTTACATTTACGAGTATTATAAGCCTGTGAGACTATTTGCCAACCTACCATATATTTCCTTATATTTTTCAAATTATTTGTAAATATTTTACAATTTATTTTTGTTTTAGTTGAATTAAAAGATGTGTTTTTAAGTTTGTCCCGGCATTTTGCGTTGTGTCCGTGCGTGACAAAATATTACAATTTATCCCAATAAAATGGAAGGAATATCATCAACCATTGTTTAAATAATTAAAATAATGAATTTTGAGCTATGGAAGAACACTTGCCTTTTTATTAAACATATTTATCCTTCTAAGAAGTTTGTTGACTCTTTTATATTTATTTTCGATGTAGGCCATGATTTTATTCCAAGCCATGTGCAGAACTGTTAAACAAGTGGGCGGCGTGTCGTAATTATAAAAGAAATAAAAAAGTAAATTGATGTAAATACTTCCAAACTAGTGCGCGTTTCAATTCTGACAGATGGAAATAAACGTTTTAACATTCATTTAAATATTTTTCATATCCATTGCCATATATTTTCAATCTTTAATTAAATTGATTTTATTTTTATTCATCCCTAGTCCATAGCCAACAATTTTATCTTTTGTTTTAACGTGTGAGTATTCTCTTTGGACTTGTAAACAAAATAACTTAAAAAAAAAAAAGATTCCTGGAACATATTTGAAGAAAATTGGCCTCTTCTTCCTCAGCATCATTTTTAACATGAACCAAACTGTGTGGCTCCCAAATAAATTTGATTTAAAAAGTGTGAAAATGGTTTTAAAGTGGATATGAAGATATCCATAGAGACTGTGTGTCTGGGAAACATTTATAAACGGTTTATTTCATTAAATTATGGAAGAGTTGGAATTAAGAAAGGGAAACACATTCAGACATTTCATGTTATTTCAACATGGACATATTTATTGATGAGTTTCAGCCAATTTCAATATTAATTTTTTCTCTCTAACTTTCTCACATCAGTCGTCCAATATTTATTTAAAGTTTTCAGAAAGGGCCATCTAAATCAATTCAGACATTTTACTCATTATAAAACATCAATTATTAATATATTATTTTATAAAATCATTAATGCAACTATTGATTTAGTTTTTTGTTTTGTCAACAATGCTATTTTTTTTACTCAAAGCTTGAATAATATTATATAGATGCATTTTTTCACTCTGATATTAAATACTCAAAACTCCTAAATTTAACCATGTTCTGAGATATGTATTTTTTTATTTTAATATTATATTTTTCAAAATTAGCTGTAATAAAATATCTTTTATCTGTAAGATTAGAAATTATATTTACTCAGAATTCCATTGTTAGGATTGGGATGTGGTAACAATGAAACAATAATAAAAATAGCCTACACATGTTTCAATATTATTTTTTTATTGTAATTTAATTAGAACATTTAATTCATTGATCCATTTTGTTTAAATTGTTCAGGTTATATTTTATATATATTTTCCTTCAACTCTTGTAGAAATTTACAGCACACCATTGGTGTAATTAGGGTATTGACATTATTATTAACATTGTATCATCCAAAAACTTTCCTGAAACACCCAGTGGTCTTGAGTGTTAAGAGTCGTCGTGCCACTATCAAGTTAGTCGAGATAAAGGTATTTTCTCCTAAGTGTAGTTTTAAGTAGTGGGGCCCACACATTATAGTTTAAACCCATAATAATATATATATATAATTTTAATCATCGGTCCTGTACTCTTTGTTGTTTTTTATGTAGTGGACATTTTATTAGAAGCCTGACATCTTAAATCACGTTATCAACGGTTTTTGATGTTAAGAATACTTTTAGTAACTATTGTACGTACAGTACATTTTAATAACAATACACACGCTATATAAATATATATAGTATATATACTAAACTTATTAAAATCAGTCTTTTTTAACTGTCTTAAAATTATTTACATTAAAAAATAATAAAAACATGTTTTTATTTACCATGAAAAACCATTTTTCAAGATATCGATTTTAATTAATATCTTAAATTATTTTTGAAATAAACACAAATTTTCTAAATTCTCTCATAAGCTACCTTTAAATAAATTTATTTTAAAAATAGACAAATTTTATTATTTACAATGTGAATCAATGTAGTACTTTAATAAAAATAAAAAAATTACTAATTAACTATTAAAAACTGAATGTTTCTAATAAAATCAAATATGTAAAATTAAGTATACTGTAAACAAAATATTAGTTCCCATTTGGAACCTAATTGCTTGAATCATTTTTAAAATATTTAAAATTTTAATAAATCAGTAGTTAAAGAGAATTATTTTCCAAAAAATTGACACAGATCTATTTGTTTCAAAATCCAGTTAGTCATCAAGTTACACACAAGTCGAAAATGTTTCACCATCCCTGTTGTAGGAACAGTTTTTAAATAATTTAAATTAAATGATGAATAAAAAATGAGTATGTGGATTACATAACTGCATACATGCAATTTGAAGAATTCTTCGCACGTTTAATGATCTCCAAAACTATATCAAATTAGAAGTTTTAATATCCGGCTGCCCATTATTTGATAGTTCTTTGTTGTACAGTATAATCCTGAGCTAACGATGGCAATCACTTACAAACTTTGTTAATTAATAAATTAAAATAAATTAAATATATTAGACAAAATATTACCTTGTTTAAATACCTAAGTGACATTGATAGTTCCCTATCTACTTTGATGGTATATTACTTTAAGGCTTCACTCTCACAGTAGACGGGATTGCCTTTGATTAGGAGATCGATGGGTTTTTTTTTTGGAGCACCAAGTCTTACTATCCGTTCAGGATATACGCTTGAGATCAATGTTCAAATCCATGTAGGTTGTACTGTACACATATTATTTCCAAAATTGTTTCACACTCTTCTACCTCATTGCGATCACATTAGCATAATTAATGTTAGTGTTTGCACCCGAATGAGTAATAATGCACGGTGAAAATAAGATACATTCATTCTCATCCTAGCAGAAAATATTAAATGGAATAAATACTTGACCAGAGCATCTTGTTTCAATTCTCAGTGATTCCTAAATTTTCGTAGACTGGTAAATGTGTTCGTCATATCATTCGAACATTAACAAATGATGGTATGGAATAGTTAATATAATCCATGCGTAGGAAATTTAATCATTCAAGAACCTCGTCAGGGCGATCTGCGTATTTATGCTAGTTTAGTAATGATAAGGAGGTATAATTTAAAGGAAGTGTAGATGTATTTGCATGGAGGGAAATTTGAAAATAGTTTAGTATACTTGTCTGAGATTCAAGCCCCTCTAACTCTATCCTCATAAAATCAATCTATATGTGACTTTATCTTTGTCCGCATGCCACTGGCGACAGACAATTATAGCTAATTTAACAGGAGTTCAACACGTTTAGGGTGGTTAGAAGCTGAATGTATGTATTCAAAATTCAGGGCTGTTCATATATCCAGGTATAAATGTATACAGGTTGTAGAGAGCAATAACACACATATAATAATAGTAATAATAATATTGCGCGTCTGGTCTACATCATTATTAACCCAGCAGTGGAAAGATTATTCAGTACTAATGTACTATACCACTGACTAGGGGATGCCTGAATGTACTAATCGTACATCCTTTCCATGGAGGCTCTTTCCATGTCGTGATGAGATGATGGTAATAGTGAGTAAGATGAGGGTAGTAGTGAGTATGAGGGTGAGGAATCAGTGGAAACACTTTAACTTAACTTAAGTCTAATTATTAACCAAACTCTGGCGACTTAATTACCTTTCCAGGAGAAATACCCAGGGTATCAGCCGGGAATCAAACCAAGATCCCTTAGACTCATAGCCAGGTGCACTGACCACTACACCATGAAGACGGTTAACAAGACAAGTGAACTTGGAATTGGCGACGTCGAATGGCAGCGCTAGGATACGTCAGGGTTGGCGTTGTTTTCACCTGGACGGGGGGTGAGGGGGGCCAGACAACTTATTAATCTTCGGCATAAGTATGGTGTAAATTATGACTAGTAAGTAGCATAGATTCACCTGACAACAGGTACCCATAAGGAATTGCTGATTCTTTCAAAGATATGTGTGTGAGGAGGTATGCCTGTGCTGGTTTTTATTGTGTGCTACATGTGTTGGCTTCCCCCTGGTGCATACAACGCTATCTATGACATCTCGTAGCATCACCATTTGTAGTGGCCAACCACATGTTTATTACGTGGTAGTACTTGTCATTTAACCACCTACCCCTTGCATTATTTGTTACCTGGATATAGGAGTAATCTATACATACATGGTGACCTGGTGGTCTAGGGGTAAGGTGTCAGACTTCTGTGCTGAGGGTCCCGGGTTTCAATCCTCGGTCCCGGCACAGATTTATCTGATTGCCAAACCCTTCCTTCACCTCTGGCAAGATGTGTATTAATCACAACTTGTGAATGTGAGGAATGCCAGGCCTCCACCGTGGTTCGGATTCCACGTTAAACTGTAGGTCCTCCATTTCATCTCACAATCACCCTACCATTACACATTAGCGTAAGTGCGTATAACCCGAACGGGTAGTAAGACGCGGTGCTAATAATAATAATAAATATACATACATATATATTGTGTGTGTGTGTGTGTGTGTGTTGTGTACGCGTTACTAGCTTGGCTACGACTTAAAGAAAGACGAACCCTTCACTCGATGACCACCATAAAGAAACTATTGACTTCCAACTCCCCACAATACCTTTCTTCACTTAAACGCTCACTCAACTCTAATAATAATTTCAACACTCGATCACAAGAAAACTCAACCTTATTCATTCCTCTCCATAATTCCAATCATTACTAAAATTCTTTCACTGTTTCAGCTTCTCGTTCATGGAATACCTAACCAACGATGTCAAGAAATTAGAATTGAATGGTTTCAAGCGAAAAGTCGCAAATAATCTGCGTGTGGAAGCTCATTCGTGATATTGAGGAATGGGAGACGTAATCACACCTTCTTGTGTGTGTGTGAATTATTTATGTTTCTGTTAAATTTATTTATGGTAACCAGGTTTGTGTTAAATTGATCTCTGGCTCTCATATTATGTAATCCATGTGTATATTAACTTTAATTTTTCTATTTAATTATTTGTGTGTTTTTATGTATGGGCTATAGTTCTGTTTAAACTTAAACTTAATTGTATTGGTTAGGTTTAAGAAAAACTGTTATCCTTAACTTTGACATTAAGGTCTATTATTATTATTATTATTATATATTATTATTATTATTATTATATATTATTATTATTACTGTATGAATCATAATGCCGTATCTAAATGAGTATTGCAAAATTTACAAACATAGAAAATTATTTTATAAAATGTCCCCATTAATAAATATTATTAGTATTACTAAACATCGTTACAGAAACTTATTGAGTAAAAAGTATCATCTATGTCCACCAAAAAGTATAGAATCAACTTCCCCTTTCAAAAACTTTTAGTTTCTAAATATGTTTTTGTTATATCTAGGAAACTATTGGTTTTATAAAAATATATTTCATATACAAGATTTGTGTTTTAAGTCTCACAGTTTTGCAATTATGCTATTTCGTATCTTAAAGAGTAGAGCAGATGATCAAAATTGGAGATATTTGCTTATATAAAGTGCCTTCTATGTCATTTTTCAGGAAAAATGAGACCTCATTTTGTTTGTAAAGTCAAACAGTGCCTATATATTTATTTTAACCAAAATAGCTAACAAAAAAAAAATTGAAAAAGTCTACCTTTTCTCTTTTCACCATTAATTAAACATATGTATGTATGTATGTATGTATATGTGTATGTATGTATGTATGTATGTATGTATGTATGTATGTATGTATGTATGTATGTATGTATGTATGTATGTATGTATGTATGTATGTATGTATGTATGTATGTATGTATGTATGTATGTATGTATGTGTAGTATGTATGTATGTAGTATGTATGTAGTATGTACGTATGTAGTATGTCGTAGTATGTATGTATGTATGTATGTATGTATGTATGTATGTATGTATGTATGTATGTATGTATGTATGTATGTATGTATGCATATATGTTTTTATATATGTGTGTATGTTTGTATATATGTATGTATGTTTGTATATATGTGTGTATGTATGTATATATGAATGTATATATGTATGTATATTTTTAATTGAAATCTTGCTACATCTAGAAAACATTATTTTTAAGTACAAGAATAAAATTTTATTGGTACTAATCCATCAATTTTAAAATTACCAAACTCATTTAAACAGTGAGATTTTTCTAAAAGCACAGTTTAAAAACGCTAATATTTACCTATTACAATGTTAATCAACTTTATTTTTAAATGCTTAGATAACGTTGAGGTGCTTTAAAAATAAAAAAAGATTTATATGAACTTGCTTAAATCCTTTCTTTTTATTTTCACCCAACCACTTATAAAAAAACTTTCTTATTAGGTTTAGGATTAGACAAGTTTGTTTTTCTGTTTGTTGAAAGGGCTTTCCAGAAAAGTGTTGAGAGAAGCTACTGCGGGAAAAGGGGTAGATTCTGAGGTTATCCAATGTATTTACAAAAGGGTGCGTTTGAAGAAAAGGGGTGGAGGTTTGTGTGGGAGGGTCACAACTTTGCGAGGGATGGAAAATTCTTAGCCATCCCCTCCCCTATCTCAGATCACCGTACTTTCCTCCACCATTCTCCAAAACACTCCCCCCCCCACTCCGAATCCCTTCTGCATTCGAAATGAAGCGCCTGAGTGCGTTGTGTTTACACAAGACAGAAGCCGGTGTCGGTAATTGAGCGGCCATCTTATTTACCCCGGCACACAATCTTGCACCGGGAGTGTCTGTCTACATTTTGCATGCGCCATTTTCTTCAAAGAACATTTTCTTGTCATATCTTTTCTCCGTGTGTTCTTCCTCCATTTCTACGCTGAAAAATAATAGACGAGTCAGTTTTAATCTATTTAAATCGGCTTACAATAATTTACACTGGTTTTACGAAACATACCAAATACAAACAGATTTGATAAAAAAAGATGGTTTATTTAGTCTATTATCGTAAAAATACACGATCAATTTTAAGTTGGCTGAATTGTAACATAGTTTAATAAACGTGTCATGGCTAATTCAACAATATAATAGAAGCAATTTTCTTTTATTGGTGAATCTTTGTACAAATAAAGTGAGACATAAATGTTTAAAATAATAATATTTTGCCCGTTAGTTGTTTTAACCTCGCTAAATGGTGCTGGATTATGGGTGTATAATAATAATGCGCTGAAATACGTGACAATTTAGCGAAATTTAAGAGTATTAGGGTATTTTTACAACGTTTTAGGATTTAATAAAATATAAACATGAGGGAAATGTCACACTTACGAACAGGTATGAATACACGTAATAAAAGAGGGAGAAAAGAAATAAAATGTTCAAAAATAATCTCGTGAAGCCAAATAGCTATATATTTATTATTACAGTGAATAGATGGCCTGATATGCTATTACAAGTTTACCCCATTTAATTTAGTAGGGAAGGTGCTTTTATTTAAAGTAACCGCCACAGAAAACTTGTTTTATTGACATGGGGTAGGAATACGTTCATTACAAAAAAAAAAAGTGTATCGCAAAGGAAAGGAGAGTTTTGATATTTTATATTACCATTTCCGTGAACAAAATATGTAATATCCGTTTTAAATCCCACTGCCAAACTTGTAACAACATTTGCACGCTCTAGTGGGTAAATAGATGGTGGGGAAAGCGTACTGATGGAGAAGGGATGTGGGCAAGGGGGAGAGGGGGGAGGAACAGAAATGAACATAACCTTGAGGGTAACCCCAGTTCTCCATTCCTATTACCGTTCTGTACCAACCTTCATACGTCTCCCCCCTCACCCAAAAAAGGGATGAATAATGCAACATTTGAAAGAGGGAGAAAGGGTAGGGTGTATTTTACATTTGAGCAGAGCAGACCGACAATGGACAAAGCCTAGACTTTTCTCCCACCCTGAAGTAAGCTTCCTTCCAAGCGGGCGGGTTTTCCTACCGTATTGCGGCGTAGGTGAGCTTTTATTGGATCATTCCTGGTCAATATAGACGTTTAAGACGATTCCCCCAGCATAAAAACATGAGCGTGTTGAGCGAGAGCCGATAAATTCGCGTGGTATGCGGCGTTGTAAAACACGGACAAGTATCGTCTACCGCCGTCATACAAGCTTTTATGGACCTCTTGGTATACAAATTGAAAATGTTTGTCGGAACCACGTGCTCTAAGAGGATTAAAGCTCACTCATAACTGTTTATGTGAAGGCTGAAAATATTATTGCATTTCTTACGGGCCTTAGATGCAAGTGTGGCGCGGTTGGTGTCCGAGACTACTCTTACAGTGAAATCCGAATAAATTTTATCAAATTTTTTTACTTAATCACGACACCTCTGAGAGAAAGTATTGGGATATCAAAAAATTGAACTCGAGATTTTAATAAAGTGTTGACGTTTTATGACCTCATGAAACCAAAACCATCATTAAACAATCACAATCACTTTCGCAATGCCGGCTGTTTGTCTGTACCTTGGCCTAGACCGAAACTATTTTAACGATTTGGCCTAAACTTGATATCTGGGTTTTCATAAGGTCCCCCCAATGAGTTTTTGGAATTAAATATCTAATCCTAAAGGTAGTTTAATAAGTGTCAAAAAGAGAAAACATCGATTTTATCGAAATTCTCTCCAACTTTTTGATTAATTTTATATCTAAACATTGTGTTAATCATTATAAACAAGATTGATACTCTTATTTCCTCATGAAAATAACTTGAAGGGTACTTTAAATAGGGAGATATTCCAATTTTCATTAATTTTTTTCACAACTATTTGAGATATTAAATAACTTATCATTGTGAAGTTGTAGTACTATTAAAAATGAAAATTTTTTATTTGAAATATATTTTAACAAAACAAATAATTTCTGAGCTATAAGCAAATATATATATATATTTAATTAAGGTCTTTGAAAATAAATTTGATTATTATGCTCTTTGATGGACAGATAAGTTTGTCTTTTTTCAATTTGTATTACCAGTGTTCCTAGTTCCTAACGGCATAGAGTGAGTAAGTAAAAGTGCATCTTATTTCATTTATGATCTTTGTTGTAATGTATCTACAACAATGTATAGACCTATTATTTCGCTTCATAAATCTTGTGAGCTTTTAGTAAATGTCTATTTTAAGATGAAAGTTTCAGAAATTCTGTGTGGTGTAACATACATTTTTTTTTTTTTTTTTTAGTTTATGAGACCCACCTCGGTGGCGTAGTTGACTAACGCGCTAGTCGTGTTGAGCTCGATCGCCGAGGACGGGGAGATCGAGGTTCGAATCTAGGTGGGTGAACTGGGGGTGGTTTTTCTAAATGGTTTTCCACTCTCCCTCCACGCAAATGCGGGTTCACTTCCTCTAATTCAACCCTCCCAATTCCTAATCCATTAGTGTAATTAGTACTTAAGCGTATAACCCGAAGGGTAGTAAGACGCGGTGCTTATTATTATTATTATTTATTTTAGTTTATGGCATATTTAAAGTGATACATGCAGTATGCCACTGTGGTGGCACATAACGTTGCCCAGGGTACACCTTGCAGGTTGTTTACACGTCATACCCGCAATAAGATGATTGATAATATTGAGTATGAAGGTGTGCTCGGGTCATCACGCCGTGTTTAATATACTGACTTCCTCACCAACCGTGACCAATGACAGTGCTTTTTACCGGCTTTCGCCTGTACTTGATGTGTATTTGTTGTTTGCGCTTAAGATAGTTTCTCATACTATTTGGTGATCACGTGGCTGACAGAACTTAACCATCTGTCCATCGGGTGCGCGAGATAGCTTGTATTTACAGACTGTTAATCAAGAATATAGTATCACTGACCATCAGACAGAGCGGTCAATCGCAAACAATCAGTCAGGACGTAATTTCGAGTATGGTAAACTAGAGTCGAATGGGGCCCTTAAGAGTTAGACCGTATCGTGGAAAGGATACCACGGGCGTAAGCATAATCGCTGGTTCGTAAACGGTAAATGTTTCGTGACCCGTCATGTAAGGAACGGCTTGCCGCGAGCAGGAGTGATGTGTGTTTAAGAGAAAATTGGAATGGTAACTTTTGTACTATAAACGAAATCATAAAACCTTTCAATATAGGTCTATATGTTTACGATATTTTATACTTTTTAACTTGTTGTTTTAATATGTTTTATTTTCATTCTCGTTTAAAAACTAATCTGACAATTATTTGTTTAATATGTTGTGATTGTTAGTTTAACCAATTTGACTCGTACAATGAATAAATATTGAGTCAAGGTAAATATATTAAATATACAAAGTGTGTTATAAAAAGAAAAAAACCCAGATATGACTAGAATATAAACAACTTGTACAAGGTTTTAATTTTAATGGAATTTATCTTCAATATTCAATTTAATTAATTAAATAATGGGAACACATATCTTTGTAATTTGTAATCGACAATATCTAAGTTTTGACATATATTATATTAATTTAATCCTTACAAAAGATTCATTTAGAATGTTTTCTAAAATGTTAAAATAGTTAACTTTTAATGAACTTATCTCGGCAAGCTAATACTACTAGGTTAATCCCGGCACAGAATTCAATCCTAACTCCTCACGGTGGTTGTCAGTTTTATTAAGTAATAACAAGATTGTGAATGGTGTATTGTGTTTGTATTCGGGAAACATTAAGATAATTGTCAAGCACTTAATAGTTAATTCTGGTTATTAATTTAATCATCAAAATCACCCTCACCACTAAACTGTTTCATGTTCTACGGTGAAGGAGCCCGTTAGAGCCACAAATAATAGCGTAAGGCAGCATGTAATATGTATTTGATTTTGATACCCTAGCGTGGGTATTTATATTTTTATATCACCACCTCTTACTACCCATTCGGTCTACACGTATATGAACTTATCACGTTTATGCTTTAAGGTTAGATTTAGAGGTAGTGTAGCTGAATTTGCGTGGGGGAGTGTGTAAAACTATTTAGGGTAAACTACCCTAAGTTAAACCAGGCCGGAATTTGAACACTGATTTCTATATTGGCAGTCTAGCCTATTGCGAGAGTGACACCTTAGACAATTTGACCACCAAAGTGGGTAGTAGATGTAACTAACCATTTTGATTTTATTGACGTATTGTTATGTCAGCTTGCGCAGAGCTACAGTTTAGTTAATATGCTACGCAATATACAATATTACAGGTGACTGAGAGTTCCCTGGTGAAGTGCAGGGATGAGGGTGGAGTATATTATTATTATTATTACTATTAATACCGCGTCTTACTACCCGCTCGGATTACACGCATCTACGCTAATGTGTAATGGTAGGGTGATTGTGAGATGAAATGGAGGACCTACAGTTTAACGTGGAATCCGAACTACGGTGGAGGCCTGGAATTCCATACATTCACAGGATGTAATTAATACACGTCTTGTCAGAGGTGGAGGAAGGGTTTGGCAATCAGATAAATCTGTGGCGGGACCAAGGATTGAATCCCGGACCCCCAGCACAGAAGTCCGACAACTTACCCCTAGACCACCAGGTTACTACCAGGGTGGATTATAGTTATTGTAATTTATCATGGTAGTTTACCTATTCTCTTTTCATGCTTATGCTGCTATCCTAACTATTATAAGTGCGAATGTGAGTTTGTTTGTTTGTTTGTTTGTTACGCTTTCACGCCTAAACTACTCAATCGATCATCATGAAATTTCGCATACACCTTTATATGGGTACAGAAAAGGACATAGGGTACCTTTCATCAAGAAAAAATGCGAATGTGAGTTTGTTTGTTTATTTGTTTGTTACGCTTTCTCGCCTAAACTAATCGACCGATCATCATGAAATTTCGCATACACGTTGTCATGGGTACAGGAAAGGACATTGGATACCTTTCATCCAGAAAAAAGTACTGTTCCTGAGGGATAGAAAAAAATAACTTTTAGACGGTCGTCCGGCATGACAACTCGGCCTACTGATAAATTAATTGCAACATGATGCCTGGAGTACAGAAAAAGGGACCTGCGGTATCCCGGAAGAAAATTTGATATCCGGAGTAAAAGTCTATTCCTGAGTTATTTTAGGCACATCTATCTTAAAATGATTAAAAATGATTATATTCAGCTAATTAAGATCTGTCAGTTCACCCCGTTATGGTAAATGACAAAATTGTCGTAAGAAGTTTGGTATTATTGGTATTGGTATAGGTATATCAAATAAAAACATTATTTTTACTTTAAAATGCGGTATCGATTTGTGCTATTGAATGTACTAACTAACATGGTATCGTTTTGTTTATCTATGGCTATGAAGCTTGGAGAAAGAGAAGAAAGGGAGTTGGGGGACCATATTGATGGGAAATAGCAATACATGTTAGCGATTCATTTGTTTACAAACATTGATTTATTACCGTTTATTTATCTGTGTTTAGTCCTATTTTAATAATGTAGTAGTAGTTTTACATTTTAAGTTTTTATTGCTCCTTTTTTTTTCTCTTTGAGCGATAGTTTATCATTTATTATTTTTAAGTTAGTTATTTTAATTCTGATTCTACTTTTTTACCTTAATTGTGTCTGTTTTAATTTTTAGGTTAGGAATCTTTTTTCCTTAAAAAACAAAGTTTTTTAATTTTTCTTTTTTGAAATGCCTCGCAAACGTAATTCTAACTTATCTAGGAGCTCATCGCGAGCCCCCGCAGCTAAAATTGCTCGATCAGGACTTGCGAGACAGTACAGATATTATGGGAGGAATGGTAGTTTTTCTGGCTGGTGACTTCCGACAAACTCTACCGGTGATCCAGAGGGGCACACATGCAGATGAAATCAAAGCCTGTCTCAAGTCATCAAGATTGTGGGCAAAAGTGAAAAAATTCAGCCTAACAACGAATATGAGAGTCCACCTTTATAATGACGTAGATTCAGGATATTACGCAGAGACACTATTGAAAATTGGCGAGGGACGTTTGGACACGGATGCTGAAGGTTGTATTTTACTTACAGGGGAATTCTGTAATTTGGTGGAAAATGATGTGGAGCTCATTGCTAAAGTTTACCCAGACTTACAACTAAATTTAAATTGTGATCATTGGTTGTGTGCAAGAGCAATTCTTGCACCAAAATATGAAATCGTTAACAAAATCTACACTGACATTTTGAAAGAGGTGCAGGGAAAAATAAAGGAGTATTTGTCAATAGATACAATCATGAACACAGAACAGAGCACTTCATATCCCGCTGAGTTTTTAAATTCTCTGGAGCTATAGGGTGTACCCTCGCATAAACTACAATTGAAATTAGGTGTACCATTTATGCTTATGCGAGATTTAGATGCACCCCCTATATGTAATGGAACGAGGCTTCGAATTACAAAATTAGGGCAAAATATAATCTGTGCCACCATTTTAACAGGTGTGGGAAAAGGGGAAAGTGTAATCATACCTAGAATCCCAATAATCCCCACTGACCTACCATTTCAATTCAAAAGACTCCAGTTTCTAATCAAACTTAGTTTTGCTATTACTATTAACAAAGCGCAAGGGCAAACATTGCAGGTAGCAGGGGTGCATTTGGAAATGCCATGTTTTCTCCATGGCCAGCTATATGTAGCCTGTTCGCGTGTGTCCAATGCCCAGAATTTGTATGTATTTGCGCCAAATGGAAGGACATACAACATAGTATATAGGAGCGTCCTAAAATAATGATCTATTCTGTGCCCATGATTGCAACGGTCAAGAACAAGCGGAGTAAATAAGGGATGTTAATTAACTGTAAGTAAAATTTAAGATGGAGTAGGATCTTACAATTCGTAGCAAGGCATAACCTGTGACTCTACTGACACATACTCTTCTACTTCTTTTCTACTCCTACACTTAATCCTGATTTATATTGTGTAGTTTGTTTTTTCTTTATCTCTACCTCTATTGACTAACAACCTCAATATGTTCATTGTTTTATTGTCATACTTTCTGTGTCAATCGACAACCTGAATTTATTGATAAAATCTACATTAGCGCGAGCGAAGCCGCGGGCAAAAGCTAATGCTTAATAAAAATTAGCCTTTCAATATCTCCTTCTTGGACTAAACTTTAATCGCCTAAGTGTTACACTTAATTATTAAAAACTTACGTCATAATTTCTTTCTTTTAGATGTTTGTTTACTAAGATGTTATTTTAAATCCTCTTTGTTTATATAGTTATTAAATTTAAAAAATTGTGTTTCTAAATGTCACAAAACTTGAACCAATTAATCATTATATTATTATTATTAGCACCGCGTCTTACTACCCGTTCGGGTTATACGCACTTACGCTAATGTGCAATGGTAGGGTGATTGTGAGATGAAATGGAGGACCTACAGTTTAACGTGGAATCCGAACCACGGTGGAGGCCTGGCATTCCTCACATTCACAAGTTGTGATTTATACACATCTCGTCAGAGGTGAAGGAAGGGTTTGGCATTCAGATAAATCTGTGCCGGGACCAAGGATTGAACCCCGGACCCTCAGCACAGAAGTCTGACACCTTACCCCTATACCACCAGGTCACCTTTTAATCATTATAATATATTGATATAATCCAAGTATAAAATACAATTAATAATTGAAAATGAATATATATCACGACACTAAACTTTTCTTAACTCTATATATTCTCGTGCTTTGTATACATCTTGAATATTTTATAAGTTCAAACACTTTCCGCCAGTTCTGTAGATATATTCAGGCTGCAGTTGTCATAATTTCCTGTATACAGGGCTAATTTTACAACCTCTGCATTTAAAAATGAAGAGGGTTGTTAAACAAAAAACTGTATCCGTATTATTGTGACTAAAGGATAAGAAAACCACAATTTGTAATCGCAAATGATAATAAATGGTTCATTGCACCGTACAGACTTTCTTATACTTATATTAGCTTAAATATACATTTACTTGTAAGAATTGTGAAACAATATAATAAGTCTATACGTGGTGGTAGAAACACTTCACCGAAGATAATAAATGAAATAATATACTCTTCTAATTACTTAATTATGACATTAGGAACAAGGAGCACTCTTACAGAAACATTGAGAAAAGAAAACTATCTTTGTTCAACAAAGAGCAAAAGAATCAAATTCATTTTAAATACCTGTATTAAAAAGTATTATACTTGATTATATATCTCAAAAATTATTGGTTTCATTAAAATATATATTTCAAATAAAAGATTGTTACCCTTAATGGTACTACAACCTTACAATGATAAGCTATTTCGTATCTCAAATAGTTGCTGAGGAATGATGAAAATTTAAAAATTTCCCGCATGTAAAGTACCCTCAAAGTCATTTTCATGAGAAAATGAAAAGTGCCATCTTGTTTATCACTATAAACAGTTACTAGATAAAAATTTAATCAAAACCGTTAGAGATAAATTTGAGAAAATTTATATTTTTCTTTTAGCCATCTAATTTTGCTCCGTCAAAAAATTAAACTACCCTTAAATTTAGGTTTAGAATCTAATCAAAAACATCTCGTGGGGACCTTACGTAAGCCCTAGATATAAGTTTAGACCAATCGATAAAATGGTTTTGGCTATAACCGAGGTACAGACAGACAGACAGATGGCATAGCGAAAACTACCTTTTTGGTTTTAGAGGATCATGAACGTCGATATTTATCCTAAGTTCGATTTTGTTGACGATCACAATACTTTCTCTCCGAGGTGTCGAGATAAAGTAAAGACCGATAACTCCAATGCACCAGGTTAGCATTTAAACCTCTGCCTACTATAAATCGTAAGCGTGTAAAGTTTTAGCCTAACGAATTTGAAAGTACGGCTACTGATGTGGGTATTTATATCTTTTGGTGTAGGATGGAATGGGCATTGCTTTTGACCCCAGATTACCACTAATATTTCCCCTCCCCCTTCAAGGTGGATTGGCCACTACTATCTGGCACAGAGATATCCCTTCCAAGATATATTGATCAACGCTTGCTTAACTTAACCCAACCTAACCTAAGCTAATCTAGCTTTGCCCCTACTCTATCTAAGAATTAATTTTACCTCAGACAGACTGTAAAGAGTAGCTAAAGTTTAGCTGGATGGGTTGTACTAAACTGATATCTGATGACCATTTATTGTATTAAATTCATTAATTTTCTACTCTAACGTGTCCAATCCACTTGTCTAACTGTCCTTCTAGAAGAGCTGATGGTGCCCAATTAACTATATTCTGATATAAAAAGTGCCCAATCCACCCCCGCCTGTATATATTTTAAATTAGATATTACGTTTACAGTTGTAATAGTAATTAAAAGTGAATACGGGTGCCCTAGGCTAGAATAAGAAACGTACAAAGGAAATGGAATAATAAAAAATAAAGTATGTGCATTAATAACATTATACCTATTGATAAATTTGTTTATTCATCTTGTGCTATCAATGGAAACGAGTACAAAGTACTATTAACCATAATATTAATAAATAATGTATTCAAGTAAAAATAAAATGAGATAAATAATCCAAGTAAAATATTTCTTATATAAAAAAAACACAAAATAATAATAAAATGGTGTGGGATTTTAGACGGTCAGAGCGAAATCAAGAGTCTAAAGGCCCCCTTACACGCTCAATACTATTGGAGCAATATTATTTTATCACTATATTGCGTGAAAATAATTCGACCTTAGACGGTCAATATTATTGTGCAATTGTTCAGTCTGCATAAGTGACTTTTCGAGAAGTATGTCGCAAATAAGCTTCATTTTTCTTATCATGATTTCATATGTTCCTTTGATTTTATTTTTCTCAGAGCCGGCAGTGACCTACAAGTCTTAAAAATCAAATTATCACAATGCATACTCATTATCTCTGGCATTCTTTATTTATTATTACATATAGGCCTACACCACACAAATAAAATAATTTCTGTTACCTTTATGCATTGCAATAGAAATATTCTTTCCTTTTCTTTATTCGTTCCTTTTTACTCCGAAACAAACATTGACGGTATTTTAGGTTAGAGAAAACAGAACCACTAGAGGGCTATACTGCGCAGTAGCTGCCTTACACGATTCAATAATATTGACGAAGCTTCAATATATTGACAAAGCTTCAATACATTTTAAACACTTTTAATATTCCTCAGTATATTGTGCAAACCTTGTATATTACCCTTACAAGGTCAATATTATGTGCAATACGTAATATTGTGCAAACCTTCAAAATTACAATAACACGGTCAATATTATTGTGCAATACTATTGAGCGTGTAAGGGGGTCTTTGGACATTACAATAAAGGAATAAAGGGCTAAGAGATTCTTACTCCGAGAAAGAAAAAATATACACATTTGTGTATTCATGCTTGAAAGAAAGGCAGATAGAAAATGGAGGTAGAGGGAGAAGAGAAGATCTGGGGGGTAAAGAGGGAGATCTAAAGAACATGCGACGGAAGTAGGGAAGGGTAAAAGAGTTGAAAGTAGATAAGGCAGGGGTTGCAAACTCTATTGCTTCCAAGGGCCGGGTAGGTAATGTAAATGAGTAAAATGATCCAGGATGTAAGAAATAAATGGTACAATGCACCGTACAAACTTTCTATAATATCCTTAACTAAAAATATAGATATTTACAAAAAAATCTTAAGATACAATAATCAACAAAATAATGTATATTCTTACCTAAACACTCCACCAAAGAGCATAACTGACATAGTAATGAATATTTACAGAAATATTTTAATATAAGATTAATATCTTATCTTCCCCATAGAGCATAACAATACATTTCCCAGACCTCAATTTAGAAAATATATTTTACAATATCAAAAGAACTAATAGATTTTATAAAAAATATATTTAAATAAAAGTTAGTAATTTTAATAATGTAATACAACTTTACAACGATAAGTTATTTAGTATCTCAAATAATAGTGGAAATATGATATAATTTGGAAATTTCCGCTCTTGTAAATTATCCTAAAAGTTATTTTCATGAGAGATTGAGATTATACATTTTGTTTGTAATGTTAAAAAATGTCTTATTACGAAAGTAAATAAAAATTATTTCATCCTATTTTGAGAAAATTGATTATTTTAGTCTTTTAAGCATAAGTAAACCACTCTTAATTTTAAGGTTATATATGTTATGGACGAAGTGATTAATCAGGTCATTATGGAAAAGAAAAATCCCCTGGCATTATGCTAAGTGACCAAAGCAGTCGGGCAGAGTGATAAATATTTGTTAATTTATCATTTTGACCGGGAAGTATGCATAGTGCTCCCTGATATTTGGGCTATGTGAAAAACAGTGCAGTAATACGTCACTGGCAGGGTGGTAACAGTGAACATCCGATCACATGCCAGTCAATTAACGTCTAACTATCCTAACCTAACCTAACTTAACTAACCTACCTTAACTAACCTAAGCTAACTAACCTAACCTAATCTACCTAACCTAACTAACCTATCCTAACTAACTTATCTTAGATAACCTAACCTAACTAGCCTAATCTTACTAACCTAACTAACCTAACCTGGCTAACCTAATCTAATTAACCTAACTAACCTAGCCAGCCTAACCTAACTACCATAAACTAACAAACCTATATAATCTATCCTAACTACCTAACCTAACTAACCTATATTAACTAACCTAACCTAGCTAACCTAACCTAACCTAAAAACCTATCCTATATAACCTAACTAACATATCCTAGCTAACCTAAATAACCTAACCAACCTAACATAAACTAACTAAGTATCCAAACTAACCTAGCTAACCAACCACTAACATAAACTAACTAACATATCCTAGCTAACCTAACTAACCTAACCAACCTAACATAGCCTAACTAACAAAACCCAACTAGTTTATTGTTTTTGTTTTTATATAGGGAGTACCAAAAATTACAGAATGCTAAATATAAATTATTATTAAAAAAAATCATATTGCCCAGAGAGTATGGAGCATTATGCATACTTACCGGTCAAAATGATAAATTAACAAATATTTATCACTTTTCTTGACTGCTTTGGTCACTTTGCATAATGCTAGGTCATTTTTCATAGTGACCTTTTACTCACTTTGTCCATTACATATAGATACATCTAAATTTCCCTCTGAGGACCCTTATGAGAACAATAGCTACCAAGGCTACAGCCCAGCAATAAATTGGTTTCAGCTCTAGCCCCAGATAGATGGACAGATTGACAGACATACATACATACATACAGATCTGGCATAGCAAAAAGTACTATTTGGGGCTCAAGAGGTCATGAAACGTCAACAACACCGATCAAAATCTCGAACTCGATTCTTTGACGACACCAAGATTAGCGAAAAAGTAAAAACAAATATATAATATTTTATTTTTATTCTTATTAATTTATAGTTTAAGGACATAACATAAATCAAACATTAGTTACTATATATTGGAGACTATATTCTCAACTCGAATTTGAAAGCACTCAAATTTAATCTTTAGTCTTATTTTATTCAATTAATTGAGATTACATCCTGCATTTTTTTACTGACACTAGTCAAAGTCCTCAATATGGTTGGTTTCAAAATGGCGTCTTAAGCGGTATCACTTAGACAGAGAAAATGATGATTGCAAATCAAACACGCAGGAATGTTCTCTCCTTCCGCTAATAAATATGATTGTGCTCTCTCATTATATCTAAAACTTTCATAACTCTTTTTCTATCTTTTATTTTCAAACTTTTGATAAAGAGACGTGTAAAATACATATTATTTAACTTTAACTTTTATTCCTCTTCTTTTTAATTCCACATCATGAAGATTGTTTAGTGTGATTTCTATCCATCTTTATTTGGGTATACACTCAGCCTTTTAACTGGTTAGTGCTGCCTGCACCGTCTGGTAGAGATCCCACATACTAGGGAGTTAAAAAGGGGTTGTCCCATGACCTTTTTTACTGAAATTATATGAGCGAGCGAGAAAGGGCCTACCAATTTTGTCGTAAAGTTATTTTCTCTTCAGGGTTCTTTTACATGCCAAAATATACATGGTACTGATGGCTTTACTTACCTGTTGAAGAAAGTTGTGCTACTGATTTCTATCGCTCAAGAACATCCATTGACCTAGGCTGGTTTGAGCCCACGAGCATCAGATACTGAGGGAAACCCTTTAATCCCAATACCACCGCATGGTTGACAACTTTATTTTAAGATATGAAAACTATCTGGTAAACTTTCCGGTAGAATGTTCAATTGTAGCATCACAGGAAAGGACTATGTGTTTTTAAATGTATTGTAAACTAGCAGAAGTACCCGGCGTTACCTGAGGTAACCACGCAATGTTTGGAGGTGCTACCCCAGGTAAAAGATTTTCTTTGCTTCAAAAAAAAACAAAATATAAAACTCTTCATCTAAGTTTTTCCGGCCTAGTTTATATTAAATCTAAAAACATCTTATCAAAAATTTAAAATTCCAGCTTCGTTGTGCAAATGCTTGTGCACAGGGACTACTTATTTTTAAGTTTCAGCCCTTTGCTTGCGGTAGATATCTCGCAACATGACAAACAAACAAACCTTTCATTTTATTATAATATAACACATCTGGTCTGTCTGTATAAGACCGGGAACCCTCGACACAAGTAAACATTTTACATTCAACCCTTGAGACTGTAGTCGATACTTTAGTTTGAGAAGATAACTGAAATCGCTGTTATTGCCTGAATATGCTGTAGTTAATTTGAGTTTTTTGTTATTACTTCCTAATAATAAATTAAACTAAAATGGAATCCATTTTAAACCTGAGGTATCTCACTTAGTTAGCATTAGTTTTATGGAAGAAGTTGGATACATGCACTGGAAATAAAGATAAGAGCACCTTCTTAAAAAAAAACATTTTCAATCTCGCATCTACTGGGAGTGTAGTAGGAGACTGAGAAATAAATAGTATTTCTGCAGATTTTATAATAAAACAGTGTTTCGTCAAAACAAATGGAATATTTCTCCAATATAAATATAAAGATACATTTTTTTCCATATGTTGACATCAACAGTTCATGTAGTATTTTCATGATAGCATTATCATTTGATGAAAAACTATTTACATGAAAAGAAAAAGTTATCATTAAATTCCATGACACACTCTTAACAGATATTCAAGTATTGTTTACGTCACCATCTGAAGAAAACAAATTCTCTGTTTCTACTGGAGAAATGTTTCATTTTTCTTAGGACAAAAATATGTTTTGCTATAAAAACTGGAAAAATACTTCCCTTTCCTTGCGTTTCCTACATTCCCACCTTAACTGTAACCAGAATTATGTAGCAAATAGTAAGATATTCGGGTCTTGGCTATTGACTAATTCACAATTTTGAAACAAAAATTTGTATGGGCTAACAAAACACGTCCAAGTGTTGGATCTCGCCCACAGCCATCAGCTCGCAAACCCCTGAGCTAGAGAAAAGTTGAACCAGGTCGTTGTGAGGTGAAGAGAACGTTCAGTGATTTATACAAGCGTGCCGCTCTTTTCTTAAGTGGGTGTTGTATGCCCCTGTGGGGGGAGGTTGGGAGACTAGGAAGGAAGGTCATGTAGAGAATGTCCAAGATGGATGGCAAGATCAATGTAAGGTCTTAAAGGGTGAATCGGGCGAGATGAACAGGATTTATTTTACTCTTCAATGAAGTTGGAGGGGAGAAAAAAAAAAGTGTTGGGTCGGTTTGACACGATTTCTGAGACGTTTTAGTGACATAAATACATAAATGGTATCAAAACAAATATCAAATCACGAGTATTACTACCCGTCAATGCTATCAGTATATTTAGGATAGTAGAATAATAATAATAATAGTAATAAAAATTAAATTTATATTAAATATTATTGCATTTTCATGGAGTAAGAGCGGGAAACTATTTTGGGAGACACATCTTAGTATACCAAGCTGAGATTCAAACCTTAACCTCCTCGTTATCAGCAAATTATAAATGTGATTAAATAAAAAACACTATGTTTCAGTAAACACTCACACTACGATACTATGTTAGTTATTATTATTATTATTATTATTATTATATTATGCACCGCGTCTTACTAACCGTTCGGGTTATACGCACTTACGCTAATGTGTAAATGGTAGGGTGATTGTGAGATGAAATGGAGGACCTACAGTTTAACGTGGAATCCGAACCACGGTAGAGGCCTGGCATTCCTCACATTCACAAGTTGTGATTAATACACGTCTTGTCAGAGGTGAAGGAAGGGTTTGGCAATCAGATAAATCTGTGCCGGGACCGAGGATTGAACCTTGGACCTCCAGCAAAGAAGTCTGACACCTTACCCCTAGACCACCAGGTCACCTCACTAGGTTAGTTATCTTCAAAAAGATTGCTTTTAAAGTATTTTTCAGAGCTTTGAGGTTGAAATGATTCTCAACCATTGAGTCTGGTTAATACTTTGATTGGGGAAGTTTAACTATTTACTTTTGGATATATAAGACTAAAATTCGAACACGTTCTTCGCACGGGGAATCTACAAAAAAAAAAAAAAAAGCTTTGCTGTGTCGGGTTGGATATTTTCAACCAGCCAAACCTAAATTAAACAACGTGGCTAAAGACATTATACCAACAACTTCTAATATTGTCTTAAACTCACCATATTTTCTATGTTGGTCATTTCGCTAACTAAGGACGTCCTAAACTGTATTGGAAGAGATAGAGTGGGACCGCTCGTCTACCGACTGAGGTACCGGAAGTCTTATATTATGCGCACTCAAGTCTCGAACCTCCTGGATGATTTGAGGGAGGTGGAGTTACGTTCACTTCCTCTCCCCTTCTTAGATCCGGCTCATAGTTGTGCTTAAACTAGGTTGCTACAATAAATGAGAAAACACTCTACGCCAGTCTTCGCTAAGGGAAGACTTCACAGTACAGCTGATTGGCCGATAGTTCTCCAATCTAACCAACCATGCGGGGAGGAATAGTATCTCCTAAACACGCAGAAGGAACGACTTCGGTAATTGATCAAAGCGTTAAATAGTTTATGAATCCGTGTAGAAGTTATTTTTGATAGCGATACAGTTTTTGTAATATTATGTAGGGTGAGCTCAAAAGATTAATAAATCCTGTTGTTGAGTTTATAGTTTTTTAGTATTGTTTCATGTAATATTATGTAGGGTAAATCTTAAGTATATTAAGAATTAAATAGCAAAGCTATTATTTATGGTTTTATTGGGATTAATCCTTTAGGATATCATATTCTTAAAATTAAAAATGACACTGGACACGAGAATCGAACCCGGGACTTTGGCTTAGTACGCCAATGCTTTTAACCACTGAGCTGTCCAGGATTCGTCCCGTGAATCCCGTAAAATTATAATAACTGTACAAATGGCAGCAATAAGCCAACTACCGAGTTGAAGGTGGTTGCTTAATCTGAATGCTCGTGATATTAATATACTCACATACTTATAGCCGACAATTTCCGCTAGTCCATTAAAGACTCTGCCATTAAAATATAGTAAGAATGACCTGGACACGGAACGAATCCTGGATAGCTCAGTGGTTAGAGCATTGGCATACTAAGACAAAGTTCACTGGTTCGATTCCCTGTCCAGATGTTATTTTTAAATTTTCAGAATCTTAAGTTAGGATAAACTCAATTTTTGGTTGATATAATTTATTTATTACTGTTTCATGTAATATTATATATGATAAACTCTTAAGTATTTAATAAAACACGTGTAGGTGATATATTTTATTTAATACTGTTTCATGTAATATTATATATTAACAAACCCCTTTGTTGGATGATATAGTTTGTTCAGTAAAGTTTTATTATATTATTATGTAGAGTAAACTAACTATAATTGAATAAAACTTTTTGTTGATATAAGTTGTTCAGTACAGTTAGTTGTAAATTAATGTAGGTTATACTTATTATAATTAAATAAACAACGTTGTTGGGTGATATAGCTAGATTAATGCATTGATTTTAGTGCTAATCTTAATTGTTTACTTAGTCTTATTTCTTATTATTGGTTATTTACTGATAGGATATATTTACTTTAATGACTTTGCCCTGATGCTTACATGTGCCTAAAAGTCACTTTGTATTCATGTAGTGTATTCTTGAGCAAACATTAACCTTGAACTATATCAAAGGGTAGGCAGAGAAATATTATCTTAATTGATCTTAGACCTTTACCCTTCTATCGTACTTTCACATTTGTACTAACGGTAATAGTTTCCTTTTTTTTAGTAGCGGGCCAATTTTTCCCCTGTGCCCGAGTGCCACTAGCTGAATATTTGTATTTGAGTGGCCTGCAACCTTAAGATAATGTATATCTTGTTTTCTTACGGCATCTGAATTGTTTGTTGTGTATATCTCTTGTTATTGTGTCAATGCATGATGCGCTAGTTTCTACAGGGCTCTCCTAACTAGGATATGGTTAACCATTCCACTTGTTGTAATTTGACCGTTGCTTTAATGTGGCTGATAAACAAATTGCTCACTTGGTTTATGTTTGACACTGAGTATTTAGGTCAGTGTGTCTGTACTCTTGTATTTTCTGTAAATGATCTATTGATCTTTAAATGTCTCTATTCTAGTATACTTAAGGCTCCTGTTCCTAAGTGTAGTTCCAAAATAACTACAGGACAAAGTCAATCTCACTTACATTCATAATAAATATTTTGTAATGCTTCCTTTAACTGTTCATTAAAATTTAAGTACAAATTAACTAATATTACTGTTATTGCATTATGTGCTCTTATCTTCCTACCTTGTAATAATTAGAACAAGGGAGTGAGGGTGAAAATGGTGGATGGCTATTTTTAGTATGTAAAATATTAGCGAAAGCTTAAATTATAATTAAATATTAATCTGTTAATGGTTTGGATTGTGATACAAAACCTGAGAGTAGACAGACTAATACACATTGTCAAAATATGTATATGATCTGAAAATATTTTAAAAGCTGACATTTCTTTTGAACATTAATTTATAACTTGCCTATTAATCACAATACTTTTAAATTCTTGCTTTTAGTGCTAATAAAAATGAAATTAAAGTGTCACAGTATTAGTAATTAATTGTCAGATAGTTGTAATTAAATACAATTAAAAATCTTTAGCAAATAATTTAACACATTTTTCCCTGTAATGTTGTCTCCTTTTTTATTACCTTTCTTACCCATTCTACCCTTTATATATATATTTAGTCTTTATAACCTTAAAACTCTCTTTATCCTTTTTTACCTTTTTTAACCATTTTACTCTTTTAATCCATTCAACCCTGTTTACCCCTTTTTGCCATTTTCAACCTTTCTAAGCTTTTTGAAAATTTGACCTCTTTTTAATTCTTTAGAAATTGTATTTCTTTTACCCGATTTGACATTTATTTTTATTAGATTTAATTTATGCTTTTTTCCATTATTACCTTATTATGCCCTTTAACTCTTTTTTTTTGTTGTTATTATGGTCCATTTAGGGTATTTTTGTAATTTTTGCATTTTTGATACAATTAAACTTTTAGTATTATTGCCCTTTTTTTATCAAACTTACATTATGCTTTTTCCAAATTTTTGGTCTTTTGCCTTTAATTTTACACCTTCTTACTTTAATTACCAGATTAAGCACTGGAAAAAGATCTTAGGGTGAAAAGGGATAAAAGGTTAAGACTATGTAAAAAGGTGCAAAAAGGTAATAAAGGGTAAACAAGGTATACAAAATAAAAATCCGATACATATTTTCTAACAAATATTAAAAGGAGTAAGTAAAAGCGTTAAAAAGTGTAAAATAGATCTAAAGTATAGAAAGGGTAAATATAATCAACATTTGTAAAATTGCTGGTTCGAAGTGCACATGTTTTTGCCCGGAGGCTACTAATTTTTAAATTTCAGACCCTTGGGTGACAGAGAGATAATCTCTTCATTTTATTAATATATAAAATATAATATCGCCCCCTTTTTCCAGAATCATATTTAGTAATACGAAATTATCAGGCTTTTGGTTTTTTATTGCCAAGCTTAGGTTTTATACTAACATTTACGTTATTTTTTCGTTTTTTTTCAAATACTTGAATTAAAATTAATAAACATTCACCTGGTGAGATATATGTATGCACACTATAAAAATAAGTAAAATTGTTTGTGGATTGAACCTCAATGTTCCAAGCGAGATCAACCCTGATGCCCAATAATTCTGATGAATCTGATTCTTAACATTAGTTTTCAACTAAAACATAAACATGGTTCACTTTGTCACCACAAGTAAAACGAGCAATATTTTCAAAACTTTTTATTTCCTCCTTTCGCTGGTCGATAGAAATATCGATAAAGTAAAAGACGAGACGTGACAAGATAGCAATCAGCTGTGTGGGCGAGTCTTGCTCCCTCATACTCCTACTCTCGTGCTTTATTACGCACTGCCGTTCCTCTAATTTGGCAAGTTCCCTCACTCGAGTGCACTCCCGACCTTCTTGAGCGAAACACCCCGAAAAGTAATGGCAATCAGAGCACCTCGCTAGTAAGACGCCCTCGCGGTCTTCACAAACAACTAATGAGTAATCACCAGTACTTCACACCGCCTTCCGCGGACTTAAACTACAAGTCAGCTTGCAAACAGTGTTTAGCTCAGTTCCTTACTTGTGTCGTTTTACATGTTTCTCGGGAAAAATTATCAGTGAGTGATATTTAAAACTAGAGCTTAAGGTTTAAGTTTATTATCGAACTCAGTCGTCTTTAACTTGAGCAAAAGGTTTTGTTAAGACTGGTTTCGTGAAATTTTAATACAGTTTTTTATCCAGTCCGCTTCCCTTATACTTCCTTAGAATATTTTATACAAGCAACTTTCTTTAAACTTGCCTGCTATATTTTAGAAAACCCGTTTTCTGTATAAAACCTCCTAAAATGTTTTGTTGAATATAGTTTTTTTAAACTTTCTTAAAATGTCTGTACCATCTACGTCACACCTTGAGGACTATTTGAAATGCGTGCCGATAGATGGCAGTGAGGTCAGAGGTGGAGTGTAGAAGAATAGATCAGTGATGTACGGATTATTGAACAGGACAGGGCTGACCCGTGCGCCGCACGAGGTTGAACAGTGTCAGACGGAAAACAGTCTTGAGCGCCCAGTGGGCCAGTGTATTAGAGTGTTTAAATGTGTTCTGTTACATTTGTCCTACAATATTGTCGGCCATCAAAGTTAACAATCTACTCATTGATATAATTATGTGGAACTTAACTCACTGTGTTTTATTTACAATAGGATTAGTCTTATTTAGTAAATAAATAACTAGGGGGTAGTAACCGAATATCAAAGCTCAATTAGTGGAATTTTCTCGGTCAGCGGGGTGACGTGACCATGTTGTGACGTACTACGTTGTGTTGGGGAAATGTACCTAGTGATAACAAAAGGAGTATATGTCTTATCAATTCGGTTTCTTTAAAATTGCCTACATTTATTTATAGAGTCTAATCTCTAATTTTTTTTCCAAAATGTTAAAAGGGTCAAATTTCATACAATGTTTGGTATAATCAAGTCTCTTTGAAATTTACCACCGTATTTAATTGAGTAGTATTTCTTTAAACATCCCAAAAAGCTGTAAAAAGTCTGAGCTCTTCAAACTTTTTCTAAATATTTTATAGAGCCCGGTTTCTCTAAGCTTTTCCAGGGTGTCTATTAGGATCAGCTCTCTTTAAACTTTCCTACAATATCTTTTTATAGAGTTCAGTCTCTTTAAACTTTCCCTCAATGTATTATAGAGTCCGGTCTCTTTAAATTTACCCTCAATGTATTATAGAGTCTGGTTCCTTTAAGCTTTCCTACTCAATTTGATCGAGTCTGGTCTCCTTAAACTTCCCTGAAATGTTTTATAGAGTCCGCTCACTTTAAACTTTTTTACGATGTTTTGTATAGTCTGGCTTTTTAAACATTTCCTTCATTGTTTTCAGTATGAAATAGTTTCGTCACTTCTTAGAGTAAAAACTTTATTATTTCTCTATTTTATCTTATTGTTAATTAGTTTTATTGTTTTAAAATACAATTATGTACCAATTTAGGGTCTCAAGCTCTTGAAATGACAGTTTATAATGAACTTCATACTTGTAACATACTCCAACCAAATCTGGTACTACGTGAAAATGAGGTGTGTGTTGTCCCAAGAGAAGGCTAGCCATCATCTGTAGTGCGGCTTTTAAACGCTCGTAGCTCCCGTTGAGGACAATTTGCTATTACGGCCCTAACTTCCTTCTACACACTATTAGCTCTTCTTCAAACAGTACATTTTTTTATGGCATCAGAAAGCAGCTAAGTAGCCACCACATGTTGTTGAAGATAGTACCAACATTTGCGGATAGAGGGTGTCAAGTGGTCAGCATAGCAATTGTTCCGTGCTCTTGGTAATTCTTCACTTATATTTCAAGGCAGAGTCTGTGATGGACGTGTGAAAATAGTCGGCTACATTTGACACTGGGAATGGGACATTTCCTGGATTTCTCAGTGGTTCAGAGCTTTGACCTATCAGCCAAAGGTACCAGGTTCGATTCCCTTGTCTAGGTGTCATTTTTAAATTTAGAGAATATGGATTTTAAATTTAAGTATCTTATTTATTTTCTCCTTAGATTTTAAGTTGGTATTTACTCTCTTTAACCTCAGTGAGAAAAGTTGAATCCTCGCTTCTCCTATCAAATAGAAGAAGAGACGATTACAATTACACACAAATTTAAATAAGGAAGTTTTGGGAAGGATGAGATATAAGAGGAATATATAAGTTTAACAAATCAGTTTAATTAATTGTAAACAATAGAAACAGAATTACATATATTTTTAATTACATTATTGATCAAACAGTCCATTGTTATTAAAGATAACTTTATTCAGTTATCATGATCGTAAACTCCACGACACGCTGGAATAGAAATAAACACCTCGGTGACAAGGAACTAACAGAATAAGAAAGTATATATTATAGAATAGTTTAGTAACTCTTAAAATGAGAATCAACGCTCATTCTCCTACGAAGGAGCGTCTGCCCCAACATAATGAAACTCCAAGATGGGCAAAATAGTAATAAATGTATAAGCCACAATACATGAAGATAATATAACCTATCTAAAACCAGACTAAGACCAGATAGGTCTATTTATGAATATTAGTGAAATTATAGTGAATTAAAACAAGGGGTATTTAATCCTAATTTTATAGAGTTAATATGAGAATGGATATACAAATAGCTAGCAAGCTTGAGTTAACTCCTTAGAGAGTTACGGGAACCTAAGTTTAATTTCCTTGAAGAGGAACCAGCATTTTACAAATAGTACATGGCAAGCAACCAGCATCTACACGGTTGACATACTATGGCCGGTCACTTCCTAATAAGTACTGCTTGGACATTCAATAGTATAAATATTATACTTCAAACCATTACTAGGGCACACAGTAATAAGTACTAACAATATACAATATTATTATAACTTGATACAAACGACTCCTACAGGGGCCGGAGACAAAACACTATTCCCGCGGGCGCACTCTAAATAGATACACTACAAAGAGACAATAGTGAGTGCTATCTGTCACTGACCTAACTAAGTCATAAAAGAAAACGTTAGCTAAGCTGATTTCCACCATAAAGAAATCCTAATCATGGGCATATCATTTAGAGAGTAATTATTATTCCCTAATACATACTCTATGGCTTAAGTACTTAGACAAAGAAGTCAGACACTGACTTGTAATTTAAGAGTATGGTTCATGATAAATAGAGCATTAAACCCTTCAGTCTAAACTACGCCATATGAGCATAGAAAAAAGTCATAACTTAGACAAACAACTCTACGTCTTATGACATAGAAAAAGAGCGCTAAGACTAACATTCAAACTATGCATTATGGACATAGAAAGTATAGTCAGACATCCTGACACAAGGACTTATGTCTGATGGACATAGACAATACAGTCAGACATCCTGACACAAGGACTTATATCTGATGGACATAAACAATAAAGTCAGACATTCTGACACATACAACTATGTCCGATGGACATAGATAATAAGGTCAGACATTCTAAGACATAAAACTATGTCTTATGGACATAACAAAAGGGAAGCTACGAGTAACATCTACAACTAAGCCTTATGTGCGTAGCAAACAAAGTCAGACATTCTGACACATTAATCTATGTCTGTTGGACATAGATAATAAAGTCAGACATTCTGACATATAAAACTATGTCTTATGGATCATAACAAAAGCGGAGCTACGAATAACATTTACAACTAAGCCTTATGGGCCTAGCAAACAAAGTCAGACATTCTGACACATTAATCTATGTCTGATGGACATAGATAGTAAAGTCAGACATTCTGACACATAAAACTATATCTTATGGACATAACAAAAGCGGAGCTACGAGTAACATTTACAACTAAGCCTTATGGGCCTAGCAAACAAAGTCAGACATTCTGACACATTAATCTATGTCTGATGGACATAGATAGTAAAGTCAGACATTCTGACACATAAAACTATATCTTATGGACATAACAAAAGCGGAGCTACGAGTAACATTTACAACTAAGCCTTATGGGCCTAGCAAACAAAGTCAGACATTCTGACACATAAAACCATGTCTTATATACATAGCAAAAGAGGAGTTTATAATCTAGCTCAGATTATAAATTATAGATAATTAAAGTCTCAGAAGAGGTTTCCTCTGCGACGGGGGTGGTGAGACCGACGCCTGACACATCGTAGTGACTCGTAGATACTTAGACAATGTAGGTTTATGTCCAAGTTCCGTCAAATTGATACAGTAAAATATATTATGTGACACATCACACATCACATTAGCATGCTCTGATGCACCCTGAAGGGGAGCACGAGAGCACGTTCCAACACGTACCGACCTATTGGTACCACCGTGTGGTTTCGAATCCTAAAACAGGACGGGTTGTCGCATTTCGTGAAGTTTCTGAAACAAAGAAAAGCATATTATTTATATTTGTGGGGGAAAACAAAAGTGTGTAGGAAACCGAATAAGGGTTTTTAGAGTTACGTGTGGAGACACTACTCTATGGGGGGATTATGTGAATTGAGGGATGACGTTTATATAGTTACGGACCTGATGAACTAGGGACAGGTTAGCATCTTGACATCCAAGGGGGGAAGGGGGTTAAGTTGCTAAATTGTGCTGAGTGACCACTAAATGCTCTTTGCTGGTGTGGCGCCCAGAGAAAATTATCTGCCTTTTCTTGGAAGCGTGGCTTAAGAGTAAGACGTCGATTTGCTGGTGGTGCCGGCCCATCAACTGGGGCAGCTTTCTTGGAGCGTTGGTGTTTCCCGGCAACGTAACTCCACAGAGAGTTAACACCTGCCACATATTATTTGAATATATTAGCACTTGTAATCACAGTGTTAATTATATTTATAGTATTTTATGTTTACATGTAAAACCGGCGTTTTACATGCTATAAATCATTGGGATCGTAAAAAAAAAAAGAATCAAGATTTGGTAAATGTAGACATTTTATGATACCCTGAAACTGAAAATATTTTCATGATGCAATCTGTCTGTTTCTCAGCCTAAAGCCGAAACCATTTTACCGATAAAGTTAAAATTTGGTGTAAAAGTTTTTCATAAATCTCCCCTGGGAGGTTTGTGGAGTTAGGCATCCAGCCATAAAATTAAGGGTAGTTTACTAAAGGGTAAAAAGAGAGAAAATCAATTTTAACAAAATTTGCTCAAATAGTTTTGATAAAACTTTGTATCTATACTATGATTTTTTTCGGAAGAACAGTAGATAAATTTCAAACATATTTATTTGCGGCCAACATTGATAACATTTTACTATATTATTTGTGTTGTCTTATAGGAATTGAAATTTTTTATCGAAAGTAACAACTACAGATAATATGACTTGATCTATGAATATATTAAAATTATTTTAGTAACTTTAGTAACTAACTTCTACTATTATTGCTACCAAAATCACACTATAAAATATAGTGTTTAACATTACAAACAAATTAAGATTCTCATTTTCCCATGAAAATGTCAAATTTTGATCATATCTCCGGAAATCTTTGAGATGCAAAATAATATATCCTTGTAAAGTTGTAGAAGATCTACTATTAAAAATAAATATAGATTATTTGAAATATATTTTTTTTTAACTAATAGTTTCTTAGCTATAAGAAAATTCTAACATTTAATGAGAATAATTGAAAGTGATTGTTACGCTCTTTGGTGTATCGAGATGCTCCACATTTATCAATATTTAAGTAACAGCGTATGCCATATTTTAGTATATTCACTTTGGTAAACTGTTTCTGCCACAATTTTATTTTTAGCACCATGTCTTACTACAAATTCGAGCTATACGCTACACAATGAATTATTTTGTTTCACAAATCTTACTTATTTTTAGTAAATGTCTCACTTTTAAGCTAAAAAAGAGAAAGATAAATTCTGTGTTGTGCATCGTACCATTTACTTTCCTTGGTGATCAAGTTAGACAAAAAACAAACGGATACTATATTCAATAATACATTATATTTATAAAGAATAAATAATATCACGTGGTTTAAAACTTAAATATAACCCTAAATATAAAGATTCAAAAAATATACTCCCTAGATACACGATACATTGTTTATCATTTTGAATCCAAATCATTTGAAATGAGATAGTGATTGAAACATCTTTAGGCAGACACCATAGTGAAAAAGAAAACTAGTTTCAAGAACTATGTGCATACATCATTCGGAATTGGTTTAAAATATGTCTCAGGCAAATTTAGTAAAGATAGGTTAATAAATTTGTTAGTTACAAAAGAACGTACAGACAGTCAGATTTCTGAATGGCCGCCATCTTTAAATGGGTAATCAGATCGACAAACAATATGCGTACATACTTTTGTAATGTAATAGATTTTATGGAATATCTCAAAGATTATATAATAATTATTAACGTCTCCAATGCAAGATATGTCAGCCATTAGCTTCTTTTTTTAAAACCCAGGGCAATTGGAAAACACGCTCACAGACATAATATCCATCCCGTTAGTAGTTTCTCTCTACTATGACATAAATAAAAAAATATTGTTAAAATATATGACCGTTAAAAATACACTCCCCAGCCACAGAGTTGCTATAGTTTTTAAAGTGAAAGTTTAGCCCTTGACACGATTTATTTTAAATCATCCAGTGCTTATTTGCCATTAGCGTAGCTTTTCAGGAGTCTTGTGGGATCAGAATGAAATTCCGTGAGGCTATCTAGGAAGGATCCACATTTATAAGAATCCCATTTATACGGAGGTGCATGAACCACTTCGAATCATGTTTAGTCATTTAATCGGTACAGATATGTATGAACTCCGAATCTTGGTTAGGTATTCAATTGGTAAGGAGATGCACGATACACTCCAAATTGTGTTTAGGGATTTAACCGGGAAGGAGGTGACTTAACCACACCGACAGGGACACCAATTCAGTTATATAAATAAGTGATGTAAAGGCAATAGTTATTTTTAGCAAGTTAGTCAAAGTTACATATCTCAATAAAACAGATTATTAACAAACATATTTAGCACTGCGTCCTACTGCCCTTTAGGGTTACATACTTAGGTACTAATTATACTAATGGTTTAAGGGAACTCTGGAAACTAAGGAAAGTTACAACTATAGGAAGTGTACTCGCATTTGCGTGGAAAACCATTTTGAGAAACCCACCCTCAGTACACTTGACTGAGATTAGAAACTCGATTTCCCAATCCTTGGCAGTTTTGTCTACTGATAAAGTATGACTTTAGACTATGTGGACACGGAAGTGGGTTAAATGTAATCCTTATTTAATATCAATATCCTTATGCGATAAGATTTTCATAAGAAAAGGTAGTAAGATACGTAGCTACCTGGAGCCCAAATACAAGATAATAAGAATCAAGCACCCACGAATAGGTAATTATAAAATTATCAAAACGTACATTAGAGTCAGTCAGGACTCTAGAAACTCAGCGACAGACGGCACTTGTGATCACACGTCTTTCGGCCTAGGTTCAAAGAATATTTCTGCCAATTTTAGTTAAAATCGGCCTGAAAATTTGGTGGTAGAAAGAGAACCTCACTTCGCTAGATAAAATTTTATCTGTTAGGAACATAATTGCGTAGAGAGGACTCAGTCTTCAGGAGGGTTTTAATATCATACATTTAGTCAAAATCGTTTACCATTATATATTAAGTGAAAGTTGCAGGAAAGTTTTGGTTTTAATGGAGGGAAAGTAAAAATTGTTGATTAAACTATATAACATTTTGTAAGAAAGATAGGTCTAGTAAGATATTGAATATTAGGTCTTAATCTAGAAAGTATTTAAATAATATTTCCATTGCTTTTAATTACATTTTCTGATAATTGAAATAGAGTTTATTTTTACACATTTTACGATACATTTCCACACAAATATAAAATATTTTGCCTTTCGTCGTAATATTATCTTAGCCGGATACAGGGGATGAATGATCTACGGCGTCACTTTTGTGTTATACAGTCCTTCTGATGGTAGGGGTATCGGGGTTTGAATCCCGGTTGGGTCTACAGAGTCTTTTTTTCCTAAATGTTTTCCCAATTTTCTTCAATATAAATAACGATAAATTACCTCCAAAATACTTTCTTATATACATGTCGTTTATGATTTATTGAATAATATTGGTCTGGCGAAATAAAACGACGGTATTAATATGTCGGCTCTTTAGTAATGATGCATTTTTACTTTTAAATATTTTATTGAGTAGTTGAAAATTACAGGAAAGTTTAATAAACTTTGAGAAAAACATTTTAATTAATTATATTCACATGCTTGAAGATTAGTCCATTACATTCAATGATATATAGGATACTATGACATTTGTCGATGTTTTTGTAAATACATTGATAGGTACAGTATTTTATTTCAATATATTGTTGACATAACTAATCAGGACTGATACTATGGAAAACCATCATGTGTCAGTTGATTATAATAATATATTAATTAGAGAGGATTAAGTTATCTTCCCTGTTCTAAGGGTCTGTCTTCCCGGGACTTTGGTTGATCATTCTATGAGAGGAGTACTAGACAACTAGAGGATTACTTCTGCTGTACATCGTACTCTACTTTCCCTCCGGAATCTTCACATGTTAACACTGATGGGGTAGTTATGATGGAGTTAGAATTTTAGAGGCAGAATGGAGAGACATTTAGTAATATATATATATATATATTTTCAGTGCAAGTTGTAGAATTCATTCCCCAATCTCTTCGTAAGTGGTGAACCAAACAATACCAGACTGATTGCTTTGTCTGTGTGCACAAATATCAGGGTAGTAGTCAGGGTGAATGTTAAAATATGATACTTTGATCTAATTTAATTTGTATTTTATAGTGGGTTACATTTTTATTATATGGATGTACAACATACCCTTATTAGATTTGAAACAAAGTCGAATCGAAGCTAGAATGTTTTATAAAAATGTTTATGTCTAAATTTTTTTAAATCATACTATGCATATTTAAACAGAAATACTTAAGACATCAAATATTATATAATCTAATTTTATTATACAAATGTGCAAATTCTCTTCAACATTGATATATTACGTTATTATTACGTGTTACTCAATTACTAAAAATTGTTGTCACACACACCTCGTCTATGTTGTAAGGTAGCAAGCTTACCTTTCATTATTACACTATGGTGTAGTTATAGTATAGGGACATAGTGGAATCTGTCAAGGTAACCTTTAAGAGTAAACGTTTATACAGTACATAACAACAGATAAAATATATTATATGTGTATTTTACCTGTTAATATTTTTATTGGCATATATCGTTGTAATGGCCTGGTAATGTCAAAGTTGGCAAATATTTTTTCGACCTTTATGAAGCTTCGCACCCTCCTGTTTATAAATAATGCACTTAGTATTTTCATACTAATTATAAAAAAACATAGCTGTACATTTTTAACTGTATCCACAACATACGAGTCACGAGGATATCTTATTGCTAAACATGGGTATAATCAATGTAAAGAAAATATAACGGTAGCGCCATTTGGAGGAATTTGTTATATCATCGTTTACGTCCTCCAGTACACAGCAGCTATATTTTAATACAAAGGCAACCAAACATATATATTAAAAAATATTTAGTTATAGTAATGAAGTTAGTTGGACAGTGGTGTGGATTTTAAAGGTTTATTTTTTATTAAAAGTTCCAAAATATGACCTGATTTTTAAAAGCTTGGTTTGTTTACCATTTATCATTGTGTATATAACGCACTGGTGTATACTGAGTGACGTCACAATCTCAGCCAATCAGATATCTTTCTCAATCTGGCACTTCCTTCTATTTATTCTCTTTACTTCGGGTTTAATAATCTAAGGCAGGGGGGAGAAATCTTCTGGCATTGTAAGTCCACACACCACTGCACGAATTACCCATAATACCTTGTACTTTATATTCATTAAATTTTTGCCAAGCTATGAAGAAGCTACTATAAGTGTATTTTAAGAAAGCCATAAAGAAACTAGGGATTTTTAATATACGTTTTCTTAGGCACTATCTTTCTACGGACCAAATAAAATAAAATGTTAGCTTATTTATGAAAATTTTTTAATGTAATGATGACATTTGATTTTTTTTATATATTTTACTATACAATATATGACTTTTGGATTATAAAATCAAATATAAAATAATTAGTGAACGGATTTAACTAATATATCAACTACTCTTGCGAGATTATCTCATTCCTTTAGAATTCTAAATCGTCTTACAAGGATATCACAATAATTAATACCAACTTTCAATAAATTCCAGCATTAAAGTGGAGAAAATATTGAAAATCAAGTTTGGAAAAATAAAATATATTAACTGGTTTAGATTAAAGGACTATATATATATTATATTTTCTAAAGAACAAAATAAAGTCTATCGTTAAAATAGTAGGTTCGAAATCCTTGGAATGATAAAATTTCATTCTAATAAATTATCACGTATGATATAAAATACTGAATCATTTTATTTACTCGTTACAAAGTAGGAGCGTCAACATTGCGATGGAATTTTGTGTTTGTTCAATAAAGAGGTAAGTTGAATAAAATACATGAATTGTAGAGTTATTTTTTATAATGCAAGTCGGACAACATCACCTCCGTTATTTATGATCAAATACATGATAAACAAATGTTATAGCTTGTACCACATAACGTCCAATTATTTTTTAAAAATAGGCAAAGAATATGAAGAATTTTTTTAAAAGTGCAATTCAAACACTTTAGAGAAGATGTAGCTAAAATTTAATTCCATTTTTGACAGTTCTCTAAAAAATAATCCCCATTTCGTGGTATTTGTTCCAAATAATGACTAACTTTTAATCCCAGCCTGCGTATAACTGACAAGTCAAAGACATGAACGTTATTAATTACGATCCTATTAATAAATAATTAAAAATGCTGTTTTCTAGGATAGTCTTGTTTAAAATATCTCTTTCTAACAACCACTTTGGGGATATTTGTAATTTAAAATTCATGGTAAAATCCTAACAACACAAAAGATAATACTCCAGATTTACTAGAAATCTTAACAAAGAGTCTTCTCTCTTGTCTTTAAATTGTTTAGCGGAGAAAAGAAAAAAGAATAAACTGTTAGGAAGAGGAGTTAGAGTGGTGTGTGAAAGTAGGTTGAGATTCTGCAATGCAAATTAGGAAGGTAGCCGAGCCAGTGAAATTGTCGAAGTGGGTGTTTTATGATTCGTTATACAAGAGAGACTGTTTAAGTTTTAGAAGAGGAGGCCAGCCGTGTTTCACAAAGAAATAAAAATGGGTTTCTTGCTTTTATATTTAAGAAGAGTTTTTATTAGGAGCAAGCACACAAAACGAAAAATGTTTGCGAGTAATTATTTAATATATTTTTATTAAATATAATAAAAAGTTTAATACAAATATTTAAGGTTAGGTTTAGTATTTATTATAAAACAATTATAAATCATTTATGTTTTAAATTAATTCTACCATAAGATTGCTCTCTAGTGCTTTCATAATGCTCTTCACCTACCTTGAGAGAATGTTGTTATTTATAAGATATAGGCCATAGTGTAATCAGTCAAGGTAGGACAGCTAACTGTAATGGTAAACGTAGTGTAGCCTACATGCAACTATTAAATACAATATTAAACGTGGACAGGTTTATAAACATGTCCTTTTTATTAATTAACTCTAAAACTTAGAAAATTGGAGTATACAATTATGGATTATTCATAAACAAAATTATATCTTTGATTATTATTTGGATAGCAAACAGATAAATGCGCAGTGTAATATATCTTTTGTGCACTCATCCAAAGTCTCATCCAGAATGTTTGCATATGTAGCAAGGGGTAGGTATTAATATGATATGATTTAGAGAATATGTACCTACATTTCCAGGAAAGGAGAGTGGGAAAACATTAAAAGAGACACCTAAGTATATCCGGCTTGGATTCACCTAGCTTCCCATCCCAGGCCAGACCAGACCAGACCAGACCACGTGCTAGACGATGAGAGTGTCTAAGGTGTTAGACTTGGATTATGCTTAGGTGACCTTGAAAAAAAGTTCGGCTCTTTAATCATAGCCGGGTGTACTGGAAGTTAGTTTTTCATGGTTGTTTTCCACTCTCCCGTCACACAAATGAGGGTAAATTTCCTCTAAAATTGTATCCTCCTCACCCATACTTTATTAGCTTCGTATAGCTCAAATGAGTACTAAGACGCTTTGAAAAAAGAGAGAGTTTTAAATTACATTAAATTAAAGCCAATTCGCACTGTACCATGCAGGAAACATAGTAATAGTAGTAATATTATTAATAACTTTTTGAAAAACATTTTAATAGTTAATAAGGAACGAAGTATATTTTTAGTAGTAGAATTCACTTTTTTGTAAAGTTGACAACTGTGTCAATTTAGCATGAAAAAACATGGATATATATATATATATTATATATAATGCAATATAACAATAGTATAGGCATTATAATTTGAATTAATGAAAAAGTTTGGTAATATAATGTTAACACCGCGTCTTACTACCCGTTCGGGTTATACGCTTAAGTACTAATTACACTAATGGATTAGGAATTGGGAAGATTGAATTTAGAGAAAGTGAACCCGAATTTGCGTGGAGGGAGAGTGGAAAACCATTTAGGGAAAACCACCCCCAGTTCACCCGACCGAGATTCGAATCTCAATCTCCCCGTCCTCGGTGGTTTGGCTCAACACGACTGGCGCGTTAGCCAGCTACGCCACCAAGGCATGTTTTGGTAATATAATTACAAGTTAATATCATATAATGACATTATATTATAATACAATTATTTAAGTTTTAACAAACATATAAAAAGTTTTAAACATTTTACAAATCATTAAAAATTGAGATCTTTTGAGTCATATTACTTTCAGACAGTGATATGATAAGATAATACAAACATGTAAATATTAATTGTCTTGTGTTGAATTGGGACTAAAACAAATTATTTATAAATAAAGATTTTTATAAAGACATGAAAGAATGGGCGGGAGCAAACTGCATTACTAAATAACAAAACAGTATTAAATGAACAAACAAATTTCGAAAATCAAATACTTATCATTACTCTTAGAAAACTTCCTCAACATACCAAAATCATAAAAAACCCTAATCCTATATGCTCCCCCCCCATCCTTCCATAGTAGTAAATTACCTGTTTGGGAAGATTTGCACCCTTTATTCATCTCCTTTTTGTCATTTCTTTTTCTATTCCTTTCTGCACATTCTACAATATATTCCAAAAAACCGTCTAGCTACTATTCTCCCGTATTAACTATGTATAAAATTTTAACCTCGATATACAACATCTTTGACTTTGTAGTTCAATCAATCTAGATCTTTTTTCTCACTTTATATTTGCACGTCAATTTCATTTCAACTCAGTTTTTCCTCTCCAACAACTTGGAACACTCAACTCACATCTTTTAACTCTGGTAGATATGATATTTCATTATCATTAACTCTTGATATTACACTCTTAAACCTCCATTAAACTTTCAGGTTATTATCACATTGGCTGGCACGGTGTGGTTGAGCCATGTTTTATTTTTGCAGTTCTTTTTTCATTAAACCTGATGATGATGATGCCGGTGCTGCATTGAAGCATGTAGAAGCTCAATACGTTGCATGGATTGCAGCATTCAAAGGAACAAGGGACTTAAGTTAAGGAATGAATTCAATTTTTACATTAACTTTTTTCATGTCTTTATAAAAATATTAATTTATAAATAATTTGTTTTAACCCCAATTCAACACAAGACAATTAATATTTACATGTTTGTATTATTTTATCATATTACTGTCTGAAAGTAATTTGAATAAAAAGTTCTCAATTTTTAATAATTTTTAAAATGTTTAAAACTTTTTATATGTTTGTTAAAACTTAAATAATTGTATTATATATGTCATTATATGATATTAACTTGTAATTATATTACCACTTTTTCATAATCAAATTATATGCCTATATATTGTTATATGCATTAATTAAATATATATATTATATACTATATATATTATAATATTGTATTCTATATATAATATATATATATATATATAAAACCATGTTTTTCATGCTAAATTGACACAGTTGTCAACTTTACCAAAAATTGAATTCTACTACTAATAATAATTATTAATAAAGTAATATTATTGAAACCAATATAGGGGGCCCTACGTGCTCCAACACATTAATTTTGTTTTGGAATAGACTGCCAGTGAAGGGGAAATCGGGGTTCGAATCTCGGTCGAGTGTACTGAGGGTGTTTTCCCTAAATTGTAGTTCCAATATCCCTCCACGCAAATGCGGGTGTACTGCCTGTAAATTAAGCCTTCCTCATCCTTAGCCACTAGCGTATTAGTACATAGGCATGCAACCTGAACAAATAGTAAGACCCACTGATAAAAACAATTATAATATTGAAAACCACTCTCTTAAAATTTGGAGGGGTATCGTTCCTTGTATGAATATAAGCTATTATGATCTATGATACTAGGACTAAGGAATCGAACCAGGAAGCTTCTGGTTATTCCAATATTGTTCTTCATAGTCTCAAATAACGGGTGATGAGTGATCATAGAAATGAGACAGGTTCACATTGGTCACTATGATAGGTTAGGCACTCATATGTTCCAGGGGCAGTTCACGTTCTCAAAGTGGCGTTACTTAAGTACAAGGACGTATTCAAATAGTTATGGATAAAGCTTATAGCATTTTATTTTAATGCATGGAAAACAATTTTATACGGTCTTTATTAACAATTCCATACAGTCCTTAATCACAATTTTATTATATATATAATTTATTCACAATTTTATACAGTCTTTATTTTCAATTTTGTATTATAAAATAAAATTTCCGGACAGCCTCTTTATTCATTACTATAGAATTAACTCTTAAAGTGTTTATTAAAGTTTATTGATATATCAATAAAATCTCAAGAAAACGGCGTTATTTTGTTTAGAACAATGAAAGTCTGAACAATTTAAATTTAGGGTAAAGCTTTGTTAATCGAGAGATTACAACCTGTTTCCCAACAAAATAAATATTCTTAAAAATATCACTGAAACATCCACAAAATACTGATGAAATAGTAAATATTACTGTTATGTGTTGATATAGTAGTTTAATACCATTAAATAATTTATTCTACTTTTTAGCGGGTATCCGGAAAATAAGATATTTAAGAAAATAATCTTAACTAATCATTTTTGTAAAATAATATATGTATTGTATTAAATAGAGTTACGAATATTTAAAATTATTCATGCTCTTGTTTCTTGAATAATATTTTAATTTTTTGTAATTTAAAGGAAACGTAATTTAAAAAAAATATTTAATTGATTAATTATTTAAATACTTATGATTTTTGGTGTTTCTTTGCCATTATATTCCAAACAGTATTTCTCTTGTTTGTATCCTTTGTATCTCTTTTACCACTGTATCTTAAGCCCCGTTTGGGTTATATGCTTATGTACTAATTACGCTGATTGTTTTAGGGATTAGGAAGATAATGTTTAGTTTCATTTATTGCATTTGCGCTGAGGGAGAAAGAAAAACCATTTTGGAAAAAACACCCTCAGTATATCTGTTCTTTATTAAAACCTCGATCTCCCCTTCATCGGCAGTCTAGTCTATTGCGAGAGTAGTGCCTTAAACCATGCAGACACCATGGTGGGTCCATCAGAACTTATTATTTCAATTTAATAGTCAAAAAATATATATATTATATTTACCGAGATCTTTATTAACATAGAGAAATCATTATCTTTATCTTTCTTCTTACATTTTTTCCATTTAATTAGCTATCTACACAGCGAGTTATTTTTCTCTTTAATTTAAAATCTCCTTCAACAAAGTTCTTTGTGCTGAAAAAGAAATAATCATGGCTATTGCAACATGAGAAATCTAAAATTCTACAAAGAAATAGGATGGATTACGATGAAATAATGGCTCAGATATGACTCAAATTCTACCTCCAGACCTCCCCTCGTTAATAATCTAGTTTAGAACACATCCTGAACTTTGAACTTTACGTTAAAATGGTTTCAAAGAATTCGTTAGTTATTATATTCCTCTCTAAATTATTTAATGTATTGTACTTGATTTAATTATTTTTCCTAGCGTATTGCAATTTTGACCGGGAGATATATATTTACTAACTTTGCCACCTTTGTGTGTAGACTATCTGTCGTTCTGGTGGGACAGACCGCTGTCCAGGGTACACCATAGGAGGTTGTCCACACGGCGTTACCCGCAATGAGATAATGTGATGAAAGTTATTATGAAGGTGGGAGCCAACAGTGATCTCAAGGCCGATACACACAGAATGCTAAGCTAAGCTAAGCCAAGCTAAGCAATGGTTCCTCCTTTCACTCCAGAATTCAGTGTTGTTTCTTTCTGATCTGCTCCAGTGAAGTTTAGTTGTGATGGCGTTATACAAAATTCTTGTTTGAGTTCAGATTATAGTACTGAGTAAGAGAAGATGCTGCTGTGAGCAGCTGTTTTGGAAGACGAAAAAATTTAGGAGTGGAGGTTTTACTTGTTCAATTAACGCTTCCATTTTAATATTAAAACATTTATAAAATATAAAACTTGAATAGAATATTACTTAAATACAGTGAAACAAACTGCAAAACGAAACTTTAACACTTCTTTGTTTATTTTCACCAGACCAGCACTGCGTCTGTTTAACACGGAGCCCAAGTTGCGTTATGCGCATGCGCAACGTAAGATGGCTCAAGATGGGAGATGGAAAAATTGCCCGGCCAGCAATAGGAAAAAACATAGCGTAGCGTAGCAAGGATAGCTTAGCTTAGCGTTCTGTGTGAATCGACCTTTCAAACCTAACTTAAAACTAGCGAAACAAGCCTTGGTGGCCGTTAGGTTAGTTCCTCTTTCAGGAAAAATACTCTAGGTACCAGCTGGGAATCTAACACTGGACCAATAATTCGTAGCCAGGATGCACATATCACTATAACATGGGGGTGGTTATTTAAATGTCTAATATTTGCGTTTAAGGGGTTATAAAACAGTTTAACACTAGAAAAAAAATTGAAATTGAAACCATCTTATATTGTTAACTTATGATTTACCCTCCCCTTAAATGTTATAGTCAATGTTATTTAAGCTCTTCTTAGTAACTTCTTCCCTAAATAGGAACGATACTTGTCAAAAACAAATGGGCACACCCTTTTTGGTGTTTTTTACTGTCTCACTATCTTACAAGTAGAGAAAGTATTGTGATCGTCAAACAAATGGAACTCGAGATTTTGATGAATTTCGACGTTTCATGACCCCCCGAATACGAAAGAGTGATTTTTGGATTTGGTTTGTTTGTCTGTACCTTGGAGTAGAGCCTAAACTATTTTACCGTTAGGGCCAAAACTTGATATCTAGGGTTTACATAGAGTTGCCCCAAGGGGTTCTTGGAATTGGATATCTAACCCTAAAATTAATGGTACTGAATGGTATTGAAGGGTGAAAAAAGAAAAAATAGATTTTCTCAAAATTGGCTCTAATGATTTCGATTAATATTCGTATCTAGGATGTTGATTAATATTTTAAACAAAATTGAAATTTTCATTTTCCCATGAAAATGACTTTTAGGGTAATTTACAGAAGTGGAAATTTCAGTATCTCCGCAACTATTTGAGATATAAATAACTTATCATTGCAAAACTGTAGCACTATTAAAAATAAAGAGCTTTTATTTGAAATATATTTTTATGAAACTAATAGTTTCTGAGATATTAAAAAATCTTTATGGCAATTTAAAAATTATTAACGGTTTTTGAAAAACCGTTCATCAATAAAACTACCATAAATGAGTTTTTACCTCAAAAACAAGTAAACAGTGTTATTTAGCATGTTAATTATTACCACGATGCCTATTGGACCAAATAATCAGATACATTTTTAGAATATTTCAAGTTTTTTTAAAAATAAGTCATCAATAAATTATTCTTCAACAAATTTTTGCCCAAAAACCAACTATATAGTACTATTTTCCATGCCAAACAATTCACAGATGCGAATTTTAAACAAAAACTTTAAAGCCATTTTCGAGAAATTATTAATTCTAAAAATTACTCATCAGTAAATTTACCCTTTATTAAAGAGCTGGGATGAAATAAAATATAAATTGTGTTATATCCCTATAAAAATTAAATATCAATTTGAAAAAAAATCCATAAAAACGTTTTGAATCTGTGGACAGGGACAGACAGACAGACATGATGAGGACGGACAAAATTATAAAATACACTTATTTGGGCTCCAGCTCACATAAAATGTAAACATTTCTCATAATTTCGTGATCGATATTATTTCAATTATGATCTTACGAGCTTTTAGTAATGATCTTTTTTTAAGATAAAAGCGTGAGAAAGTCTGTGCGATATACCGTACTACTTTTGTTGTGCCTATAACAACTTTTTAAAGGAGAATTTTATTCCTAGTACAGTGTAATAAATTAATGGAAATTAATTCTATTATGTTTCTAGTCATATAATAAACAAAGCGATTTAAACATATTTGGTTCGATTAATTGAAGTTAGTGGTCTATAGAACGTCTTCAAACCGATACAAATATCATAGACAAAATAGACAACTGCAAAGGTCAGATTTATTTCACAGTATTTAACTTCATTATTATGTTAAATCTATGAAAATTTGATTATATATAAATATATATCAGTATTATCTTTCAGAATATATGAAATTGTATGTGGGTTGCTAGATAAATTTACACAATTGAACTCATTTTACTAATACACGACTGCAAAATTGTCCTTTATGAGAGAATATCAAACTCCTGTGTAACTAGGCTTAAGCTTATTATAAAGAGTGTGCGATGTTTCAGTTTCCATTCTCTCTAGATAGGTTTGTATCTTTACAAGACTATATTGCCTATGATAGGGAGATAAGGGTTCGAATACCGGTCGGGTATACCGAGGGTGGTTTTTCCAAATCTATTTCCTTTCCCCCTCCACGTAAATTTGGGTACACTTTTTCTAAATTCAACCTTCCTCAGTCCTATCTCATTAGATTAATTAGTACATAGGCATATAATCTTAACGGGTAGTAGGACGCGGTGCTAAAATTACCAATATTTAGCACCGCGTCTTACTACACATTTGGGTTGTACGATTAAGTACTAATTACGGTAATGGGTTAGTAATTGGGAAGGTTGAATATAGAGGAAGTGAACCCTCATTTGTATGGAGGGGGAATAAAAAACCATTTATGAAAAACCTCCCCCAGTTCACCCAACCCAAATTTGAACCTCGATCTACCCGTTCTCGGCAGTTTAGCTAAACACGAAACTAGCGCGTTAGCTAACAAGACCACAGAGGTGGTTTAGTGTTAAATAAAAGTCTTTATTATATTATTTTTAATAACTTTTAATACACCTGAGTCTAACCATATTACTTACAATAGACGTTGAAAGAGCAGTGCCAATTTGTAAGTTACTTAAACAATGGAGTGCAAATTAATTCAGGATAATTATTCTTGGATTGGGATTTAAAACTGGGCTCATTATTCTTTACCCCCTACAGCTCTATCAACTAAGTGGTTGATAAGTAAATACTAAGCATCTAAGGGCCATTGTTTCTGACCAAAAATAGTCTATATTATTAATTATTAAATACTCATCCTCGCATCTCACTTTCTATAAATTAAAAATATTATAATTGTGTTTACAAATTAATATGTGCTCCCTCTGTGGTAAAGTGGCCTAAACGTAAAGCTAGTTTACTATCATTTGCAAGTGACGAGGAAGTCGCACTCAAATCCTGGGCTTTTTCAAATGCTAGTACAATTTTATAAAACCACATTATATTCATCCTTGACCCATTAGTATAACTAAATGTGCATTGACCAGATAAGGTGTAAGATGTGGTGGGATTATTTAAGTTAAAAATAAAAACAATTATTTTGGAGTGATTTGATTGCACGAGCTTACCACTCAGCAAATAGGTCGATAGTAGTATATATATTAACATAATATTATGTTGATATTACTGTGCCTTCTTTTTTATATATTAATTTTAATGCCGGTGGAAAGGCTTTTAGCTTAATTATTATTTATAAATTTATTTAATTAAACTCAATGGAAATAATGTACACTAAGACAATATTTATCATTTATTTAGCTTTAGATATAGTGATAAACCACCAAACGATGGAAAAATCCTTCTAGTACCTTTGTAGGGGATTGAGTTTCAGACCTCCGATTTTGAGTTAAGTAGACTTAACTACTCTGGATTATCTTTTTATTGAACTAATTTAATACACCTTCTATAAGGTGTATAATATTATTGTAAACCTTCAAAATAATATCTATGGGAAAGTCCCATTATGTGTGGATGTAAAGATTGGGAAAAGAAAATGTAGCCGAAATTAATTGTACCTATAGTCAAGCCTGGACATACAACGTGAGAGTATAATATAATAGAGATTACCATGGGATAACTTTAATGTTGGGGTTTAGAGAGTTTATAATATAGATTACCATCCATAATAATCTTACTGGTGGGGGCTAGAGAGTTTATCATTGATCTAGACTCTAGAGAATGACATGAATAGGCTAGAAGTATACATAATTGATATGAGGGTAATAGAAAGTGACGTTATTGATCTAGAGAGTGACGTGAGGAGGTTAGAAAGAAATATTATTGAAATAAAGATTTACATCATTGATCTAGAAAATTAAATAATGTTACCAAGAAAGAGATATTATTGGTCTAGAAAGAGAGAAACATGAGGATACTATAAAGATATATTAATGATCTATAGAGAGGTATGAGGATACTTTAAAGGTATATTACTGATCTATAGAGAAAGAAAGAAACATGAGGATACAAGTATACAGGTATATTATTGATCTAGAAAGAGAGAAAGACATGAGTTTAGAAAGTGACATGATGTATCTAGAGCAGCGGTTCTCAAACTGGGGTACGCGGGTACCTTTTCAGGGGTACGCGAGCAGCTTTCTAGGGAAAACTGGCTAAATAACAAGGGACTTATGGAACACACTAATTGTGACAGTTACCGTTATCTGGTTATTTCCACTCCTCTTTTCCCTCTATTTTTTCTTGGCTGGAGACAGATTTCTGATAATATTTAAATCTCAACTTGACGCCTTCTACATTAGAAGCTGATGATGCCTTCCTCGACAACATATTTCTGTGAGAGTGGTTTTTCATCCATGGTGTGCCTAAAAAAGTATGCAATAGGCTTGAAAGTTTCAACTGGACGTTCAGATCAAAAAGCTGTGTCAGGCTATGCAGCCACAACCATCTGATTGAAAAACTTTGGGATTCATAATATATCAGCTCCAGAATTACAATTAAAAATTTTGATTTGAAATTGTTTTGTTTATATTTACTTTTTCTTTTTATTTTTGAACGAATTTGTGAGGAAAACGTATACAACTTTTCTACAGACTTTTTACAGTAAAATTATGTTTTTTTTAACTGACCATAACGATTTTCAATAAGAGATAGCCTAATGTTAAGGCTATAAAAGTAGGATTCTCTCTAAATAGCTTTGCCACATTTGAATTACTTTGATTACAGATATTTTTTCCCCAATATATTAAATAGATCAATAATAATTTACCATGTGGCCATATATTTTTAAAAATTGTCATTTGGACTTTTTTCATGGGGGTACATTAAAATCTAGTCATGACCGAGGGGTACAATCTAAAACAAGTTTGAGAACAGCTGATCTAGAGAGTTAGATGATTGTTCTAGGAGAGTGACTGTTAGAGTGACGGGAATTGTATCACTGATCACTGCCACGAATCTTCTCCTGTCGAACACGTCATACTCCTGTGCCTCAGTATCTTATTGGAGTAGAGATACCACCAGTTAATAAAGACCAAGATAATATTGTCTCGTATTGTGGATTATCCGTCTCCTGGAGCCAATTAGTGGTCGTTTTCCACGCTCGTGGGAAATTGACAGCCTCATTAGGAGAGGTCGGCAAAGTATACTTAGATCAGGAGAAGTAAAATCTTATATCTTAGTTGGGCATAATTATAACAAATGTAAAAATAATAATAGTAATATTTAGCACCGCGTCTTACTACCCGTTCGGGTTATACGCTTAAGTACTAATTACGCTAATGGTTAGGAATTGGGAGGGTTAATTTAGAGGAAGTGAACCCGCATTTGAGTGGAGGGAGAGTGGAAAACCATTGCGGAAAAACCACCCCCAGTTCACCCGACCGAGATTCGAACCTCGATCTCCCCGTCCTCGGCGGTCGAGCTCAACACGACTAGCGCGTTAGCCAACTACGCCACCGAGGCGGGTTATAACAAATGTAGCCTTAACTTATAAGTTACCCAATCATGCAATCGAACAACAGCATTCACTAGCAATTAGTGACTTATGTAAACAAGAAGAAGGTAGTGATAATTTTAAAGAAACCCACTACTGTTTAGCTACCCGGGGTCAAACCCTGTTCCCTATCGTGTCAGTAATTTAACGCTTCATCTAACTCTTTTTCTTAGATTATGGCTGTTGAAATAGAAATTAAATATCGAAAGCTACTACTTCAACTCTGATCATGTCATAAGACATTAGTTTTAATTTCTATAACAATTTTATAGCTCATAAACCACCTAAATCTTAGTACATTATAGAATATATTAGTTTACTTGATAATGGTCTAGATTTTAATTGTCTTAGTATAAATAATTCTTTAAAATATATATCAGATATATTTTCAGAGTTTATTAATATATACATTCCAAGTGTATATTAAAAATATGCCAAATGAGCTTAAGTTATTTCTATTAATTTAAGTACAAATTAAAGTAAATATACACAATGTCTAAATATTTGACCAATTCATTATAATATTTACACGGATGGGGTATGGATAAATAATGTGGAATTTAAAGGAAATATGTCAAAACTTTCTTGGCTGAGGAGTGTCAAACTATTTAGAACAATACACCCTCAGTACATCCAATGTGGTAATGCACCAAAGGTACCAATTTTAATTAAAAGTAAATAATGGGTATATTAGGGAGGTGCGGGAAGGAATGGGAATGTTAAGGTTTAAACTTGAGCGGTTGACATAAAAGTGTTTTATTTGTAGCATAATACATTTTTTTTCTATCTTTTAAATGTCAGTTAAGGTGTCTATATTGTTTACATAGGTAAGAAATAAGAGGGAGTGTCCTTTGCTCATTGCGTAACTAACTGTAGTTCTCATAGTTATGTGAAATGGTTATAAATAAATAAATTGAATGTTCAGATGTGATTAGTGAGTGGTTGATTGGAAGGTTTTACAGAGTAATAAAAAAAAAAGCAACATCAAATCAAGCTTCGATTGTTAGTGGAAATTATATTTGTTTTCTTCTACTATACACTAGTAAATTAATTACCACATATATCTCTTGTCTTGATTATTTAAATAATTTATTTATACATATTGTATGGCAACCAAAAGTGTTTAACTTGCTTTTTCGTAATTTTTTTAAATAAAAAAGACAGTATTGATTAGTTATATAAATTTAAATATATATAGGTGAGTGGTAGAACATCGCCTCACTAATCTAAATATATCAAATTTAACTGTCGTGTCCAAGTGTAGTTTTTAAACATTTATCTAAACAATATGATTTAATAAATGCTATCCCAACTTTATGTTAAATACCATGTATTTTTATTTTACTTAGCCAACTTACTTACTTTACTTTGTAAATAAGTTGTGTCAAATATTCCAAAATTGAAATTTATATTTTTAAAATATGACATTAGAGGCATTCACTTAAATATCTTATAAAAAGTTTTATCGAATAAAACATAATCAGCTTTCTACTAATTTTCTAAAAACCCATAATTTGATATTTTAGAAATGTTCTTTTTTGAAATTCAAATAAAAAGAAATCCGACTTATTTTGTATTTGGATATATTTTCAAAAGTTCTTCAGTAATGAAGTTAAATGAGGAAAAAGTTTTACATAATGCACACGCAAGTATTGGCTTCTCTACGAAAGAACGGCACGATTTTGAATTTAACTTAAAGTTTTGTTTAGCAATAATTTTATTGTACATGTTTCCAACATCCTAAAGTAGGCATATAATAAGTTCAAAATGGCTTCTAACCTAAACGAATTGTCAGATAAAGTAGAAATAGTCATAAAATATTACTACGTTCCCAATAATGTTTATTTGTATTGTGCAACTTTTTTATGTGGTTTTATTTTAATCGTGGAGCAAAGATATTTAAATTTAGTTCGTATGATTTCGTAAATTTAGACCCTAGAAAAAGGTATAGATTTAATATTATGAGCAAAAATCTATTCAATCAATACAGACACTTTTTCTATTCTTCATTCAATGGCACCAAATATATTTACTTCGATCAACCAGAAACGCTATTATCCTATTCACTTCCTACGCTACTTTCTTGATACTACCATGCATTTCATCCAGTTATAAGCCACATAACCTATTATAACTAATCGTGAATCTAGTCTACGGGATAATCGAGAAGATATTTGACCGTATCTATACCAATATATTTATGTTAAAAAGAAAATTAAACAGCCGCTTTATACAAAATAACATTATTTAAGTTTAGCACATTAACTAAAGAAAAGTCTGTAGTATAGTAATGAATGTAATCTACACGTGCCAATTAATGAACAGTGCAAGTCATAAATACATGTTGTAATATTTCAGGAACATGGCAAACCACACAATGTGAAGACAGAACCTTGAGAATCTAATAAAGTCGATCTTTCATTTAAGCGTGCCCGAGCCGAAGTTGGATTAAAGTACAAATAAGATTTAGGGTGCCCATAACTGCCGAAAACCGTTATGTAGCTAATTTGTTCCACAAACCCCATGCTACCATTTTACCTTCTGTGAGTTCTGCTGGTATGTGGTCTCCCGCCATTTGTCCCATATATCCTGTATTATATGTTCTACTCTCTGTATAAAATCGCTATACGGTACCTTTATAATTAATTTATCACAATATTTTTGTATATATTACTAACGGATCGTTGTAGAAATGTCTACAGATAATCGTGCTAAAATGTATTAAAAAAACTATATTGGGAAAAGATTTTATAGAATGACGCATTACTTGACATTCTGTTTGAAGGCTTTCTCGTCAATGATTATCAAATTTATATAGATTATATTTGTAGCTTTTGGTGTTTAATTTCAAGCAAAACATATTTATTTCTACTTCACACAAAGATGATAGATAGCCTTTAAACTACCCCTTTCTCAGTTCACTAACTAAATCTCAACTAGTAATTTTTGTGGGTATGTAAAGGCTTATTTAATTTATTAGAAAACTAGATAAATACAATTATACATATTTTATTTACCGGAATAAAACTAAGTTATACCCTATCAGGGTTTCCATAGTGATGTAATCAAATGGTAACTTCAGGAAATCAAAGAAATTGCTAGAATAATAGGGTTAACGATATAGATTACTGTTTTACCAACATCTTAGACACCTACACTTTAAAATGAGTGTTCGTTTGCTAAAATTGGTTCAACCATTTATCAGTAATTTCAATTAGTGTAAAGGGGCCTATCACATTAATGCTTGAATATTCTACAACCACCTTTTTCATTTTTACTAATTATTAGTCTTTAGGGTTTCATGTTGCTGTCAAAAACCTCTAATAACTGAATCAAAATTATTCAATACATTATTACTAATCCATATATATTTGAATTATCTTGATGAAATATTTGAGAAAGTATTTGGTACTTCCAATAAACGTAGTTCAATTATCCTACAAAATGTTAATTAGCTATATACGTTTCCTAATAACCAACAATAAAAGTTAATCTCACTATTCTCATATATTTCAATTGTGTGGCAATTGTGGGTTAGGATTATAATAGTTGTTTTAATTATTGAAATGTGACCTAACATTTTGGGATTATACATTTTAAAATATTATTTGATATACCAAAGAAGATATTGAACCATTTTCTATTATTAATTATTTTATCAGTGACGTTTAATATTAACATTTTGAACAAAATAATATTAGCTTACCACTTTCAATCCAAATTAATTATAGAACAGACACTACAATCAAATTTCCAAACATTTATTCCCAACTGTGAAGGATATTACTCAATTTTACAAAATTTTGGTTCTGACGAAATCGAGCCCTGGAATCTAGGCTCCAATTTTCAGATTGTAAAAGTGATATAAAAATAATATCTATTATTTTTTTTTGACACTTTTGAAAATGAAAATACTTGAAATTAATATTAAAAATGTATGTACACATTATATTATAACGGCTCTATTAGGTAAGAAAAAATATCTACAGGCAAATCTTATGTTGGTTATAGCTCAGATTTGTTTAGCTAGGTTAGATTTATTAGCATAAAATTGATTCACATTGAAACTATGTCTTTGGATAAACTATAGGTAAACATTATTTAAGCTGATAGGTAGCAAGCTTTTCTTGCACATTCCCACCGTGGCTTATCTAAAAAGAGAGTGCCATAATATAGTCCATCAAGGAAATAAAAAAATCATTTAAGGATAATTTACTGATAACTGATATTTTTTAATTAAAATATTTGTCAAAAATGTGTTTTCTAACGATTATGTTTAAAATTGTTATCTGGAGAATGTTTGGTATGATAAATAACACTGTTTACTTGTTTTCCAGGATAAAATTTGTGTAAAAATGGTATACCGGTGGATGAATTTTGAAAATTTGAAGTTTCAAAAATGACTACTGCATGTTTGTTCAAAAAGTGTATCTGAGGAATGATTTATTTGATATGATAATATTTGTTCTTTTTATATAAAAATCATTTTAAGATTACTTACGATTGATTTATAAAATGTAGTCATACACTATGATAATCTATATGACAAATTAAGTAGGATGGTGTCATGCCATATATATTTCCGTAATCTAACAATGAGAACCACTATAACGTATCAAATTAGTTCATTTTTTTGGATGAATATAATTAAACATTTCTTAATAATGTTTCAAAGTCAGTGGGAGATGATATATTATATAAATATATATGTTGAGTAGATACCTAATTTTAAGTATCGCTAAGATATTTTTTAGCAATAATGCTCTGAAAATAAAATTTATTTCATACAGTTTAGAAAGTTATTATTTGCTGGCCGTGCTAGAAAGAATGGCGTGACTAACTCTATTAGGTGGCTAATTAAAGCTCTTAGCCCTCCTCACTTATAAATAAAAATGTTTAAGCTAAGCCTGTATTTATAAGAATAAAATATATTTAAAATAAATTGTTTTAAAAAACTTACATTTTATTTTGGATATTAATATTTTTATTTTCTCCCGATAATTGGATGACTTTGAAATATACAAAGCTTAGCCCTCCATTTTGGTGGTATTTTGCCAACACTGGAGAACCAAGGTAATTAGTTATTTCATAGTCAGAAAAAAAGGAATTTACATACTGATCAACTATCCTATAGTATGTTTGTTTGCTACTATAATAATATAAAGGGATGGAAATATTAACACAATTTTAAGAAAATCTTTTTCATTGAGATTTTGCTATTCTGACCACACTTTTGCTGTTCATTTTTTTAGAACCGCGTTTTACTACCTATTTAAGCTGTACGCATTTCTACTAATTACGTTAATGGTTTTAGGCATTAGGAAGGTTAAAATTTGAAGAAGTGTATCCAAATTTGCTTGGAGGGAGAGTGGAAAACCATCTTGGAAAAACAATCCTCATTTACCCGACCGAGATTGGAACCTTTATCTTCCTTTCATAAGCAGTCTAGTATACTGTAAGAGTAGTGCCTTAGAAAATACAGCCACCGAATCAGGTTTTTCAAATATTAGAGTCAAGTTTAGAATCAGGGCAAAATTTCATATTTTTGTAAAAATACTAACTTAATGTAAAATAACAAACACATAAAATATATTTTATAAATTTTGAAACAATTTTTGCTTTAAATAATATATATCTCTAAAAAAATTCCCTTCGCTTCCAGATTTGGTGAAAGAGAATCTATATTTTCTAATCCTACTTTGTGTCGATCAGACTTAATGTCACTTGAAGCAGCTTCCTTCAGGCTTACGTCCCTTCCTTAGACGACTGATTAGGTCTTAATATCAGGGGACTAATTATTGGCAAGAGGATTAATACGCAATATATCCTGGGAACGGTTGAAATTCAAGCAAAATAAGATGTACAATTATTTTCCTGAAGTAAATATTCATGTGAATAAATTATATAATAACGAAAACGTGCTTTTATTTTCTATCATCGAAATTTTTAAGCTGCAAATTACAAAATATTATTTAGTAACACTAAAAACGATATGAAATACATTAAAACTAAACAATCGCCTCTCTCAACTTGTAAAGTTGAATAAACTAGGTGTAGGAGCTAAATGCTTTTTGATATTCTGAGAACTAACATTTTATCTTTCATTATTTCAATTGCAACGAAATTTTAAGAATCCTTAAATTACCTTGGTGTGAATTTAGTGTGCTCTGCTTTTAAGTTGATTACATATTCTTTGCTTCACAAATAATTTTATTTTAAGATCAAGGGAAAGTTTGGAGTCTAAAGTTTTCTTGATTAACATTTGAGTTGTATTATTTTGGAACATATCTTGAATTCAACCTTTAAAATAAGAGTTTTACTTTTACTCTTACCTTATCAAATTGTATTGCTGGCGTACGATTCAAAGTTTTACTCTTTTGTCGAAAATGTCTTTCCATTTTCACTTCTTAGTTAGATCTCCAAAGCTTCACACCAAGTCTCTTAAGGAATGACAGAAGTTAAAGAGATTCTTTATGTAGCTAGTACGAGGAAAACCTTTTGTTCTTAGGTCTCTTGCTATTTCACTTATTACTTTCCCTCTATTCCTTTAGTCATCATTCTGGGTCAACCAAGGAATTTCATCAACTAAGCTATCATTGACTATAGTAAAATAATCTTATCAAAAGAGATCTGCACATGTATCAAAGCAAAACATTTCTTTGTAGTTGTGTTTCAGTAAAGTGAAGAAAATATGTTTATGGATATTTTAAATTATTGAATTAAAAGTACTATATGAATACATAAGGCAATAAATATAACTGATAAAACTATTGCAATACCATTAAATTAAGAAGTGTTAATGAATGATTCAGTCATACTTCATTTATATTACATCATTTAAATGAACAAATGAAATATTTTAATAAGAATCTACATTTTAAGAAATAATTTAATATATTCTATAACATAATATTGAAAAAACTTTTAGACTAGTAATCTAAATTTACTTAAAATATTTGGTTGCTATTTATAAAGCTGATTTTAAAAATAAAATTAAAACTAACTCATAATAAACTTATTATGAAGGTTTCATTTTTATTATGAACAATATAATTTACATAATGTATATTAGCTACTTTTAATATTAATTAGTTATATTAACTCTATGTTGGGTGCGCCTCTCCATTTAATATGGACAGGCGTACGATGCACTTTGTGGCATTTTTTTTATGGATGAAATAATGCCAGTAACGATACCATTTTGTATTTTGTTTTCTTATTTTGACTAGAGCTACAGATGTTTAAAAATAAATGGTACGGCACACCGCACAGACTTTCTCTCTCTTTCTATAAACTCGTAAGATTTCTGAACGGAATAATGTACATTGTATCATCACCACTCCACATAAGAACACGCATAAAATAATATACAATGATATAGAATCAATGAGAAAAGAGGCGCATCTTTGTCCACCTAAGAACATTTCAAACAGTTTAATGTCTTCCACAAGGGTCAACACTTCGTATTAAAATTTCGATTTCTGGTTAAAATTTTAACATTTTAAAAGGTGTTGCAGATCCTCAAGTCATCTCATTGATATTTAATTATTCATTTATACATTTTGACCAATAAAAAATGTAAATATTGACTATTGAGTCTAAAATGGAGATAGATCATTGCTATGCAAACATTTCTCCTAAGAGATTTAAGGAAAAATAACATACTTTTTTTAGATACTTACTTATATTTAATTACTCTATGGCATTGGAGTATTATTGCGTAAAGACTTAAGTAGTATATGTTTACAACTAAAGCTCACAAAATTGTATTAATATATTTGCAAATATCTCAGAAACTGCTGTTTTTATAAAATATATGTCAAATAAAAGTTTTTTATTTCTAATAGTCCTACAATTTTGCAATGATAAGTTGTTTAGTTTCTCCAATAGTTGTGGAGATAAGGAAATTAACGCTTCTGTAATGTACCCTAAAAATCATTTTCATAGGAAAATGAAAATAGCCAGTTTATATATAATCTTAATCAACGCCTAGATACGAATTTTAATCAAAATCGTTCAAGCAGATTTTGAGAAAACCAAATTTTTCTCTTTTCGTCCTTCAGTAAACTACCCTTAATTTTAAGTTTTTATAGACACACAGAGAGACGGCATTGCAAAGACTATTTTTTAGGGTTCGGGGGGTCATGAGACGTCGACATCCATCAACATTTCAGGTTAGTTTTTTTTTTACGGTCGCAATACTTAAACTTTAATGTCCAAAAAGTTAAAAAAAATCATATAATTGCGTATATATTGAAAGTTATTGATTTTATAAAAATATGTTTCGGATAAAATATCTGTATTATAAATATATATACATATTTGTAATGCTAAGTAATTTCATATCTCAAATAGTTTCGGAGCTATTTAAAAAAATGTTAATTTACGCATCAGACCGGAGCCCTTAAAGCCATTTTGCCGAAATATTGAGGGTAGCCATTTTGTTTGGAATATTTATTAATGTTTATAAATGAAATTTAATCAAAATCGTTGAAGCCGATTTTGAGAAAACCAAATTTTTCTCTTTTTGCCCTTCAGTAAACTACCCTTAATTTTAAGTTTTAATAGACACACAGACAGACAGCATTGCAAAGACTATTTTTAAGGGTTCGGGGGGGTCATGAGACGTCGACATCCATCAACATTTCAGGTTAGTTTTTCTTACGGTCGCAATACTTGAGCTTTAATGCCCAAAAAGTTAAAAATATATATATAATTGCGTATATATTGAAAGTTATTGATTTTATAAAAATATGTTTCGAATAAAATATTTGTATTATAAATATATATACATATTTGTAATGCTAAGTAATTTCATATCTCAAATAGTTTCGGAGCTATTATAAAAAATGTTAATTTACGCATCAGACCGGAGCCCTTAAAACGATTTTGCCGAAATATTGAGAGTAGCCATTTTGTTTGGAATATTTATTTATGTTCATAAATGAAATTTAATCAAAATCGTTAGAGCCGATTTTGAGAAAATCGACTTTTTCTCTTTTTGCCCTTCAGTAAACTACCCTTAATTTTAAGTTTTAATAGACACACAGACAGACGGCATTGCAAAGACTATTTTTAAGGGTTCGGGGGGTCATGAGACGTCGACATCCATCAACATTTCAGGTTAGTTTTTCTTACGGTCGCAATACTTAAGCTTTAATGCCCAAAAAGTTAAAAATATATATATAATTGCGTATATATGAAAGTTATTGATTTTATAAAAATATGTTTCGAATAAAATATTTGTATTATAAATATATATACATATTTGTAATGCTAAGTAATTTCATATCTCAAATAGTTTTGGAGCTATTATAAAAAATGTTAATTTACGCATCAGACCGGAGCCCTTAAAACGATTTTGCCGAAATATTTAGAGTAGCCATTTTGTTTGGAATATTTATTTATGTTCATAAATGAAATTTAATCAAAATCGTTAGAGCCAATTTTGAGAAAATCGACTTTTTCTCTTTTTGCCCTTCAGTAAACTACCCTTAATTTTAGGGGTAGATATCCAATTCCAAAAACCCCTCGGGGCAACCCTATGAAAACCCTAGATATCAAGTTTCAGCTCAATCGGTTAAATAGTTTAGGCTCTAGTTGGAGGTACAGACAGACAGACAGACAGACAGACAGACAGACAGACAGACAGACAGACAGACAGACAGACAGACAGACAGACAGACAGACAGACGGAAATTCAAAAACCACTTTTTCGGATTCAGGAAGTCATGAAACGTCAAAATTCATCAAAATCTCGAGTTCGATTTTTTTGACGATCACAATACTTTCTCTACCTGTAAGATAGAGAGAAAGTAAAAACTATCTATATACATTGATTTATTTAAGTTAAATTTTAAATTTTTAAGATAGGATTTAAAATATATAAACAGTTTCTTGACTGATAACACACACGAACAGAAACCAATTTGTGGAAAATTCACAAAATAATTAATTTTAGTTTGAATTACTCACTTCAGCACATACTTCACATAGTTAAGTTATTTTCGCAAGTTTCTTGCACACACACTTATTGGACTTGTCACAATTAACGCTGGTGTTGTGGTTCTTACTTCTTATTTCTTCCACATGTGTGGCATCTTCCACGCTTTTGTATGCTGGCTAAATAGTTCCACTTCATCCTGTGGTCGGTAATTTATCTAGAAAGAGCTTTATATCAACTGAAAGAATGGGCAATGAATATCGAAGAGTAAATTGCTCATTCATTAGCTGAAGAACTAGATTTTTTGGAAAGAACTCCTTCGGTCTTAAGGTTTTCTTTATTGAATTTAAACACTATATGTGTATTCATACCAGCTTTATCGATGATAAATGAATCATCAAGAGACATATTTTGTAATCTCAGATACAAAGTAATAATAACACATCTGATCTACTCTAATCCTTCTTTGGTCCCATTATAATCTAAAATTATGTCATCTACTGAACCAATTTCATCCATTGTTTAGAGTAATTTTTACAACTTTACTCTTCTTTGGCACATAAGAAAATTAAATAAAATCTTTTGGGAAGACAATCTCCTTGTTTTTATGGGAGAAGAGCTCAGGAGACCATTAATTGTCATGTAACTCTCAATCCAAATAGAAACTTATATACCAATTTTCTGTTGTCTTTGATTGCTTCCACTGACCTGTGAATAATTGCAGACAGGATGTTTGGAGCTGAGAAGGGGCCATGTGACTAGTTTCCATTTGTTTACTTCAAGGTTGCTAGTACAAAATAATCTAGCATCACATACAGAATAAATAATGACTCCATAATTCGAACGATTGTCTGGGATAAACACTGTACAATAAATTCACAGCATCCTCCAAATGATTACAATTTTCGTCCACAGTACCATATGCACTCAACCATTATATTTCAAGTATGTACAGTACCTGATAGGAAAGAGCTTGTTAATCTTCACACTTTCACTCTTTGTCTTCTTGTCATCAAACCTGATGCATCTCAGAAGGAGAAATCTCTTTGCACTTAAGCAAACTCGTAGAATTTCAAGTCAAGTGCCATCAATTGTTCACAATTAATGCATATTAGTATGGTTGAATTTATTTATACCCACTCAACAAATACAAAAAAAACCCCATATATATAGTCATCATTTCACAATTGGTCGTGTTTTTTTAATCCCACTATCTTGAGGACTGCACTACTTCTTGAATACGGACTAGGTATGAATAGGTGCATGTTACAATTTCACCTATAATGTCAGTAGCCATAAAGAGTAAAACTCCCTAAACTTCTTTTTTTATCTCCCCTTATCTTTTAGCTGAACTAGGCAATCTCATTATTAAAAAATATTTTTCCGTTTGGTTTTAGAAGTAGTATAAATATCAGTTATCATCCATTTAGTAACGTTATTTCTTCCTATGTTAAAAAAATGCTGGTTTCATCAGGTTCGGCATTTTTGTCATCTTCATTGTCACATCTTTGTTCTGAGTCTCTCTGAGGATCACTAAAATGTATTTCTTCGTCCTCTTCATCAGGCATTTCACTTTCATTTACATTAGGGTTGTGTTGCTTTGTGTCATCAATTTCATCTTCATCGCGGAAAATAAAATTTGGGAACTGGAAAGAATAATCATCAAAGTATTTCGGCTCGAAAAAAAAGAGAATTGAATATGTAGGCCCTGTTACAGTAAACCCTGGCAACTGGCGGCAGAAAGGCTTATAAATACTACATACTACAAAGTTTTCACGTAGAAAATAATTTGAAACAAAACAAAACCGAATAAGCAATATTTTTTATGAATAAATACTTCTATAATTCAAATAAAGATCGAATAAAGAAGAAAAAGAGAGTGAAGTTTTAATTACATATCCGGACGTTCGGTACACGGAATGCACAATTACTGTATGCAAGTAGAGGATCACTTTTAGAAGATGGCAATGAAAAGCAAAAATAAATACAATCTCATCACATGAGAGCAAGCAATTGAGCGTAAGAATATGTGGATGAAAAACAATGTGGCGCCACTTCTTTGCTCCAATTATTACAAAAATCAACTTACGGCGCACTTGACGGAGGGTTAAGATTCTTTACTTATAGTTAAAAATAAATGTAAGTTAATTATGTACACAAATGATGCATCCAGTTTTGATCAATTGGGCATTTTAACTACATGAAAATAGTGCAATATGCTTGTTTTCTCCTGTGTCTTATTACTTTCTCGCTATCTTACAGGTAGAAAAAGTATTGTGATTGTCAAAAAATTCTAACTCGAGATTTTAATGAATCTTGACGTTTCATGACTCATTAAATCAGGAAAAGTGATTTTTGAATTTCCGTCTGTCTGTTTGTCTGTACCTCTGACTAAAGTCTAAACTATTTTACCAATTGGGCTAGAACTTGGTATCTAGGGTTTTAATATGGTTGCCCCGAGGGGTTTTTGAAATTGAATATCTACCCCTAAAATTAAGGGTAGTTTACTGAAGGGCAAGAATAGAAAAAGTCAATTTTCTCAAAATCAGCTCTAAACACTTTGATTAAATTTCATTTCTAATCATTTATACATATTCCAAACAAAATGGCTACTCTCAATATTTCGGCAAAATTACTTTAAGGGCTCCGGTATGATGCGTAAATTATCATTTTTTTATCATATCTCCGAAACTATTTGAGATATGAAATTAATTATCATTACAAATATGTAGATATATTTATAATACAAATATTATAATCAAAACATATTTTTATAAGATAAATAACTCTCAAGCTATACGCAAATATATATATATTTTTAAAAAAACTAAAGGTTAAGTATTGCGACCGTAAAAAAATCTAACCTGAAATATTGATGGATGTCGACGTATCATGACCCCCAGAACTCCTAAAAATGGTATTTGCAATGCCGTCTGTCTGTGCGGCTGTTTAAACTTAAAATTAAGAGTAGTTTTATAAAGGTCGAAAAGAGAAGAAATCGATTTTCTCAAAATCGGCTCTACCGATTTTGATTAAAATTCGTATCTAGGCATTGATTAAGATTATAAATAAACTGGCTATTTTAATTTTCCCATGAAAATTATTTTAGGGTACTTTACATAAGTGGACATTTCCGTATCTCCACAACTATTTGAGATACTAAATAACATATCGTTGCAAAATTGTATTACTATTAAAAATAAAAAAACTTGTATATGAAATATAATTTTATAAAACCAACAGTTTTTGAGATATTGGCAAATATATAGAGACAGTTTTGTGAGCTTTAGTTGTAAGTATATACTACTTAAGTTTTAATGCAATAATTCTTCAATGCCATCGAGTAATTAAATGTAAGTCTTTCACAAGGCTTATATTATTTTTTCTTACACCTCTTAGCAGAAATGTTTGTACAACAATGATCTCTCTCCATCTTAGACTCAATAGCCAATATTTAAATTTTTTATTGTTCAAAATTTATAAATGAGGAATTTAATATCAATGCGCTGAACTGAAGATGTGCAACACCAAATAAAATGTTGATCGGAAGTCGAAATTTTAATACGAAGTGTTGACCCTTGTGGTCCCAATATTAATCTTTTTTATTGGTCCAAACATACAAATTAGGACAGTAATTCTTTAAAAATAATAAAATTTAAAACTGGGACTAAAAAACTGTTTTACATAAATATAGTGAAATTTAGCTTGGGTTTGCTAGTGTATATATTTAGTTTCACATATATTACAAGTTATGAGTAAATATCTCCATTTTTAAACAGTAGATCGAGAAAGTCCGTGCAGGGTTCCATACCATTTATTTTTTCATCTGGTGCTATAGAGATTAATTTTTTATTTTAATTCCATTTATAAATTTGTCTTACAGTAGATTAAAAATTAATAGAATAACTTGTCATTAATTGGTTTCTAGATATGGATTATTATTATTACTAGGTGATCTGTCTTACAACAAATTCATTCCTTTTGCCAGTGAACTTAGAACACCAATGCAACCTGTGTTCTGCCTCCCCCTTCAGCACTCAGAATTTGTTTCTATCCTTCAAATCATCTAGTATTTGGAATCCGCCTTCTTCCTAAGCTCCTATTTCCCTCATTTTTCTTTCTATGACTTCTTGCGGTAGACAGTTCCTCCTAAGGTTTGTGTCTGATCCAGTTTCCTTTGCGCCGAAGAATCACATCCAAAATGGTTCTTTTTCTCACCCACTCATCTTAGGACTGCTTCATTTGTCACCATGTTTGCCCACCTAATCTTCTCAAGTCTTCTCCAGCACCACATTTTAAATCCCTCCAGTATTTCTTTTCCATCTTTCCTAAGAATCCAAGTTTCTGCTCTATACAGAGAAATGCTCCAAATGTAGCACTTTAACAGTTTTCTCCTCATATCCAAACTCAACTTTCTGGTAAGCATTAACCTCTTCTTGTTGAAAGCTTCCTTGGCCATGGCAATCCTCGACCTAATTTCCTTGGTACAGTTGATATCCTTTGTCAGCAGACTTCCTAGGTACTTGAACTGCCATACGTTTTACAACTCCTGGTTTTCAATTTTGATTTTCAATGGTTTCTTCTTTTTTTAAATCACTATCACTTTTGAATTCTAAATGTTGATCTTCATTTCATATCATTTCCCTATCTCTCCTAGCTGGTCAATCAATTCCTGCAACTCCTCTTTATTTTTGTTGACCTGCAATGCTAGATAATCTGCATTGCGCGTCCTCCTATCCTTAGAATGTCACGTCCGTACAAGGCTTCCCTGACCAGCCACTCTATACAATTGAACAGACTGGGTGACAAACAGCATCCCTGTATCACTCCTCTCCCTATCTCTACGCTAATGGTCTCTCCATCATTCAGGCTCACCTTCACTCGCTGGCCTAGGTAAAGTTTTGCAATCATCCTTTTATACTTCCAGTTGATGCCAATCTTCTTGATATTTCCATCATTACTTCCACTTTACTCTATTAAAACGACTTTTGACAGTCAATGAAACTGATGTAGACTATTTCCTTGAATTCCACCATTATTTCTGAAATTATTCTCAGCATACCGATGGTATCTCTGGTTACTTTTCCTTTTGTGAATACAAACTGGTCTTCTTCCTTCACACTTTCTATTTTCTTTCAGTCCCCTGTTGAATATTCTTGCCACGATCTTCTCCGCATGAAAGTTGAGTGCTAATGGTCCTGTGGTCACTGTATTTATTGCCTTTATTATTCTAACTATTCTTTAGAACTACCATGGCTAAATCTAGAAAGTCCATGGGTCATTCTCCGGTTTCGTAGATCCTCTATATAAGTTTTGTCAGAACCATTAATTCCCTTGTTTCCCAGTTCCTTCAGAAGATCAGCTAGTATATATCATCTCCAGCAACTTTCCTTCTTTGCATGTCCTTTATGGCTCTCTCCACTTCACTCTTAATAATGCTGGGTCCTTTTTCGTCTTACTCTACTTTTTGGTCGATTTGCCTTGTCATACAGTTATTCTATATATATTTTCCAAATCATAAGGACCTCTCAATAATCCGTCACCATCTGACCTTTGGGGTTTTATATTCCTATTTTTTCGTACACCTTTGTTTTGATACCATCTTAGTTCCTTTGCTTTCTTGTAAATGAGGTAATACCTTCCTTTTCTTTGATTTTCAATAATCTAATAATATTTATTTTCTATATAAGTATTTACTCTCTTTGTATATTTCTATCTTTAACCGTTGTTTAGCCTCATGTAATTATCTTTCTTTGTTGACTTTTTTCCATTTCCTTCTTTCTTCCATTTTCTGAAGCATCTCTGTTGCTACCCAGGGCTTTAGTGCAGTCCTCTTCACTTCTCTTCTGTTATACCTTGCACTTAATTATTGTTCTATTGAATTTCTCATAATTCCACTCTTGCGTCTTAGTTTTTCTAAATCCCACCTTGGTTTTATCTTTCTCACTTTCCGGATTTATTTATGTCTTGTTTCAATGTACGCCACCAGAAGGTAGTGGTCCGAGCCTACCTTGATAAATTTAGGAGTGGCGCTACACAATAAAACCAAGGTATATTTTAAGAAGGAATAGATTTATATCATAACTTGTTTGTTGAATTACAATCTTTATTAGTGGATTGTGCAGAAAATTCTACAATTGATGTTAAACTTTTGCTAGCCTATTTACTATTTTCCCAAAGTGGATTAAACAAAGAATGGCTGTACAGAGAAGATTAAACAGCACATTTTTGATAAAGGTCACACATATAACCAACATTGATTATACTATTAAAGTGAATAGCAAACACATTATATTACTCAGGGCCGATCTTATGACTCCTGGATAGATATTAATCTGGCCGATGAATATTTATATTTGGTCGATAGGTTATAAGTGCGTCTTATGATTTTCCCAGAGAGTATTTATCTGCCAGATATAATATATTATTCATGACATCTTTATCGGGAGATATGAGTACCAGAATAATTTTACTGAAGGTTAAAATTGGCGTTGCCATAATGACGTGTTGTTTTTAATGGGTTTCACCTACCATCAGTTTAGGTTAAAACCTTGGTACACGTGTTTATTAGGCACAGACCCAGATTCTAACTATATAGAAAGTTAGAACATTTATTTAAACTTTTATAAAAATCTGCAATGCTATTTGTAGAGTTATAAGTTATATGAGAACAAATTATTTAAATGTGAGTACAATATATGGAATTTGTAAATGCTATACAAATCATCGACATTTTGGCAGACACTGAAATTAGAACTTAAAAGACACACTCTAACAGACATCTACTTCTGTTTTGCTTAAACTACTTACACCAGGTTTTAGCGTTAGCAACAGGGTTTATACGCATGCACGCACTAGTAAATCCAGTACCAAGCATGCGTTTTCGCATAATAATATATTTATCGTACAGATAGCTATCTGACAGATTAATTCAGTTCATAATACACGTAAAATATTAAGTGGCTGATAACCTTTATTTGGTCGCTAAATTTAACCTCCAGGTTGCAATATTTATCTAGTAGTCATAAGACTGGCCTAAACGAAGTAGATCAATTGATTATTGCACATTAAATTAAAACTTCCTTGGAAACAATATTTATTGTAAATCCCTTTTGTCCAGGTATTTTGCCCCTGACCCGTAGTAGGTTTTGTTTGGAAGTTTACATCTTGAGCTGAAGAAACACGGCTGAATGCAACATATAGCTGACACGCGTCAAGATAGATAGATGCCGAGTTTTTTGAATGTCTGGTATTGGGGCTTATTGATATTCATTGGAAGGCTAATCGAATGGGGAACTGCTTTCGTTTCAAGAGAATGGAATATTGCTATCTGTGGAAATGAATTCAACCCTTGGGGAAATATTGTTTGTCCCTTGGATTGCCCTATTTTCACTTTCACCTGAAATGAATGTCTGTGCACTTTCTGAACAACAATTTAAACTTCATTTACTAAGAAATGGCCTAAATTCATATTTAGAATCATACACTGCACCTTTTTTAAGATGTAGGCAATGAGGTGGCAAACTTGATGGTGAGAATATTCAGGTATTCTATGGTATACTGTCTAGGGAATTACAGTCTATGGGGTTTACAAAAACCTGCGTTATTAATGTATCTGCCTGATAAAATTATCTGGATATGGATTATTCTGTCTGCAATGAGTAGGGGGAAATTGGTTTCATCAAGTTTAAGCAACCATTCAGCAAATTCCATTGATATGGGTTGACACACATGTTTTGGTCAGTTGAATTATTTTAATAAATTGCCAGATTTTATAATTCTGAATGCAAGGGTCGATTATTTGAACTCTGCCACCTTGAGGAATAACTGGAAGGATCTGTGGAAATCAACACTGAAAACCATTATTTTGTCACCCATTGGTTAGTTGTTCTGCATTAGGTCCCTTAGAAGTTGATCAATACTATTGACGTCCAGTGCTGGTAAAATTGTTGCTTAATAGATGAGTATTGTGACGATTCTTTCAGAGTAGTCGCTTAAGAAGAAGTAGCTTTAATGGATGATACAGGCGTTTCTGTTAGGAGCACTGGAATGCCAAAGGTCTTAAAAACTCTTTTTTTCACATTCCAGAAGTAGTTCTGGAATTTCCCGTTAATGCCAGAACTATTTTATTACACTCTTATAATGTCAAGGAGGATGTTGTATATGAATGTTTTTCACATCCTCCTGGGCTTCTAAGAAAAAAAGTTTGGGGGCCCTTCCTCCAGCAACTTAAGAAGGATTTCATAAACAGAGGTTCGTTGTTAGGAAATACTCATTGAGAGTGAGATTTCTCCTTTTGTTTGTGATCATTTAAATGAAGGTCTAAATGAAGTTTGAAAGAGAAATTTAGAGGGGAGAAACTAGTTCAGAGAAAGAAAATTAGAGCGAGAGAGTGTTAGAGAGAGAGTTTAAGAGCGAGTGTGTTTGACAGAAAGTGTTTGAGAGAGAGAAATAGCGGTTTAAGATAGAAAGAGTTAATGTGAGAAGAGAGTGAGGTTGATGATACAAAAGTTTGAAGGAGAAGGAGTTGAGATAGAGGGAGTTTGAGAGAGAGTGTTTGAGAGAAAGAGGAGCTTTGGGAGAGAGCGTTCAAGAGATAGAACGTTAGAGAGAGAGAGAACGTTTGAGATGGATAGAAAGTGAGGTTTGAGAATAAGAGAGCGTTTGAGAGATAGAGAACGTTTGAGAAAGAGAACATTTGAGAAATAGCGAGCGTTTGATAAAGAGAGAGCGTTTGAAAGAGAGCGTTTTGAGAGCTTTAAAAAGAGATTATAATAAAAGGATAGTGTGAGATAAATTGTGTGATAGAGCGTGTATGTGAGGGTAAGAGAGTGAGAGAAATGGATATGTGTGAGGGGAGAGAATGAGAAATAATATAATGAGAAAGAAAGTGTGTGGTTTGTGTATATGTGTGTGGGGAGATAATGTGTGAAAATGTGAGTGAAGAGTTGAGAGAGTGTATCAGATACAAGAGAGAATGTGAAAATATAGATGTATACACTAAACATTCCTTTAAAAACATATCCCCAAAGCTAGCGGTAAAATGAAAACCTAGATTAACTTATGTATTTTTATTGTGTTACTATTTGATAAAATGAACATCAAAACCCATTATTTGAAAAAAATTAACACTAAAACTCATACTTAGATAATTAAGATGTCTATTTTTTTTAACATTATTCAAGATCATTTGATCGTTTTTGAGCTTATAATACATATCTTAACATTTTTAAACATCGTTTTATCATGCGTGAAAAAAAAAAACGTAGAAAATATTTTCATGAAATTAACATTAAGTTTTTGAACTTTGTTCAATATTATTGATTTAGGCCGGCCTTATGACTACCGGATATACACTGCTATCGGGAAGTTAATGTTAGCTACCAGTTAAAAGTTATCAGCCACTTTAATATTTTAGGCGTATTATGAACTGAATTTATCAGCCGGATAGCTATATTTACGATAAGTACATTTTTATGCATAAAATGCAAGGTTGGTACTGTTTTTACTGGTACGCGCATGCGTACAACCTGGCTAGTAGCTACAACGCTCTACACTTTATTAAGTAATGGTGGCTAAACGAGTGCGAGTAAGCAGATGGCGTCACGTGGGTGCAGAAGATAAGATTTCTTGCAAGTACTAATTTTGATGTCTGCCAAAATGTGGTCTTTAGTTGGCTACAACTTTTACAAAATTTCTTTTAATGTACTCACATTTAAATAATTTGTTCTTATTTAAATATATCGCTACAGATAGCTTGTAAGTTTATATAAAAGTGTGGGTTAAGTGTTCTAGCTTTATATATAGTTAGAACCTGGGCCTTTGCCTACTAAACACGCGAACCAAGATTTTGACCTAAACACAGATTCTGATAGACGAAACCTCATTAAAAACAACGCGTCACTAAGGCAACAACCATTTTATATTTCAGATAAAAGTTATCAGGTACTTAAGCCTCCCAATAAAAATATGATGGATAAATAATTTTATCTGGCAATCATAGGACGCACTTTTAACTTATGGACCAGATAGAAATATTTATCTATCAGATTAATATACATACAGAAGTCATAAGACCAGATCTTAAATGCGAATTAACGATAGCAACATTCCAACAAAAAATAAGTGTTTCACTAGTTTAGGAATCTCAATTTAGATGTGCTATGACCAGCATCCAAAGAGAGATATTCATCCAAAAAGAAAATTGTGATGTGTTTTGAACCAACAAATAAAGATTGAGTTATTATTTTTAAGCTAAATAGATATATTTTGTTTAGAGATTTACTGCCATGCAGAAAATAATGGGTTTCATGATGATTGAACAAAGAATGAAAAACTGATAATACTCTGTGAAAATTGGGTTTTCGTGGAAAACTATTTTTCCCTACATCCTGGACTTTTAACCGTTAAAACGAGTGGTCTTTTGTCAAAATCTGTTCAGTCAATTTTTCGTAATTTCTACTACCAAAAACGGGCTTATCAAATTATAAGAAGAAATATAATCTTAGTCAAGAATTAAAATGATAATTTATTAATAATAAAATATGTACACAGAATAGATTTGTAAAACCAGTCAAATTGACATGGAAATTATACATACTCTTTTTTGATTAAAATTATGTAATATAAATAAAAACATTTAAAAGTTAAATTACTTGTTTGTATTTACTAAGGTGTAATATTTAAAACATGTTGAAAAATTGTATATAATATACAATTAAACAATAACCATTGGAAGAATAATATAATCATCATTTTAACTTCAAATATCAATTATTACCCGCTTCATTAGCTGCATGGTGTAAGGCATCGCACTTGCAATATACTAGTCTACCGGTGACGTAGAGTTCGAGGTTCAAATTCCAGTCAGGTGTACTGAAGATTTTTTCTTAAATGGTTTTACATTCTTCCTCCATGCAAATTTGTGTACAATTACTCTAAATTCAACCATCCCCATCCCTAACACTTTATAGTAATTAGTACATAGGTGTATAATCCCAACTATTTGTAAGACGTTGCGCTAAAAAAATAAATGTGGTTTTTATAAAACCTTAAATGATCAACATTTTAAATAGACTGTTTAATTGTTAGGATTCTTGAAAACGTATATGGTATATACATTGACAAAGTTAAGTTAGTTAATTGAGTTGAATTAAACAGGTATTATATTAAAATCTTTCCTTAGCTTTGAAATAACCCCATTCTCCTTGGCATGGTTATGGAATCAAATGTTTCGCCGCCTTCGCACCATCATCAGGATAAACTGAATGTAATAACACATGCCTGCAAAATTCGGGTTATTGAAAATTGTCTGCAATGTATTGAGTGATTCTTATGATTTTTGATTTGCTGATTTCAAATATAGCCTACATTTTTCTCTACCACGTAAGGATTTTTCACAAAGTGGATATAGAAATATGGGAAAAGCACTTATTAATACGTATTCTGGTTAAAGCTTATTTATTTTTTGAGAAATTAAATGATAATTTTATTTACAAAATTATTTATAAGAAACCATTCTTAACACTTACTGGGATTTACAAGTCCTTATACTACCTTTTTAATTTGCCCTCAAAGCTCCTTTACAAACTTATTCTCTTTTATACAGATTTCAGATTTCTCTGCGTAGCTTCCAACATTAGTATGCCATCATTTTTATGTTTTATCTACCCTGGTATCTGCATTCCATCTGCTTGATGTCTTGATGGAATATTTCCCCCTGATCTTCACTCACAACACCAAGATTTTTGGGAAATTAGTTCAAATGGAAATTCAGGAAGTGCACGTTCAAGGTCATAGAGCAACCCAAGTTTTTGAATTTCATGAGCATGTTTTCCACAATACACTTGAAGTTAGGGTCCTTAATGTTTCAAAGAAAATTTTTCTACAACTTTTTTGAAAGCTTTCCAAGCCTCTTTTCCCAAAATATCCATTTTTGTTTCAAAGATTTTGTTTTTCAGAAGTTTCCGAATATATGGACCAACAAAAACACCTTTCAATTTCGCTTCTGACAGTCCCGAAAACTTGTCAATCAAGTATTTAAAAACACTCTGCTTCTTTTGACTGAAACTTTACACATTGTTTCATCAAAACAAGCTTTGTATGAAATGGAGGAAGGAGGACTTTTCTTGGATCAACCAATAACTTCTGTACTGCATTTTTGATTCCATGTTATAAAGCATCCTTATGTGCCCATATCCCTTTGATTCAGTTTTGCCTCATATCATGGCTATCCAATTCACACAAGAAACAGGAGTACTTTGTGTAGCCTCCCTGCGGCCCAATAAGCATAGAAATTACCTTAGAATCGCCGTATGTCTTCCATCCATGATCCTTGTATTTCACTTTGGTGATAAATAAAGATAAATTCTCCTAGCATTCTTTCAGGTATACAGAATTTTCTACTGGTACTGAAGCATATTTACTACCAATTTGGAGAAGCACTGCTTTGAGGCTTCTTTTTAACGATTTTATAAAGAGCCTCCTCTTGTTAACATTATACTCTATGTCAAACCAAGTCTTCAGTCCAGGAACATTGCTACAATAAGCCAGTTCACTATCTTGAGAAAATAATTGAATAAAATATTTTTTTCTGTTTATGAACCATGAAAAATAATTACCAGGAGCCAATTAGTTATTTTCCTTTAGCCTAGAGCCTAACCGTTCCGAAGATTCTTTAGGAAGACTCAATGTCTTTGACTAAATCGTTGAACTCAATCTGAGAAAAAACTGTTAGGTGAATATAATACAATCACTTGTAGCAATTAAGTACACTTAAAATCAGATTAAACCCACGAATAAAACTTAGCCACTATGGAGAAAAGTAAACTTCTGCAAAAATTTAAACCGGATTTGACATAGCCTTGTCCTTCAAAGATCAAATTGAATCTGAGCAGACATTCAATGAAATGAAATGATGTGGAGAGGGGAAACTAAAAGAAAATGAGTGATCGTTTTATCTCCCTCTCTGAATCTGGAGAGGGTAAACCAGAAAGAAAGTGAGTCAAAATTTTATCTCACTGTTTTACAAACTAAGTAAACAAAGATGTTTATGGAATTCTCTTGATAACCCATGGACTACCATTACTGTCGCCAAATAAACCTCTCACACTCCTCTCGAACTATCTTTATAATAAGAAAACACCTTGATCAATTTAATGATAAAAATAAAATGGGCTGTAAGAAATATAACAAAAGACCATTCTTAGAAGCTTAATTCAGTCAATCGATGGATATTCAAATCGGAAAATTTGAGTTTGTGCAAAAATGGTACATAATGGAATTTCTTAGCTATTTTTACTGAAATCAGCACCCAAAAATATATAAGAATCAGTGATTAGTTTTCAAACAATTTATCCATTGCAAACCTGTGTAATTAATTTAGACAGTAATAAACTAAATGTTAGAATTTAAATTTCTAGATGAAATAAAGTGAAATAGATAAAAGGTAAAAGTTCTAAAAAATCTGATGATTTTTTGTTTTTGACACCACGTTTTGTTATACGTCTATGTACTAATTACACTAATTAGTTAAAGATAAGTAAGGCTTAATTTAGTGAAAATGTACCTGCATTTAATCATAGGGATAGTGGAAAACCTTCTTGGAAAAATCTCTTAATACACTCGACCTAAATTTGAACCCCAATCTTCTCATTATCGGCAATCCAGTCTATTGCGAGAGTGATGCCTTAGACCACGTGGCCACCAAATTGGATAAGATGAATATTATAAATAATAGAAAAGAGCTCTGTGACGAGAAACAATAGGTTGCCTTTTGAAGAAATATGATTACTCTATGACGTAAATGTAGGTGGATGTGATGAGAAATAAACTAATTTATTTAAATTAAAATACTGAAATAATTATAGTAGTATGAATAAGTTGCTAAGATAGTTTATTATAGTAATTTTTGAATCAGACAATAACTCAACAAACATGCTCTATTTTTGATTTCTTTCTTCTTAACTATTATAATCTAGTTATTCGACACTACAGATAATGTTTTCTAAAATGTCCAGGAATAGACCTATTATTTTAAATAAGTTAGATATAAAATCCAAGTCAATTAACATGTATCACGGTATTTATAATGTCTAGTGATAATAAATAGCTTTAAGCATTTATGTTAAAATATCTTGCATCAAATAGGTAAATATATACTTCACTCTAATATAGTTGAAATAATATTAAAATTGTTTATTTAGGAGTAAGTCCTATTTAAAATATATTTTTACCAAAACTTAATAATTTTAGTGTTCTTAATATAAACAGCCTTATTACTTATTTACTAATACTAATGTAGATAATACCTTAGCCAAATGTGTCCATATTTACAAGCAATTCTCGTGTTGATAATTTTTTTTTTGTTACCACGTCTTACCATCCATTCAAATTATACTCTTATGTACTTACTAATCACGCTAATGGGTTAGGGACGAGGAAGATTGAGTTTAGGGGAGGTGTACACGCGTGTCGAGGGGTCATTTTGATACTTTCAGATTGTCCACAAATTTTTCACCCCATCATAAGATATAATAAATTCGTTATTTGAGTAGCCATCTTAAAACGATTTGCGCTGACTTGCGAGATAATATAAAAAATATTGAGTTGTGTTATAAATCATTTCTCATTAAATAATTAATCTACTAATGCTTATATTGGGCTGAAATTCTAGTACACTGTTTATTAAATATATAATTATAAATAATTTATCCAAACCAAATCTACCTAACTTTATTGAAGCAAACACAGATTAGCCAATCAAAAATCATTCATCAACCAAATTTAAATAAAATTGGAATTTTGATATATCATGATTGAACTCCAAATGAACCCAATTAACATCAACACTAATGAGCTTTAGGACACATTTGTAAAATTATACCTAGATTTATTGAACCCTACCGGAATTAATAAAACCAATTCAAAATTTAGTAAAATAATTAGAAAATTTGGTTTAAAGTATCTAGTTCTACAGCACATCTTTCAATAATGCTCATACCAGTGGTAACCTGTTCTAACTTGTCAGTCTCACAAAAAATCTAATTCTGGTGTTGGAATGGAAGAGGGATCGTACCAACGTTCACCAGGTTTTGATGAATTAGGTTTAAGCTAGGTTTAATATCACTCCGGACTCCCCACCTTCATAATAACTATCGTCACATCATCTCATTACGGGTATGACGTGTAGACATCCTCCTGTGGAGTACCCTGGGTAACGTTCTGTGACATCAGAGTGGCTAATAGTCTACATAAAAGTGACCGTACATGGATGTTATGTCCCTCCAGGTCAAATGTGCCATAAGAAAAAAAAAAAGCTATGAAATAATACTATATATATTAAAATGTTACCAACGTTGAACAATATGGAAATATGCATTTGAAGGAAAGACAAGGAAAATAATAATAATAGATATAGCGTCACATCAATTTTAATTAAATTTGTTTGGTAAGTTTTAAAAACATATTATATATATATATATATTCCTACTACCCTAAATGTTAACAGTCTTACCTTTACAGATCGTGATCCATCTTATAAGATAAACGATAATTGAACAAATTAAGGGAAGGTTGCTAACATTAAGTGTAAGTAGAGGATAATAAATAAAACAATACTTTATAATTAAATTATTATAATTATACTAAATAATCTAATAGTTCATAAAATCACATATAACTTGTAATTGTTGCTATAGTAAAAATAGTTAAATAAAGAAAGTAGATTCCAAAATCAATAGTAGCCTACTACAAACATAGTTTCAAAACTGATAAGAATGAGGTAATTTAATTTACTTGTTGGCCAAATTACTAATGTTGTGTTTGAAAGTGAAAATGTAGTGTGTCAATTACTAATAATTTAACAAATACTTAGATTAGGTTTGTAAAACATGTAAAAATCTTAATAGATGTACCAAATTAAAAAAATTAAAATGCTCAATATAAATAAAAACTTAAATTGATTATAGCATGTTTAAAATTGAAAATCATATATAATTCCATTCATAGAGTATTAATAAAAAATTTAGGTTTAGACATAAAATGACTTATGCTATTATAATTTATGTCAAATTTTGAAAATATAAATACAAAGACATAAACCATTGGAAGAATAATATAATCAACATTTTAACTTCAAATATCAATTATTACCCGCTTCATTAGCTGCATGGTGTAAGAAATCGCACTTTCAATATACTAGTATACCGGTGACGGAGAGTTCAAAGTTCAAATCCCGGTCAGGTGTACTGATGATTTAAAAAAAAATTGTTTTACATTCTTCCTCCACGCAAATTTGTGTACAATTACTCTAAATTCAACCATCCCCATCCCTAACACTTTATCGTAATTAGTACATAGGTGTATAATCCCAACGATTTGTAAGACGCTGCACTAAAAAAATAAATGTGTCTTTTGTAAAACCTTAAATGATCAACATTTTAAATAGACTGTTTAATTGTTAGTAATCTTGAAAACGTATATGGCATATACATTGACAAAATTAAATTAATTAATTAAGTTGAATTAAACAGGTATTATATTAAAACCTTTCCTTAGCTTTGAAATAACCCCATTCTCCTTGGCATGATTATGGAATCAAATGTTTCTTCGCCTTCTCACCATCATCAGGATAAACTAAATGAAATAACACATGTCTGCAAAATTCGGGTTATTGAAAATTGTCTGCAATGTATTGAGTGATTATTATGATTTTTGATTTGCTGATTTCAAATATAGCCTACATTTTTTTCTACCACGTAAGGATTTTTCACAAAGTGGATATGGAAATATGGGAAAATCACTTATTGATACGTATACTGGTTAAAACTTATTTATTTTTGAAAAATTAAATGATTATTTTATTTACAAAATTATTGATAAGAAACCATTCTGAACACTTACTGGGATTTACAAGTCCTTATACTGCCTTTTTATTTTGCCCTCAAAGCTCCTTTAAAAACTTATTCTATTTTATACAGCTCTCAGATTTCTCTGCACAGCTTCCAACAGAAGTATGCCATCATTTTTATGTTTTATCTACTCTGGTAACTGCATTCTATCTCCTTGATGTCTTGATGGAATACTTCCCCCTGATCTTCACTCACAACACCAAGATATTTGGGAAATTAGTTCAAATGGAAATTCAGGAAGTGCACGTTCAAGATCATAGAGCAACCCAAGTTTTTGAATTTCATGAGCATGTTTTCCACAATACACTTGAAGTTAGGGTCCTTAATGTTTCAAAGACTTTTTCTACAACTTTTTTTAAAGCTTTTCAAGCCTCTTTTCCCAAAATATACATTTTTTTTCAAAAATTTTGTTTTTCAGAAGTTTCCGAATATATGGACCAACAAAAACACCTTTCAGTTTCGCTTCCGACAGTCCGGAAAACTTTTCAATCAAGTATTTAAAAACACTCTTCTTCTTTTGACTGAAACTTTACACATTGTTTCATCAAAACAAGCTTTGTATGAAATGGAGGAAGGAGGACTTTTCTTGGATCAACCAATAACTTCTGTACTGCATTTTTGATTCCATGTTATAAAGTATCCTTATGTGGCCATTCCTTTTGGATTCAGTTTTGCCTCATATCATGGCTATCCCATTCCCACAAGAAACAGGAGTACTTAGTGTAGCCTCCCTGCTGCCCAATAAGCATAGAAATTACCTTAGAATCGCCGTATGTCTTCCATCCATGATCCTTGTATTTCACTTTGGTGATGATTAAAGATAAATTCTCCTAGCATTCTTTCAGGTATACAGAATTTCCTACTAGTACTGAAGCATATTTACTACCTCTATGGAGAAGCACTGCTTTGAGGATTCTTTTTAACGAGTCTATAAAGAGCCTCCTCTCGTTAACATTATACTCTATGTCAAACCAAGTCTTCAGTCCAGGAACATTGCTACAATAAGCCAGTTCACTATCTTGAGAAAAGTATTAAATAAAATATTTTTTTCTGTTTATGAACCATGAGAAATAATTACCAGGAACCAATAAGTTATTTTCCTTTAGCCTAGAGCCTAACCGTTCTGAAGAATCTTTAGGAAGACTCAATGTTGATGACTAAATCGTTGAACTCAATCTGAGAAAAAACTGTTAGGTGAATTAATACAATCACTTGGAAAAAAGTAAACTTCTGCAAAAATTTAAACCGGATTTGACATAGCCTTGTCCCTCAAAGATCAAATTGAATCTGAGCAGACATTCAATGAAATGAAATAATGTGGAGAGGGGAAACTAAAAGAAAATGAGTCATCACTTTATATCCCTGTCTGAATCTGGAGAGGGTAAACCAGAAAGAAAGTGAGTCAAAATTTTATCTCAATTTTTTACAAACTAAGTAAACAAAGATGTTTATGGAATTCTCTTGATAACCCATGGTACTACCATTACTGTCGCCAAATAAACCTCTCACACTCCCTTCGAACCATCTTTATAATAAGAAAACACCTTGATCAATTTAATGATAAAAATAAAATGGGCTAAAAAAAATAACAAAAAACCATTCTTAAAAGCTTAATGCAGTCAATCGGTGGATATTTAAATTTGAGTTTGTGCAAAAATGGTACATATTGGAATTTCTTAGCTATTTTTACTGAAATCAGCACCCAAAAATCTATAAGAATCAGTGATTACTTTTCAAACAATTTATCCATTGCAAACCTGTGTAATTAATTTAGACAGTAATAAACTAAATGCTAGAATTTAAATTTCTAGATGAAATAAACTGAAATAGATAAAAGGTAAAAGTTCTAAAAAATCTGATGATTTTTTGTTTTTGACACCACGTTCTGTTATACGTCTATGTACTAATTACACTAATTGATTAAGGAAAAGTAAGGCTTAATTTAGAGAAAATGTACCTGCATTTAATCATAGGGATAGTGGAAAACCTTTTTGGAAAAATCTCTTAATACACTCGACCTAAATTTGAACCCCAATCTTCCCATCATCGGCAATCTAGTTTATTGCGAGAGTGATGCCTTAGACCATGTGGCCACCAAATTGGATAAGATGAATATTATAAATAATAGAAAAGAGCTGTGTGACGGGAAACAATAGGTTTCCTTTTGAAGAAATATGATTACTCTATGACGTAAATGTAGGTGGATATGATGAGAAATAAACTAATTTATTTAAATTAAATTACTGAAATAATTATAGTAGCATGAATAAGTTGCTAAAATAGTTTATTATAGAAATTTTTGAATCAGACTATAACTCAACAAACATGCTATATTGTAGATTTCTTTCTTCTTAAATATTATAATTTAGTTATTCGACACTACAGATAAGGTTTTCTAAAATGTCCAGGAATAGACCTATTATTTTAAATAAGTTAGCTATAAAATCCAAGTCAATTAACATATATCACGGTATTTATAATGTTTAGTGGTAATAAATAGCTTTAAGCATTCATGTTAAAATATCTTGCATCAAATAGGTAAATATATACTTCACTCTAATATAGTTGAAATAATATTAAAATTGTTTATTTAGGAGTAAGTCCTATTTAAAATATATTTTTACCAAAACTTAATAATTTTAGTGTTCTTAATATAAACAGCCTTATTACTTATTTACTAATACTAATGTAGATAATACCTTAGCCAAATGTGTCCATATTTACAAGCAATTCTCGTGTTGATAATTTTTTTTTGTTACCACGTCTTACCATCCATTCAAATTATACTCTTATGTACTTACTAATCACGCTAATGGGTTAGGGACGAGGAAGATTGAGTTTAGGGGAGGTGTACACGCGTGTCGAGGGGTCATTTTGATACTTTCAGATTGTCCACAAATTTTTCACCCCATCATAAGATATAATACATTCGTTATTTGAGTAGTCATCTTAAGACGGTTTGCACTGACTTGCGAGATAATATAAAAAATATTGAGTTATGCAGTAAATCATTTCTCATTAAATAAGTAATCTACTAATGCTTATATTGGGCTGAAACTCTAGTACACTGTTTATTAAATATATAATTATAAATAATTTATCCAAACCAAATCTACCCTACTTTATTGAAGCAAACATAGATTAACCAATCAAAAATCATTCATCAACCAAATTTAAATAAAATTGGAATCTTGATATATCATGATTGAACTCCAAATGAACCCAATTAACATCAACACTAATGAGCTTTAGCACACATTTGTAAAACTATACCTAGATTTATTGAACCCTATCGGAATTAATAAAACCAATTCAAAATTTAGTAAGATAATTAGAAAATTTGGTTTAAAGTATCTAGTTTTACAGCACATCTTTCAATAATGCCCATACCAGTGGTAACCTGTTCTAACTTGTCAGTCTCACAAAAAAATCGAGTGCTGGTGTTGGAATGGAAGAGGGATCGTACCAACGTTCACTAGGTTTTGATGAATTAGGTTTAAGCTAGGTTTAATATCACTCCGGACTCCCCACCTTCATAATAACTATCGTCACATCATCTCATTACGGGTATGACGTGTATACAACCTCCTCTGGAGTACCCTGGGTAACGTTCTGTGACATCAGAGTGGCTAATAGTCTACATACAGGTGACCGTACATGGATGTTATGTCCCTCCAGGTCAAATGTGCCATAAGAAAAAAAACAAGCTATGAAATAATACTAAATAAATTAAAATGTTATCAACGTTGAACAATATGGAAATATGCATTTGAAGGAAAGACAAGGAAAATAATAATAATAATAATAATAATAATAATAATAATAATAGATATAGCGTCACATCAATTTTAATTAAATTTGTTTGGTAAGTTCTAAAAACATATTATATATATATATATATATATATATATATATATATATATATATTCCTACTACCCTAAATGTTAACAGTCTTACCTTTACAGATTGTGATCCATCTTATAAGATAAACGATAATTGAACAAATTAAGGGAAGGTTGCTAACATTAAGTGTAAGTAGAGGATAATAAATAAAACAATACTTTATAATTAAATTATTATAATTATACTAAATAATCTAATAGTTCATAAAATAACATATAACTTGTAATTGTTGCTATAGTAAAAATAGTTAAATAAAGAAAGTAGATTCCAAAATCAATAGTAGCCTACTAAAAACATAGTTTAGCATGTTTAAAATTGAAAATCATATATAATTCCATTCATAGAGTATTAATGAAAAATTGTAAGTTTAGACATAAAATGACTTATGCTCTTATAATTTATGTCAAATTTTGAAAATATGAATACAAAGTATAAAATTAGATATGTATTAAGTTGAAAACTAGTCCATAGTAAAAAAAAAGTAGATTATAAAATGTAGTACAATTAATAAAGAAAATTAATAGTTTGTTTTAAAAATAAACCTTAAAATATCGAATTTTAAATAAGATATTAGATTACATTTCTTGAATTACATTTAAATTAATAAACAATGTTCAATATAAAATTATTTTCTCTTCTTAAATTAGCCCATTTACATTTACAATGTATTTATGTGAGTTTCGTCGTTCTTTCTACAGATATAATAATTTATATTATAGTCCATTATATTATAGTCAATATTTAATATATTAAAAACCTTAATTTTTTATTTTTTATTTACAAATTAATCAAAAGCTTTTTGGTACCCTTTCCATGACATTTTGACAGGGTTTACAAAACTAATCTAAGTGTTTTTTGTTAGATAAATAAATTATTATTAACTGTAAAATACAATTCTCATTTTGGACCTTATAACATATCAAATTCAGCCAACAATTTAATTTAACAATCTCATATTTCTCAATTAACACACGCTCCATACTCAACATATTCAAGAATGCTTTTTAAATTCTAATAGTTATTAACGATAATGACCGGATATTTAAAATTGAAAATAGCTATCTTCGAGGCACAAAAGATAAAGAAGGAATTGCGTATTTCTCAGGAAAACCTACATTCAAATACGTTAATTTCTTAATGATTTGTATTTGTGTAGCTCGTATCATAGATATCCTTACTATTATAAATGCGAATGTGAGTTTGTTTGTTTGTTTGTTTGTTTGTTTGTTACGCTTTCACGCCTAAACTACTCGACCGATCATCATGAAATTTCGCATACACGTTGTCATGGGTACAGAAAAGGACATAGGGTACCTTTCATCCAGAAAAAAGTTAATATGAGTTTGTTTGTTTGTTATTGTTTGTTACGCTTTCACGCCTAGATTACTCGACCGATCATCATGAAATTTCGCTTACACGTTGTCATGGGTACAGAAAAGGACATAGGGTACCTTTCATCCAGAAAAAATGTGAATGTGAGTTTGTTTGTTTGTTTGTTTGTTATTGTTTGTTATGCTTTTACGCCTAAACTTCTCGACCTATCATCATGAAATTTCACATACACTTTGTCATGGGTACAGAAAAGGAAATAGAGTACCTTTCATACAGAAAAAATTCGAATGTGAGTTTGTTTGTTTGTTATTGTTTGTTACGCTTTAACGCCTAAACTACTCGACCGATCATCATGAAATTTCGCATACACGTTGTAATGGGTACAGAAAAGAATATAGGGTACCTTTCATTCAGAAAAAATGTGAATGTGAGTTTGTTTGTTTGTTTGTATGTTTGTTATTGTTTGTTACGCTTTCACGCCTAAACTACTCGACCGATCAACTTGAAATTTCGCATATACGTTGTCATGGGTACAGAAAAGGACATAGGGTACCTTTCATCCATAAAAAATGTGAATGTGAGTTTGTTTGTTTATTTGTTATTGTTTGTTACGCTTTCACGCCTAAACTACTCGACCGATCATCATGAAATTTCGCATACACGTTGTCATGGGTACAGAAAAGAATATAGGGTACCTTTCATCCAGAAAAAATGTGAATGTGAGTTTGTTTGTTTGTTTGTTTGTTATTGTTTGTTACGTTTTCATGCCTAAACTACTCGACCGATCATCATGAAATTTCGCATACACGTTGTCATGGGTACAGAAAAGGACATAGGGTACCTTTCATCCAGAAAAAAGCTAATGTGAGTTTGTTTGTTTGTTATTGTTTGTTACGCTTTCACGCCTAAACTACTCGACCGATCATCATGGAATTTCGCATACACGTTGTCATGGGTACAGAAAAGGATATAGGGTACCTTTAATCCAGAAAAAATGTGAATGTAAGTTTGTTTGTTTATTTGTTTGTTATTGTTTGTTACGCTTTCACGCCTAAACTACTCGACCAATCATCATGAAATTTTGCATACACGTTGTCATGGGTACAGCAAAGGACATAGGGTACCTTTCATTCAGAAAAAAGTGAATATGAGTTTGTTTGTTTGTTTGTTATTGTTTGTTACGCTTTCACGCCTAAACTACTCGACCAATCATCATGAAATTTTGCATACACGTTGTCATGGGTACAGCAAAGGACATAGGGTACCTTTCATTCAGAAAAAAAGTACTGTTCCTGACTGATAGAAAAAAATATCTGTTAGACGGTCGTCCAGCATAACAACTCTGCCTACTGATATGAATAAATTAATTGCAACATGATGCCTGGAGTACAGAAAAAGGGATCTGTGGTATCCCAGAAGAAAATCTGATACCCCGAATAAAAATCTGTTCCCAAGTTATTTTAGGCACATCTATTTTAAAATGATTAAAAATGATTATATTCAGCTAATTAAGCTCTGTCTGTTCACCCCGTTATGGTAAATGACAAAATTGTCGTAAAAGTTTGGTATTATTCATTTAATCAAAAATAGCTCTCGAAGTATGATGCTACGACAATGTAAACTTTTAGTGCAGGACGAAAGTACGATGTCCCACAAAAAAGCTATAGAAGCGTTAAACCAAACTCTTCAGGACTTGCGAGACAGAACAGTTATTATGGGACGAATGGTAGTTTTACTGGCTGGTGACTTCCGACAAATTCTACCGGTGATCCAGAGGGACACACATGCAGATGAAATCAAAGCCTGTCTCAAGTCATCAAGATTGTGGGCAAAAGTGAAAAAATTCATCCTAACAACGAATATGAGAGTCCACCTTTATAATGACGTAGATTCAGCACATTACGCAGAGACACTATTGAAAATTGGCGATGGACGTTTGGACACGGATGCTGAAGGTTGTATTTTACTTACAGGTGAATTCTGTAATTTGGTGGAAAATGATGTGGAGCTCATTGCTAAAGTTTACCCAGACTTAAAACTAAATTTAAATTGTGATTATTGGTTGTGTGCAAGAGCAATTCTTGCACCAAAATATGAAATCGTCAACAAAATCAACACTGACATTTTGAAAGAGGTGCAGGGAGAAATAAAGGAGTATTTGTCAATAGATACATTCATGGACACAGAACAAAGCACTTCATATCCCGCTGAGTTTTTAAATTCTCTGGAGCTATCGGGTGTACCCTTGCATAAACTACAATTGAAATTAGGTGTACCAGTTATGCTTATGCGAAATTTAGATGCACCCCGTTTATGTAATGGGACGAGGCTTCAATTACACAATTAGGGCAAAATATAATCTGTGCCACCATTTTAACAGGTGTGGGAAAAGGGGACAGTTTAATCATACCTCGAATCCCAATAATCCCCACTGACCTACCATTTCAATTCAAAAGACTCCAGTTTCAAATCAAACTTAGTTTTGCTATTACTAGTAACAAAGCGCAAGGGCAAACATTGCAGGTATCAGGGGTGCATTTGGAAATGCCATGTTTTTCCCATGGCCAGCTATATGTAGCCTGTTCGCGTGTGTCCAATGCCCATAATTTGTATGTATTTGTGCCAAATGGAAGGACATACAACATAGAATATAGGAGCGTCCTAAAATAATGATCTATTCTTTGCCCAAGATTACAACGGTCAAGAACAAGCGGAGTAAATAAGGGATTATAATTAACTGTAAGTAAAATTTAAGATGGAGTAGGATCTTCCAATTCGTGGCAAGGCATAACCTGTGACTCTACTGACACACACTCCGCTACTTCTTTTCTACTCCTACACTTAATCCTGATTTATATTGTGTAGTTTGTTTTTTTCTTTATTTCTACCTCTATAGACTAACAACCTCAATATGTTCATCGTTTTTATTGTCATATTCCCTGTGTAAATCGACAACCTGAATTTATTGATAAAATCTACATTAACGTGAGCGAAGCCGCGGGCAAAGCTAGTAATAGAATAAACCTATTGTGAGATTTATTCTCAAGAAATAGAATTGTTGAAAAATTAGATATGACAAAAATATTGACATGCTAATGCAATCAATAATTGATAGTTTCTAGTTAATAATCATCTACCGATTGATAATTTATTCTTATTTTTACTTAAATTAGAATCACCTCCCCGATATGCATTTTATGGACGATGATAGAAATTACTACCCTTCTGAAATAAAATGAGTTTCAGTTTCTTAAGTAATTGAATAGATTACTCGGATAATTTAAAATTCAGTGTATAGCATTTTAGTCATCTCAAAATATTTGGTAGAAAGAATTCTTCTTTACTACGTCATAGTTATTGTAATATATGAAAACAATACCAACAAAAATTATTCAATACTTTTCACAGTTTAATAACATTTCCGTAAAAGTAAAAGCTATTTTGATATATAAAATAAAGAAAAAGATTGGGAATGATATAATAACAAACACAATATATTTTTAAAATGAAAATAGAGCAGTGTTAACGATGAACAGTGCTTTCACAAGACAAAGAGACAATGGCTGCCTCTTAAAGATAATTGGTCATTACCACCCAATCCTTTGATCTAGGTTTCGTTCTACAGAATCTCTTCAAGGTAAAGGATAAAATGTGCAACTTAGCTTTATAAAATAGAAGAATGTAAATAGAAAAGAAAATGGGTGAGATTGAGAGTACACAATTATAGGAACATAAACGAATGGAAATTACCATAATATAGAGCAAAAACATAACAATATAAAAAATAAAGGTTTCCAAAATACATCTTATATTTAAAGTTACTTTAAGATTTTGAGTGTTTAATTTTGTATATCTTCTCATTTGGAGAAAGTATTTAATCGTGAAAAATGTTGACCTATAGGTTATTATAGGATCTTGAATATTTATGTGCTCCTGAACTAAAAACGGCGGGACTTATAATTAGTTTGATCTTCATATCTGTCTGTCCCTGGGCTGGACCCAAAAATATTTTATGTGTTTGTTTTCAAACTTGTTGTTTTGACATACTTGAATGTAAAATTGTGATTTTAATTCTAACTCAAATATTAAGGATAGTTAAATGAATTATTATTATCGAAAATCTGATTAAAAAAAGCTTTCAATTTTTTTAAAATGGATACTTTAAGAGTGTTTTACATGAAAAATAAAATTATATACTTGTTCTTTTGGTGGAGAGGGGGGCTAAGGGGAGTAGTTTACATAAGATTGATTTTTGAATAATTGAAAACTTTAAAAATGAGTTTAAAGATTTTATAACAATAGGATATCTAGGGATTGTTTTACTTGACAGATAAGATGATATATTTGTTTATTTGGCAACTTTGTATTAAAAAAGTTTTACCAGTTTTATTTCAAATGAATATATATGAAGAAAGTTTAATATTTAGGGAAAGTAGCCTATTTTCATCCACTTTTTTAATATTTTAATAAAATCTACAGAAATCGAAGGAGATCAGAATCAAGGACATATTGTGATGAAACTTGATACAAAATTTTAATAATAACGAAATATTGCTAAACAAATTCAAATTTTGAATTGAATTTTTTCAAAACTTTAAAAATGTCAGTAGTGGACGAAATTGAGCACTAGAGGCTCTCAATTTCGTCCACAATCAATGTTACCATTAACACTGTACAACGTGTTCAAATATATATTTTATTAAAACCTTAAACACTAGAATAGACTATAATATAAATTATTACAAAAAGTATCTAAAAAACAAAAATATAAATCTTCAATCATCCAATCAGTCAGAGCAAATAAATAGATCCCAATTTTCACGTTCCCCAGCAGTCCTAATGACACCATTCCTGGAATTTGGTACACTTGACCCATTTTATTTAGGCTACCTTTGTTCCTTGAAAATAAATCCTGACAGTACGAGCACCGATCATGGTCTTCACTATAATTACCATCAGTGGTAACAAACACTTTTATATTATATTCCTAGAATAATAATAATAATAATAATAATATTTAGCACCGCGTCTTACTACCCGTTCGGGTTATACGCCTAAGTACTAATTACTCTAATGGATTAGAAATTGGGAAGATTGAAATTAGAGGAAGTGAACCCGCATTTGCGTGGAAGGAGAGTGGAAAACCATTTAGGAAAAACCACCCCCAGTTCACCCGACCGAGATTCGAACCTCGATCTCCCCGTCCTTGGTGGTCTGACTCAACACGACTAGCGCGTTAGCCAACTACGCCACTGAGGCGGGTTCCTAGAAGAAATAGATTACAAAGAGACGATCGTTTTATGATTTACTTTCTTGCCTTGGGTTATTCCTTTTTTGAAGTTTATACAAAAACTATTGTGATGCCACTTTTTGGAATAACCTTTAATAGAAAATGCATGAGTCTAGTTATTAAATAAGGAATATATCTGCTTAAAGTTGTGCTGACAAAAACTAGTTTTAGTTACCTAACTTTATCTTTGAAAACCTAGTATTTCCTTTATGCTTCAAAAACTCAAACATCAATATTTCTCTGATTGGCAATAAAACCTGTTCTAGCAATATCAACCACCAGGCAGACTCACAAGATGGCTGAATACACTAAAGGAACAAGTTACGAACGACATCGATAGATTTCACCACATGACACAGTAAAATTTCTGTGGACTATATTATGACCTTTGATGACAGTTAGGTACTTTCCCTTAATAGTAAGATAAAATATATGATTTTCGGAGAAAAACTAATTGAAGAATAGTTTATTGATATAATATTTTATATTCTTTTTTGACATTCCTATGTGGTTTTACTATAAGTTATAAGGAAATATTCTTTGAAAAGATTTATGCAATATTTAAAGTTTACTTAAGTCAGTTGAAATTTCAACTTAGTTTAATTATCTGTGTACCCAAGCTTAGTTTGAGTTTACTCGCTGTATCTTCTAGTATTCTACCTTTTGTGTGTTTATCGTCGTGTTCGCTTTTTAGCTTGTTCGAGTACTGATACTTTTATTTTATTGATTTACTTTTGTTTTTATCTGGATTATTATTGATTTATTCAAGTACATACTCTGATAATCGTAACAATATTGTCTGTTGCAGTTATTTTGAAAGCTGAACAGTAAAAATGGGAGCAGTAGCTAATACAAGACGAGTTTCCAAAATTTGGTTAGTTGGCTTTGAATAAAGTGAACTGAAAGGATCCAAATTACCTTCAAATAAACAAGTGTTTAGTGTCTTTGTATACCCCCATAGAACATTGAAGAAGATAATTTATGATAATTGTGGGGCTGTTGTAAAGGAAACTGTTTTTTTTAAAGGATCGTAATCCTATTCGTCATGAACAGGATTGTATCAAGAAATCGGAGAAACTTCATGAAAAGTGGCTCAAGCTGAAAAAAATTCCAATAGGAAAACAACTGTTCATCAAGTCAATATTTCTCAATTTTCAAGAGACCTTGACAACTTATTTGATATTGTTCATCAAAAAGCCCTGCAGATTATGAATATCCAAGAGGACAAGGATTTCCTTCTCGCACATAGAGAACCTGGTCACCATGGTTGTTTTGGGATAATCGATAAAGTGTTGGCATCCAAAGAAGCAAGGGTCGAACAACAGAAAAAAAAACAAACAAGAGTTTAAGCAGAAGTACGAAAAGAAACAAATGGCTGAGAACGAAAGTGCTGCTCCCATTTATTCGAGTGATGTAAATAGTGAAAAGTAACTGTTTTGATCTTGAAGAGGAGAAAGCACATGCAAGTATTGATCAAGAAATGGCAATACCTTCCACTTCCACAGCTTCCAGCCGTAAAAGGGCACGTATGAACACCACCACACCAGATGTTGCTTTGGCTTTAGATAGAGTAAAGTTAAGTGATAGAAAAGCCACATAACTGTTGGCAGCAACTGCTGAGGGCCTCTTAATATTAACAGGTCTTTTATTCGGAGATATCGAAGAAAAGTATGTGAATAGTTTCAACGAATTTGAAAGAAGAATTTCAGACAAAATTATGCTCCCTTGTTGTTCACTGGGATGAAAACTTCTACCAGATCTGACTGGGAATGTAAAGGTAGTTCGATTGCTGGTGATTGTGTCTGGACTAGACGTAAATCAGTTGCTTGGGGTTCCAAGGCTACAGAAAAGTAGAGGAGAAGCACAGGCTCAAGCAGTGGCTACTTTGCTTGAAGAGTGGAGGAAAATTCAACAAATACACGCAATGTGTTTTAACATTACTGCCAGCAACACAGGTCACAGAAATGGAGCTTGCATACTTTTGGAACAAAAGTTACATAAGGACTTCCCCCACCTAGCATGTCGTCACCACATATTAGAAATCAGTCTTGCAAGTGTGATCAGTGTGATAAACGAGGTAATGTTATGTACATCATCTTACTTTGATAAAGTCATTTTTTAACACTTTAAACAATATTGGAATAGGATCGATCAATCCGCTTATAAAATTGCAACCAGTAATGCAACAGTTAGTGCAGCTTTGGGAGATGAGAAGGACATTGTGACTCAATTTGCAGTTGACCGGCTTCAATAAACTCAAGTCAGAGATAGTTAAAAAATAATTTCTAGAGCTTGAAATTATATTCTTGGGGAGCATTCCTCCACGTGGAGTAGGATTTATATATCCTGGGGCTCTTCATATTGCTAGCTGGATGGCAAAGGCACTGTATTCATTCAAGATATGGATGTTTCGTGGCCAATTCAAACTCACCAAATTTTAAGAAGATGGATAGTGTAACATTAATATTTTTATTCTGAAAATAGAAAAATGACACCTGGACACGGGAATCGAACCCGGGACCTCTGGCTTAGTACGCCAATGCTCTAACCACTGAGCTATCCAGGATTCATCCCGTGCCCTGGGTCATTCTTCACTCATATTTTAAGGCAGAGTCTATGATGGACTGGCGGAAATCGTCGGCTACAAGTATGTGATTATATTAATATCACGAGCCATCGGATAACGCAGCCATTTGCGACTCGGTAGTTGGCTGTTATGCTGCCATTTGCACAATTATTAAATTGTACGGGATCGCACATATATTAAGAATTAATAGCCAGAGCTATTATTTATGCTTATTAGTAGGGAATTACTCCACTAGATATCATATTCTGAAAATTGAAAAATGACACCTGGACACGGGAATCGAACCGGACTATTTTTCTTGTGCGTATTTATCTTATATATTGGTTTACGGCTTCTCTTCCTATTTCAGCACCTTCTAACGACCTCAGTTTACTTAGTGGCTATGAAAAGGTAAATGCTATTATCTCTAAAGTTTCCAGCAAGAAACTAGAAGGGCAACTGTGGTATCAAAGTGAGGATCTTGTAGGTTTGGCATTTTTTGATAAACACGTGTCTACAATTTTAAAAAAAAGAAGCTATTCTTCGGTGCCTTAATGAAAGGGATGGGGTTGACGAACCTCTTAAGCGCATCCAACTCGGTGGTAAGATTTCTCGTCGTATGAAGATTGAAGATTTTGTGACAAAAAAAATTATGAATTTCTTTCATCACCTTAATATCCCAACAGATTATTTATGTTTTGATCCTGAAACATAGCATCTCAGAGATGACTACAAACAAGTAAGGAAGAAAGTTAATCATCTAAGGGTTGTAATAACAATCTTGAAAGAGGTGTGGCACTTATGCAAGAGTAAAACGCCCTTATAACGAAATATGAGGAGCAAAAACAATATTTATTACAAGTTGTAGAACAACATAGGCGTCGTTATCCCGACTGCAGCAAAAAAAATAACTTAATTCAGATTAGTAGAATTACAAGGTATTCTTATTTAATTGATTTAACTGATCTTTTCATTGTCAACAATGAATATTATTTCAAGTGTAAACAAGATTATGTTATATTTGATAAGCATAATTGATTTAGATAAGGATTTTTGTGTAGAATTTTTCAAATAATTAATACAGCAATTATTTATGCATTAATTGCTGTATAATTGTATTATGTAAAATATATGGAATCACATTTAAAACTTTGAGCACATTGAGATACCATTAAATGTTAATTAAAATGGTTCAAATTTTACACACAATATTTTTTTACGTAAAGGAACATTTTTGGGGGGTCAGAGCATATAAATTACTGAAAAAAAATGTATTTGTATTATAAGGACCAACCTACTGGATATGTATACTCAAAGTACTATTGTAATAATATTTAATAATATTATATATTTAAAGCCAACATTTGGTAATGCCACAAGATATACAGCTTTTCCCTGCATCAGAATATAGAACTCATTTACCAAATCAGTATAAATGTTGTTAAGTACCCTTCATTTACCTATTAGTTTACTTTACATGTTTCCGCTATGAAGTAACATTTAGGATAGGTTCATAGTGTGATCACTCACAAGTAGATCTTCTAGCTTTCAGGATAAACGGAGTGTGTATGATCCGTTACATTCTTTTAGATTCACAAACTTCATGTAACATAACGTTTTAATGTACTAGGCCAATCACTTATTAGCTGGATGGTTAAAATGACAGCTTCAAGCTTTGTAGTTTAGTTTATATCTCCTCTTACCTTCACTTAAAGAAAATATCATTGCTATTTTATTTTGTTATCAATCTATTTTAGTATGTTTGTAAATAAAAATGTAAGCTATTGTTTCAAGAAAACTAAATATCGTTAACATTTATAAAATCAAAACTTAAACAAAACATTAATTTATATTATCAAATTATTCTGATACTATCCCTCTAATATAATTAGGTTTTTAAACATCAGGTGTCAAGTATTTTAATTTTCAAACATATCACTGTTAAAAAACCAATTGACTGGCTGTGCAGATAGAAGGACAGACAAATATAAAAAAGCATAATGCCAGCTACACTGAAATTGTTTTCCCGTCTCACGAAATGAGAAAGAATAAGGAGAAAATAAGGGTAAAATAGGGTAAAATAAATAAAACAAACCTAAAATGTTGGTGGAGGTCGTAGTCACTGCTACTGACTGACATGGTCTGCAAAGCACGTCCGACATCCGACGTCCAACGTCCGACCTTGTTTAGGACATCTGCCCCTTCCCCCTTACTACCCTATACTATCACTCACACTCATCCCCTTCACCCATTTTCATCCCCTTTTCAAACATAACTTTTCCCTTTTGCGGTATTTTCAACATTTGAAGGACAGCTGTAAAGATAACAAGAAGGCTGAAAGTCCAAAACTTTTCTAACAGTTTAGTTAGGCTCCTCAAACTTTCAAGATACAGAGTGTTACAATAATATTGTTCCGATATAAAGCTGTAGTTTGTAATCTGTACTGAGAAATAATTCGCTCAAAGGTCGATTGATATATCGATAGCTAATGTAAGGTAATGCTTGAAAGTAGGTTTTAGAAAATAAAAACATATCTTTCGCAATCAACACTAATAACTACTTATACAATATTAAATAACTTTTTGATCTTAATTAATATGAAGTTTATGGCCACCAAATTGTTATCTCGCCAATCAACCCTACACTTAGACAACTCCATCCAATTCCTAGCCTGATAATCAACCTCCTTCAAAGCTATTTTAACATAATTCTTCCATTGACGTCCCAGCCTAACAAGGGACTTTATATCTTCAGGCTTATCTACTAAATTTACTAATATTAACCGGACCCGTCGTGTAGTGGACGATGCACCTGAATACGGCTGATGCATTGGGTATTTTTCCCGAAAGGGGAAATAATCCAACGGCCACCAGTGTTTGGTTAGTTAAACTTACGCTTGGTTGTTTTTCCATTGTTCCACACCCTCATACTCACTATCACCATCATCTCATTTCACTGGGGCGTGGAAAGAGCCTCCACGGAAAGGATGTACGATTAGTACACTCGGGATTCCCCTGGGCAACGGGACATTAGTACTGGCTAAATTTCCACTACTGGGTTACGAATGATGTGGCCCAGATGTGAAATATGATTATAGCGATACTCTATTATTAATGTTATCATAAAGTGTTTGTATTATGATATATCAAAATTGAGTGCAGCAGATCACATGACTTGATTTATAACCCCCGAAATTTATTTTAGAAAATGATTGTCACTTTAATAGATACTTCCTTCTATTAGAATATTTTATATAGTTCCGTGAGACAGGCTGTTTCGAGTGTCCACATTCATTTTATGACCGGTAGTTTAAATAATTACCTATTGCTAAACAATAATATGGATTTAATACATTTATAAACACTAATTGTTCCCTATAAAATAAAATAAATTGAAGCAAAACAACAGACCTTACAATTGGCACACAATAAACTATCTAAAATTTATTATATAAATTTTATTTACAGTAATTTTAATTACAGTATTTGTATATGTAAAAATTTAAGGATTGTAGTGTTTTATGCTTCATAAACTTTAATGGTAAAATAATACTTCTTATCTAATTGTAATGGTATATTTTAAAAGTCATTATTCTATTATTATAATAGTGGACATTTTTCATAATTGATTCAGTGATGCTCAATTTGAAAATATGAAGCGAAGATAATTAATATCTTGATTAATTAATCTCTTGATGATATGGGTTGGTTGAAGATGTCATTGTTTCAGTTTAGTCACATAGCCTATTAATAGAAATTTATCTTTTTTAAAAGTGCCGAGTTCAATTAATCCATCATGTATCTTTTTGATAGGGTATGGAAATGTAATTGTTGAGCCAATTAAACATATTATAACGCCCTACTCTCCTACTGAAGATCTAATACTCTCAACTGTTACCTTGAAGCCATTAAAACCAAAAGGTAGTTTCTAATTTTTAACCTTTCTAATAATATATAGATTAATTCTCAGCATTTAATTAGGTTTAGCTACTGAATTGAGGAATTATGTTGTGATATAAATTAGTCCATATTTTGAGATATATTTAAGAACAAAACAAAGTTTGATATGGATAAATAGCGTATAGCCCGAATGGGTGGTAAGACATGGTGATAACTGCTAAGGGCCAGTCTTATGGCTACAGGCTAAATATTGCTATCGGGAGGTTAAAGTTAGCTACCAGTTAAAGGTTATCAGCCACTTTAATATTTTACGCGTTTTATGAACTGAATTTATCTGTTGGATAGCTATCTGTAGGATAAATATATTTATACGTAGAAAAAGTAATGTTGGTACTCTTTTTACTGGTGTGCGCATGCGTATAAGCCCAGACGCAACCGCTACAACCTAGTGAGTGGCGAGAACGTTCAACATTTGTTAAATAATGGAGGTTAAATGAGTGAGAGGAAACAGCTGACGTCATGTGGCCGCAGAAGATAGGTTTTCTTGCAAGTACTAATTTCGGTGTCTGCCAAAATGTGGTCAATAGTTTGGTGCAACGTTTACAAATAACACATATATTTTACCTAAAAATTGGTCAATCTTGTTGTGCCTTAAAGAGTTTTACAACAAAGTACTGTTTTTATCTTACTCCCCTCACGACTCTTCAGGTTTTGTTTGAAACTCTCTCAAAATAGCTTCCAGATATTTTCACTGTTTAAAAACATTAAAAGTGTATAATATGAACAATTCTTATTCTCATCTTAATCTATTTTTTTCATTCACCAGCCACCCCTTAAAAAAATCAAGCAAGTCAAAATGAGAGAAAACTCATTTTAAAATATAATATAGATAGGTTGTAATTTATACTATTTCCAAAGAACCCAACTAAAATTTAATATATTTTTTATTTATTCTTAAAAGACTATTATTAAAGATTTAATATTTATTAATTTTTGCTTTAGTTTTTTGAATTAATTGATGGAATTTAGAGAAAAATGGCAGATGTATACCTTTTCCTAAAACTCTATTCTTATTTACCATTTATACATTGTAATGGTATGCTGTGTCACCATTTTGATGTTTAAATTTACCATTACATATAACTGTCTTTTGAATTTGTTACTTCAGAATTACAAAATAAATTTATTTCTAAATGCTGATGTATATTCACACCAACTTAAGCATAGTATAGCAAGCAAGCCTAATATAAATTAATAATATTGAATTATATGTTGATAAATCATTTAATTAAGGTGGGAGTTTAAGGGACACGAGAAAAGGGTGGTGTTTTTACATTTTTTATACCAAACTTGTTAGGTCAAAATAACTCAAATATCACTCCAGTAGAAACATAGAGTGTAATTTTCTCACATGGTAGCGTCAACACTTACTAAAATATATAATTTAAGTGTGTCCTGGAATTAATGATAACTTTTCCTCTTCATTTAAAAAGTTTGCCATCTAATGTTTTGCAATAGAAACTGCAAAAGCCCATATCCATTATCGCATCCCATACACTCCCACTTTTAAGTGTTAGAATTTGGACAGTTAATTGATTTTAACTTATTTCGATTAAAAATTGTAAACAAGTCATTCACTCTCTGAGAATCCTCTATTCTTGTGCTATTTAGATCCATGTTTTCGGATAAAGGGCTGTACACATTTCCAGAAGATAGTATAATTCTATATTTGAAACTGTATATGCATTTTAAAGCATTAAACTACACAATTTTATTGTTAATAACTTTAAAATCCCTAATATTATTTCTAATATGTATCAATATTCTTAATAGCTTTTATAGAAATGTTAAAATTGTAGGAAATCTAATAATTCTTTGAGATGTAGTTAGAACTTTGTGCTCAATATGCCTCCATATTTCACTCAAGCATGAATATTTTATGATTGATAAAACTTCAGTTACATCATTTATTGTTAAATATATATTTATTTACTTCATTTAGCATACACTCATCCCTTAAATATCAATTAGTGCTTTTTAGAATAATCTAATTTATATTAAAAATAATAGAATGCTTGTTTCATAATAAACTAATAACTATAAAATATACTGGGGATTTTTTATATTTTATGTAGAATATATATTAATATAAGGTGAGTTTTGCTTAAACATCCTACAATATTTATTTTATATATTAATAACATTTATAACACCTATGTATATTATTGATAATTTTATTATATTATTTTTTAATACAAAAGCCTTAGTCAATCTCTTGACATTAACATTTAAATCAAAAAATCTATTTACGTCCTGACTATTTAATTACTGTTACTAAACTAATACTCGAAGGGATATTCAACTTTAATTTTAGTGTATATTTTAATTCTTCTGTAAACAATATTTTATTCCTAAGATGAACTAACTATATGATTTAGAACACGTTTTTTCAACTGTGTTTAATTCTCTCCTCTTTCCATCTCTAACCTCATATAAATCCAACTCCTAGCAATCCCACAATCTCATCACTAGCCCCGTGTATCGAATGATCTTCCCATCCCTTCATGCATTCAAAAGATTTTTTTTTTGTTCGTTTACATAAATATTAAAAGCATTGACTCGTAAAGCAAGTGTCAGTTATAAAAACAGTTTCCTCCGCGTCTCTGCGGTGATACTGTCATTGGAGCGGCGCCGGTGTACTAATGAACCTATTGTCTTAGTCCGACGTTGTACTTGGAGGTTTGTTGTGGTGGAAGGGGTGGGGGCTGGAGCTTGTTCTTAGTCGAGTTCATCCACTCGTAGTCCTAAACTGTGATTACAAAGTTTCTGATGAGGCTTACAGTCTTGGAGGAGTGTGAGATACGAAATATTGTATTGAAAAGGATTTGATGAGGTATTGTTTGATTGCACACTATTGATTTTAGTGACTATAGTCCATGAATTTTATTTTATAAACTTTGTACTATCAATAAAAACAATCACAAAATACTACATTCCAAAACGGAATTACATTCCAATTTTCTAAGAAAGAGCCTTTTAGAATATACAGGGTGTACCGTAATCCCCTTCAGCGGTATTAAGGAGCACAAGAACAACCAACAATGTTCGTATAGAAATGATAGAAAATTGTCCCATTTGACCTTGTTTTCGATCTTTGATCCTGTTCGGAGACGTCATGTCGTATAATGCACCACTATTTAAAAAATAAATTGCACTTCAACGCTTGCATTCAGGCTGAAAGTTATCATTTTGAGCCCTTCCTAGAGTGAATACAAATACACGGGTTGTAAAGAATTGTTATTAAGACACTGTCCGTAAGAAGGACACCTGGACATGGGATTCAAGCCTGGAATGTATATCCTATATATATACCCATTCTTTTATTTGTTGACGGTCAAAATATTTTTCACTCTACTATTTTAATAATAGCCACTGTACCCAAAATGATTAAGACAACCTTAAAGGTAAAAACAATTTTTATTCATACACATACATAACGTACAGATAATTTAAATTAAGATCAAAGGTACAACGTCCTTAGAGCAAAGGATGGTAAACATTAAACACAAATCTCAACAATATACTGTAATTATAGCAAAGCCGTGGCATGTCAGTCCAAAACAATGTAGTACAGCGTTAAGTGAGAAAATATAAAACATCAATATTAAACATGGTACAACACCTCCTAAAACAGAAACGCATTACGCGCTAATTAATAACAATTAGATATGCATGACAATGGCACAATGCCCCCTTGGACAGAAAAGCGTTAAGCGCTAATTAATAACAATTAAATATTCAAAAAAGGGGCAAAATGCCTCCTTAAACTTAGTGGTGTTAAGCGCTAACATATAGTTATTAAATATGCAAAGGTGAAGTTACAAAAACATAATCAATAATTAATAACAATTAAATAGGCCTAACCATGACAATAGAACAACACCCCCTTAAACTTGAAAGCGTTAAGTGCTGATTACTATCGATTAGATATGCTTACAATTGCACAACACCCCCTAAAGCTTAAAAGCGCTAATTAATAATAATTAGATAAGCATGACAACGGGCCCAATCCCCCTTAAATTGAAAAGCGTTAATATATGATTACTAACATTTAGATATGTATGTCAATGACACAATCCCATTTAAATTTAAAGCGTTAACTGACAATAACCACCTCGCCGTCTAGAAAATCTTAGCATGAAGCGTCTACCAGCGATAACTACTCGTAGAGAGGCCCCTATACCAGTCTAGAGCCAAGTATGTCTTTACCAATTATAAGGTGACCAATCGTCCTCCTTTAGGGAGGACAGTCCTTCTTTTGTAGGTTCTGTCCTTCCTCGAAAAGTGTCCTCCTACCTGTACTCCTTTTCAATATTTTAAAACTAATCTGTTAATCTCTGTATTCAGAGATGCCTAACTGAACTGTTAACAAGTCATGTGACGGTACAGTTAGGAAAGACGCGATTATGAAACTCATGCGCAGTGCATTTGTTAGAAAATGATATATTGACAAAAAATATTCATTCAATGGAAAAATACTCGTTTAGTTAAATAATTAAAAAGGATGTAAGCATAACTGGTGTATTTTTGTTTGAATTAATAAAATGTTTCATTTATTTACGTTGTACTTTTTTCTTAAATTTTTTCGTCCTCCTTTTCATTGTAAAAGAATTGGTCACCTTACCAATTAAAACCTGCCAATATATAATGTCAGACATTCTCTCTCCATCCTAAAACATGCCCATAAAAGTTAATATATTCTCGAACAGCGTGTTAGGGACCAATAAGAACAAGGTAGGACAATTGTACAAGAAATAGGAGAGAAAGAGTCACGTTATGTCGAACCGAGCTCTGGTAGAACCAGAACCCCGCTAAATTATTTTGGTTTACGTTCATCCACCGCCGCGCCGGTGTCTTCTCGTTGCACGTACAGGACCACAACATAGGCCGTCAAATGGTAAGTAGGCCTGTAGCGTTTAGTCCATAAAACTACATCATGAGAAGGTTAGAATTCATAGGAAATATACCCTCATCTGTGTTTAAGTAGATATGTCAAAATTTGAGGGGAAAATATCTTCAGTAAACCTACACTTGGTAGAGATTCGAACCCTGACCTAGCCCCTGGCAAACTAGATCCCAAACATATTTAACGTCTAGTTCATATGCTATTGCACCAACTATATGTACATGTCAAAATATTTCGCTTTCATAACCAAGTTTCTTCTCTTAGGTTTAAGATGCAAACCGTGTTCCGGCGATGAAATACAGTATGTGCGCACGCATCTCGGTGAAAGAGCGAAACAGGAAGCGTGCGAGTGTCGGCGGAACGTGACCCGACTAGGAGAGGGGGTGCTAGACACACAGGAAGACACTTTCTCGAACTAATTTCCTCTTCAAACAACAACTTCCTCCCCCCTCCCCCTTAGTTCCGCAACTCATCATCACTCAACCATAGTTGATTTGTCTCGTTAATTGCATGGTAATAGGAATATTTTAAATATAGTATCTTATACACAGGTTTATACAGCTTAGCACAGAGATTAATGGTTTGCCTCTTTTTATGTGTGAACAACTCAATACACATTCGGGTTGGCCATACATTTACACTAATTGACCGAACAGAGCGACGTTCTGTTTCAAATTGACCATTGGACATTTAACCTGTCTATTTGTCAGCGTGTTTGTTCCGTGACAACTGTCAAATGCGTGGACCAATTTTAAATCAATTGGGCAGAGACATTCTTTGAGCCTATATCAATCAACATTTATGTACAGTGCATGCATAGATTTTTATCTGACTATTCGTTACATTTGATGGCACCTCAAAAGAGTTATAGTTTAACAGTTCATCTCAAGATATTTGAATTTAATATTAAAAACAGTTGATCGAGTAACTAAGGCGCATTATTTAAAATTTGAGATTAGCTATATTGCAAAAATGACGCCCTTAAGCCTCATTATCCAAGATTAATCTTTATGAAAATAATAGACTATTGAATATATGATTCATCCGTTCTCAGACCAGCTTGATCACCAAGAAAAGATATAAACTTGAAATTCAAGTAGAAATTATAGGAAATTGTTTAACTTGAAATTCAAATACAAATATTAAGATTGTTGTTACGATATAAATAAGGAGGGAGCGTGGTCTACTGTTCATATAACTACCAATAAGACTGTAGTAACGATAATGACATAGATACAGTGAGATCTACTGTTCACAGAACTAATAGTAAGACTGTATTAGCGATAATAACATAGAGGCAGCGTGGTCTTCTGTTCACATAACTACTAGTAAGATTGTAGTAACGATAATAACATGGAGGGAGACAGGTCTACTGGTCACAGAACTACTAGTAAGACTGTAGTAACGATAAGAACATGGAGAGAGAGGGGTCTACTGGTCACAGAACTGCTAGTGGGATAGGGATGGGGAAGGTAAAATGGCTAGAAAATGTACATGATTTGGCGTAAAGGAAGTGTGGGAAACCATTATGGCAAAAATACTCTCAGTTCATCAGATCGTTACACAAATCTCGAGCTCTCCATCACAGGAAAAATGGGCCAGACCAGTGTGATGACTTAATTTGAGTGCCCACCAGCGCGGGTGTCAAAGTGAAACAAGTGTAGGACCTTTGGAGGGTGGGAGGGTGTGAAAGTTGAAGTTATTTTAATTCATCCCTACGTGAAATCATATGATATACGAATATAATTTTTGACAAATTGTATCAATACTGAAACATTTTTAATATATTATCTTCACATCTTCTGCTAATGGGGAGCAACATAATATTTTGTATATGCTATAATCATGGGTGTACCAATCGTCCTTAATATAGAATTAAGGATTTGTTTAAAATAATTCACTTTCTTGCAAGATCTCAGCTATGCATTGCATCGCTTATCACACAAATTGACCTTGCTTCATTTATGTGGACAATATCGCTGTAACTGCAAGCTTGTATTTCGAGATGGAGATATTATTATTTATTTATGTCTCCTTAAAACATATTGAAATATTGCATGTATCTATTTAGACTGTTTGTCACACATAAATATGTTCAGGAAAAGATCAGAATTTATGATTTTATCCAAGCAAGTTTACAAATGTAGTTAATAAAATAAGAAATAGTGGGATTGAAGGAGTCAATGTTCACTTAAATGAAGTGTCAATTATTTAACACAGAATTAATAACACTCGTGTAAGTAGGTCATTGATTATATTCTCTCAAATATTGAACTTATTACTTAAAAAAGTGACTGGTCTTTCGTCTAGTAGACAGTGTCCCTGGTGTAACGTGCTAATTACCCTTTAGCACGTACACTCAAAATATCCTATTTATAAGATTATCCCTATAAATCCAAGAACTAATATTTTCAAATAATATGTGGAAGTATAAACTCACGGTGAAATCGTGTTGCTGGAAACATGCCCCAGTGGATGGCTACATTCCCGGATGAAGTTCTCTACACACAGACACCTTGCTCGCTTTCAAGACTGAACTGTTATGACTGTCCGCACCCCAATGTCATCATCAGCAGCCGTCTCCAAGCGCTAGTAGATGTTCTAATTTGTTCTGAAAGGTCGCTCCCCCCTCTATTTGTTTTCCTTTCCTAACATCTTGTATAAAACCACCACCCCTCGCTTCATATTTTGTATTCTACTCTAACGACTCGTCGTAGAAACATCCTAGAGGTCATCAAGGACTAGTAGACATACAAGCGGTGGTCACGATGTTCGATGAGTCGATCTCGCCTTCTCCCCGCAGATAATGTAATATCTGAGACTATTTGATTTTCTATATAGTATTTTTGATAGGGTTTTCGTAGACTATCTCACTATGTCCATATGATATAGCGTTTAATATTAGGGTTTCTAAACTGTTTTCTAAGGCTATAAGACATATTATTGAATGTCAGAGTTTCTGGCCTGTTTATCTATGTCCATAAGGTATAGTTTTGAATGTCAAGAGTTTCTGAACTGGTTTAATATGTCCATATGACATAGTATTAAATATTTGGGTAATTTCCCGATGCCCTATACTGTGTGGCCACGTTCCAGATGGTCTTACCTTCTAGATCGGAAAAAGGAGAGACCAGGTAATGTAGAGCTTTATTCCACGAACTAGTTGGTTCTTTGACTAACACCATTATTTATTTTGTCGGAGGCCCCTTAAGGCACCGCCTGAATAGTTAGTGTTTAAATGTTTGCAATTGTTATAGTCTGTCTTCAGATTTATGTTGTAATTTAAATATACTATTGAATGACCTAGCAGTACTTATGAGGAATCGACCGGCCACAGTACCTTCACTGCCTAGATTACTGGTAGCTCGCCTTTAACTATTTGTTAACTTATAGTTTCAGTTCTAGGAACTTTATCTTTGTATCTTATAGCTCATTATGGAGTTAACTTATGCTAGCTAGCCCGTTTAACTGCCCACGTTGTATCTCCTTGAACTAGGACATTCTAGATATAGGTATAGCTTAGCTATTGTTCTTTTCTATGCTTATCAGGTTAAAGTCTAGTAGCCGTAATACTAGAATATATATATGTATTTCCTTTAACGTCAAATCTATCGTTCCATCCAATTTAAGTTGCCGTTGTTTTAAGGCAGACGCACCTTCGTTTTAGAATGTGCTTTTTTTCTACTTTGACGAGTTACAACCTATTCTAATTAAGACACAACCATTCTTGTCTTTGTTAAAATTAAAAAAAAGGTGCTTCACACCTAACTCTCCCGATTGGGACGACACTGTCTTTAATTAACAGAAATAATTCACATCAATGAACAATGGAATGTTTTGTATATGATCACGTCTAACTATTTGTAATACTTTCGTCTTTTATGAATTTAAATAAACTGATTTGTTGAACTTGTATCCCTCTATCACTTTTCACGCAACCCATCCTTCTTTGTATATCTTTGTTACTGTATTCGTAACTTCTTATATGTGATAGGAGAAGCGGTGATACACTGACTACTGGTCTAAAGGTCCAAGCTTTATTCTCGGCAGTATCAAAGTTATTTTTACCGAAAAGGGAATTGTTTTCCTATGGTCATCATGGTCTGTTTAGTTTTAAAATTTTAAGCATATAACTTCCAATGGGCCATGTTCTGTTCCCATAGAGAGGGTAAAAGTCAAAACACGGCGACTGAACTAAATACTGCATTTAAAACGGTCAAATATGCCATACGCTAAGAAAAAATGCGAAATACATATTTTAATCTGAGGTGAAATGAAATTAATTTATATTGAGGTGAGATGAAAGGGGAAGCGAGAAAAGGCCAATTATTTTGCAGTTTTTATAGCAAAACATATCTTTTTCCAAAATAAAATATTGCTCCAGTAGTAACGAATTTTCATTTTTAGCACAGCGTCTTACTAGCCGTTCGTGTTATACGCTATCAACGATTATTTTAATTTATTTCACATGATGATATCAACAGTTGTTGAATATCTGTCAAGGGTGTCCTGGAATTTGTAAATTTTCTATTCATTTAAAAAGTTTGTCATCTTATGCCGCAATGTTTATGCCAGATATTCAACAACTGTTGATGGTATTACTGTGAGAAGAAAATTAAAATAAACGTTTATACTTGAGCAATATTTATTTATTTTGGCCAAAATAGTTCTGCTATAAAACTGCTAAAACACTGACATATTATACTACCCCCTGCATCCCCAACTTAATATTTAATTGGAACAGAGTATTGAAGTTATATAGTCTATGGGTAACGTTAGATTAGGCTCCATTTATATTTAAATAGCTTAAAGTAGGCGTAAAATTAATAATAATATGGGTCTTAAGGATGGAAATTCAGGCTTGTAGTTCTAGGCCTACCCTCCAAGATTCCAATGTGAAATGAGTTTTCCCAGCACCTGCATGGATAGTGCCTGTTTAAAAAGTCCGTTTTCTCGGGGTTGGTCAGGATTGAACCCCAATACCCATGATATTTAGAAACACTATCCATGAGACAATGTCTAATGCAATGGTTACTAAATGTTTATTGTATTATAGTATCCATGGCAAAAAAAAATCCTTAGAAATTTTAGAGAGTGGCTCTTACTTTTCTTGTAGCATGTGCCCACTTGTAATAAGAAATATGCTTCTTGTCGAATTGACTGGGCCCAATCCACCTGTTATTTTTATTAAAATATGGGTTTCTCCTTAAACAGTGATATGAATTCACACTTGGCGTAACTTGAGCAACATGGTTAGGACATTGGTTAAGACATGGTCTTGACATGAGTATGACAATGGTTATGACGGCTAAAACAGTGGTTATGGCGTAGTTAAAGCGGTGATCATAGCAAGATTCCGACAGTGGTTTTGTCATGATTACAACAGTGCCTATGGTATGGTTATGGTAGTGGCTAAGAAATAAATATGTCAGTATCTATGTCATGGCTATGACATGGTTACGACAGTGGCTAGATCCTGATTACAACAGTGACTATGGTATGGTTACGGTAGTGGCTAAGAAATAAATATGTCAGTATCTATGTCATGGCTATGACATGGTTACCACAGTGGCTAGATCCTGATTACAACAGTGACTATGGTATGGTTACGGTAGTGGCTAAGAAATAAATATGTCAGTATCTATGTCATGGCTATGACATGGTTACGACAGTGGCTAGATCCTGATTACAACAGTGACTATGGTATGGTTACGGTAGTGGCTAAGAAATAAATATGTCAGTATCTATGTCATGGCTATGACATGGTTACCACAGTGGCTAGATCCTGATTACAACAGTGACTATGGTATGGTTACGGTAGTGGCTAAGAAATAAATATGTCAGTATCTATGTCATGGCTATGACATGGTTACGATAGTGGCTATGTCCTGATTACAACAGTGACTATGGCATGGTTACGGTAGTGGCTATGACTGTAACGTGTTAATTAATCTTTAACACGTAAACGCAATGAAGCACTATAAAAGGTTAAAACTGTTACTTCCCCCATCTAATAAGTTTCAATAATGTTTGGCAGATATAGACTCACTGCGACATCACAAGCGACGCCCAATTCTCATCAACAGTTGCTCCAGCGAACGAGGCAACTCAGCTGGAAGACCAACATGCATACTTCTTATAGCTAAGCCAGACAACGAGAAAATGAGAGAGGCTTCATTCCAGAAGATACCACCAGACATTGGCTAACGCTAGTGGTCATCTAGCTTGATGTCTGATGGTTACCCTCCTCCCCCCTTTTCATGCATAAGTAGAGGTATTTATCATTCTCAATTGTTCCCTTCGTATTGAAAACGGTCTATAGTTTCTCATTCTCAATTATTCACTTCTTATCGAAAAGAGTCTATGGTTTCTCATTCTCAATTATTCCCTTCTTATCAAAAACGGTCTATAATTTATCATTCTCAATTATTCCCTTCTTATCGAAAACAGTCTATAGTTTCTCATTCTCAATTATTCTCTTCTTATCGAAAAAGGTCTATAGTTTTTCATTCTCAATTATTCTCTTCTTATCGAAAAAGGTATATAGTTTCTCATTCTCAATTCTCCTCTTCTTATCGAAAACGGTCTATAGTTTCTCATTCTAAATTATTACCTTCTTATCGAAAATGATCTATAGTTTCACATTCTCAATTATTCCCGGTAAAATCTAGAGCATTGTTTCCAGAGCCCTCCCTCCCCTCTTCCGCCCCCCGATCCTATGACGTGCCCCCCCCTTCCAGGGTTCCCTCTCCATAGCCCTTCCCTCTATCCTTTTTCTTAGCTTTAGATATCAGGACAAGATCGCCTTGAGTTATAGAGATCATTTTACATGCTCATCCTCTAGTTATAGAGATCAGAGAGTTCTATAGCTGTAAGGATGTTGATAAGTACTACTTTAGCTAATAATAAAAACAATATAAGATTATAAAATATCTTTATTCATCAACTTGAGATTATACAATTTTTGAATCATTAATCCAGGAATTATGTGTAAAGTCAAACCCTAGCCATTTAACGTAAGCCCTGTTCCCTTTATGTTTGCTGACCTTTTCCACGAGGTATACATCAGGATAAGATGTCTTCTTTAGCTCTTGCGTGTTGAAGCCTCCAAGGATAGGGTTACCTTTCATATCATCGAGCAGGTAGGTTCTAGGATTAGTTACGAGAACTTTGCGAATCTTGAAAAATTCCGTTGACCAATTAACGGTATAACCTTTTGCAAAGATATCCTTATGTTTACTGATACAAACAATATCCCCTACCTTTAACTTTATAGATGAGGGATCAATGCTCTTTGGATGCAGAGAGAATGTGTCTAAAAGCCTATCATCCTTAACATCAATGGGTCTCATCTTGGTTGTAGAGTGCACTGTTCGATTATATTCATTGATCAAAGAATCAAGCATATCAATACAACGATAAGAACCTTTAGCAGTGAATCGAGTCCCCATCATGTTCTTGAGCGTTCGATTGAACCGTTCTACAACGCTAGCCTTGACACTGCTATACGTTGAGTAATGTTTAATCTTCTTCTTCCACATGAGAGCTTTGAAATCAACATTGTAAAACTCTGTTCCATTATAAGTCTGAAGATGACGTACAGAAGGCATCCACTTTGAAGCTGAATCCTTAAGGATGTGCTCCATAGCAGCTGTAACACTCTTACCTGACTTTGATATGATAGGTACAGCCCAAGCACGTTTCGAATAAACATCGATGACAGTGAGAAGATACTTGTAGTCGTCGTTAGATCTGACATGAGATATCATTTCAACCAGATCAGCCTGTAGCAACTCGTTCAGTCCTTTCACCCCAACACGTCATCTAGGGAACCGAAGACGAGCAGGACGATGAAGTTCACGTGCAATATCTTGTTTGGTAGCCATAATTATGATTAGAACAACAAGATAAAATGTGTTTTATAGAATGATACCTGCTTCACGCAACTCCTCAATGATTGAAACCGTCTCGTTCTCATGGGAGGAATGTCCAGCTCCTGATGAAGCGTGTAATAGACGTAAACGATCAACCAGTTCGTTAGCATCATCCTAATAAGTGTAATCAACACCTCTGCTCTGCTTTAGCTTGAACATACCCTCGCCTTCAAACTCTCTAAACAAAGGTTTGATGATACGTAAAAACTTGCGTCCAGTACGAGATTTAAACATATTATTAGGAAGGTTTCTAGATCTGTGAGAACTTGTCTCCTCCAACATAGACTTGTAGATTTCAAGGTCTTTCCTTTTTGAACAGTATCTCTAGAAGACCACGAGTGTAAGGAATCACGTTACCTTTTAAAAGTTCTATCTTCAGTATCAAACATTACTGGAGTATCCCCCAGCATACCCTTCCCGCCATCATAGCGTATACCATATGTTCGATCTTCATGACTTGAAGGTAGACGAAGGTAAGGTTCCAGCAACCTTTATTTAGCTCTAGATGAAGATGTCAACTTTGGCACTCGCTCAACCAGTTCCAGATCCTCTTCCTTGGACTACTTCTTAGCTCCCAGCGAAACCTCAGGATCCGGCTTTGACTCCTTGATAGTCAATTCCACTATCTTGTTTAACGGTTCGGTGATAGGCTTGACGGTCTCCCTCGCGGCCATCTCAGATTCATGCTGTGCATCACGCAACTGTCTATATTTTCGTTGATAATTTTATTAGCTTTAATAATATCTTGAGCAACGTTTGCCGACATGATGTAGTTTAAGAATGTGAGATGACAGCTAAGAATACTGTATTTAAACACCAGTAAGACATATCTCGACATGTAGCGTATGAGGTATAGTAGACACTTTCTCAAGCATAAAAAATATCTTATCACCTTCAATCACTGTGAAAGATGACCCGGTCACAGGAACAAGGTTCACGTAGATAACGATATTCCTCAGATTTGTAACCAGAGATGAAACCATACCCGAGCTCTTAAACGTATAGTATGATGTATCAGTCAAAACTAGATCAAATTGTCTTGATTCTTTTTTGAGAGGTTTAAAAATCAAGTATATGTAGACTGATTGAGCTCCAGTCCGTAAATCCACATAAAATTTATTCACAGCATCATCAGGTGTAAGAGGGTGAGCAACATTGCGTAAAGCCAACCCAGATATATCATAAAAATGATCACCAGCTACTTCTCTTGTAGTTAGAATATCTCTTCCCATTATATCATACAACTTGTTATAAATGATCTGCTGACGAACAACAGTTTAAACAGGTAGATTGGGCACAGTCATTTCGACCAGAAGGAATTGTAAACAGGTTGGTTGGGGACAGTCAATTCGACAAGAAGGAATTGTAAACAGGTTGGTTGGGGACAGTCATTTCGACAAGAAGGAATTGTAAACAGGTTGGTTGGGGACAGTCATTTCGACAAGAAGGAATTGTAAACAGGTTGGTTAGGGACAGTCAATTCGACAAGAAGGAATTGTAAACAGGTTGGTTGGGGACAGTCATTTCAACAAGAAAGAATTGTAAACAGGTTGATTGGGCACAGTCATTTAGACAAGAAAGAATTGTAAACAGGTTAGTTGGGGACAGTCAATTCGAGAATAAGGAATTGTAAACAGGTTACTTGGGCACTTCCCAGTATATTTTTAATTGGAAATGAATACAATAAATCGCCAGTAGACAAGAGTTCAGTATAAACTATAGAGCAAAACGTTAGCTACTGTGTAAAGTATGACTGTAGTAAATTTAATTATAAGGGAAAGTGAGAACAAGGTTATGTCAGGTTAGGTTGGGCTAGGTTAGACTAGAATAGCATTGCTCAACCCACCTTGGGTGGGAAATCGGGAAATTTTGTTGGTATCCTAGGATCCACTGTTTTGGATATGTTCCATTAGAACAAATAAAGTATACAAAATATCAACACTTGAAAATAGCTAACTGTAAATTACTTCATTCTTTTTTGGCAACACTGTCATAATAATTCAAAAATGGCGTGTCTAGGTTACATCAATTTGTAGTTTTGTTTACTGAAACACTAACCAGTACGAATGTACCGTTGCCCAGGTGAAGGCCGAATGTACTAATAATACATTCTTTCGGTGGAGGATCTTTCCATTTCCCGATGAGATGAGATGATGATGGTAGATAATACGACGGTGTAAAGTCAATTAACATCTTAACCTAACTCAAACCTAATTAGCCAATCTCTGGTGAGCACATGAACTATTCCTCTTTTGAAAATAATCCCCCAGTATCAACTGGGAATTGATCCTGGGACCTCTTGGTGAGCAGCCATGGGTTTAGACCACTATACCATGACACCGGTGAGACAATATTGTAGTATCGTATTTTTCTTTTGATTATATCTAAACCAAAGAACTAATGTCTCAGTTGAAATATAACAAGCTAAGGGTACCGTTTTCGATTCCTGGCATTGCCGGAATATTTATTATTGGCTATATGTGGGTTTACTCTTTCATAGCTTGAATTCATGGCTGAGGGCTGGATGTTGAGTGGGTTTTAGATTTAGAGTTAGTTCAAAGTCATGTGTTGGTATAACCAGTCGGTTCAGAAATTGCACGTTAAATACCTCAAATAAATTAATACACATATAAAATATAGAGTAGCACCAACAATCAATGTAGTTCCAAAAGAATAATCAAAATCCGCCAAAATAAAAGTTGCGTTTCTCTAGGTTCAAGCGCACTCTTATTTATGAAATGGGGATGGGTTGTATATAGGATATAGATTGGTAGCCAAAGGAAGGTATTTAGTTACAATTGAATTGTTATGGGGTGAAGGATGTAGGTGTGTTTCTTATTTGTTGTGATTCATGGTTAAGTTCCCTAAACAGGATATTACTAGGGACGTTTTTCAATATTACATTTCTCTTGGAATATTTTACTAACATAAATGAGATCAAAGAAGGTATTATATTTATAAAACTCCGGTAGACAACTACCTGACTTTGGCATTTAAGATTATTATTAGCACCACGTCTTACTAACCGTTCGGGTTGTACGAACTTACACTCATGTGTAATGGTAGGGTGATTATGAGATGAAATGGAGAATCTACAGTTTAACGTGAGATCCGAACCACGGTGGAGACTTGGCATTCCACACATTCACAAGTTGTTATTAATACACGTCTTGTCAGAGGTGAAGGAAGGGTTTGTCAATCAGATAAATCTGTGCCGGGACTGAGGATTGAACCCTGGACCAGCACTAAAGAGAATTACTAAATACTTCCAATTTTCACAGTGAAAGCCTTATATGAGATTAAGAAGATTTAATAGATATACTGTCCTGTATTTATACGTCAGGTCAAATATATACAATCATATAAAAGGACACCAATAAAATGGTAAAATTGTATCAATTTTTGTCACAAAACCATATGTTTGTAGTTTAAAAAATAATCCTTTCCTATGAAAATTCGACATTATATAGGCCTACTTAGTATTATTTTCGAAGGGGTTATAGGGGTGGAGTTCAAACCCTTTTGGTACGATCCTGGCTTACATGTTCTGGTGGGCAACTGGTATCTAAGTGTCCCGCTCATTTAATTTGATTTGCCAAAGATGGGGAGGTGGGGTTTTTTATTCTGTCTGAGAGTGATGGGGATTTTTTTTTCTTTATGGTTTCTCACACTCTCTCCCCACGCAAGTACGGGTATAATTATATTTCCTTCAAAGGATATTGACCCCATCCTTACCATATTATCCTAATTAATGTACAGGAGTATAACCCCAATGAATATTAAGTCGAGGTGAAAACAATTAGTGTTAGTAATTAAACATAAATAAGTTCTACCAAATTATGGCAATGTTGTGTGACTGACCATTCTAAAAGATTAAAAACCAAAAGGTTGGTGTAACATTCTCATGAAATTATACTACTTATTTTCACATCAAATTGTTGTGTACGTTTCATTGTATTATTGTTGTCACATTATTTCCCCCATGTATTATTATTCGCTTGTCACACATATTGTTAGTAGTTGCCGACAAGAATGCTGGTTTCACAGGCTGACCCGGGAGAGAACTTAGTTGTTAGAATCAATTTGAGTCCATTTTTGACTAGGTCCAACTGAGGTAATTTTCCCAACATGACCCAGAGGTCATTTAATTGAGTCTCGCATTTATTCTATGATTTTTTCCTACCCCGAAATATTTTGGTTGTTGTTGTTGTTAAATACAAATGTTGATTTTGAACCGAAAGTAACGTTTTAATTTTAAATATGAGCTAACCAATTTTTATTTTCTCTTATATTTTATTTATTATTCATATAATGACGTCACTGGACTTAAAGGAAACATAGTAGATTCCTTTTAACATTTAACTGCATAATTTTTTATTTTTCTTCAAAGATTAGAAACGACCAGAAAAGGAGTTGCCAAACCCTTTGATCTAGGAATCTACTCCAGGGAAGGAAAATCCTTCGCTATCTATTAAGAAACCATAGGTTTATATTGTTGGTTTCATTGGTAACAAATTAATATACCATTTGAATGTTGTTTTAATAGTAAGCTTAGATTGCATGTGAAAACTTAGACTCCTTTCACACACTTAAACCTAGTTGTTTTTTTTTAACAAACTATATAACACACAATTTCCTTGAAAAAAAGGTTTTCTCACTAAACACTTAACTTTGAAGTTGATGTATAATAATAACACCTTATAGTCTTAGGATATTTTGTTGAATGAGAGTTAATAATAATACTTTCTCATAAAAGGCAGGATTATACATGGTCTCCAGTCAAACAATTTCGTTATTTCTATTTTATAATGTTAACTTCAGAAAAATCTGCAAGGCCTTTCTTTCATTTTATTTCTCTAAATATATTTTAATATATAAAACAAACGATCGACCAAACCAACGGCCGCGATCAACCGGTAAATCGTGATCGACTGTTTGGCCACCTCTGCTCTAGAAGATTCTTACAGTATAATTCATGATTTTGGTAGTCTCGTGCCAAGTCCGATCAAGGCTAGACCCAGAAATTAATTTTGGGGTGTGTTCTACATGCAGTGACTCGTAGTGAAGTCGCCTAAACTAAAGAAACTAGGGGTTTTTTACATTTAATTCATCACAAAGCAATTTATTTATTTCTTAGACAAAATTGGGGTTGTATGTGCAATTAATTTTATAAGACTTCATTTGGCTAACTAGCCTAGGCAATGAGGAGAAATAAAAATAAACAAATAATAATAATTTCAGAACGGGCTTTACTCCCCATCTTTGATACAGCAATAAATTCACAAGGTGATGGGAGAAAAAAAATTCAGGATGTCAATAATCAAATAATATATTAACAATAGTGTTTTTTGTTTTTAACACAAAAGTGGGAATATAAGTATTTTATAACTCTCTCTTACGTGGGTGAAATTAAGTGCTTGAATACTTAAAATAGTGATCTTTTATTCTAAAATCTAGCTAACACTCAAGTGCACTTAAATGATACAAACAATGATGTACACCATAAACAACCCTACATTTTGAGTTTAATGTCAACGTCATTTTCAATTATTTCGGTTAAGGTGATTGGTATGGGAGACTGACTGGATCACTATTCCTTTAAAAATGTAGTTATTTCAAGTATAGTCATCATATAAAATTATAAGTTATTTGATGATTATTGTTGGGGTTTTGAATCAGAAGACGTGACTTGCTCTGAAGCTCTTTAACACTTTATCCCCCACAGCCAAATACACTCGGTCTTTCCCAAAATTTTTTACCAGTTTCCTCAGCTGAGGTGCGAGACGTACATACTCATCGGAGGGAGTGGGTCCACCATATATGTAGAGTGCACTGTCAGTGATTCCATGCACATCCTTAAGAGCCGGTAACGTGTCCAGAGATAAAGCGGCTGACCGAACCTCGATAGGAAATGCAACCGTCTGAGTCACGTTGTTGCGAGTTAGAGTTTCTTTCATTTTGGTGATAAGCTCTGCGTCTAACTTTGACTTTTCGGGGGCTTTATAACCCATCCGATTAAACCCAATGGAGATTGTGGCTTTGGGGAAATTATGTGTACACAGAGAGAGGAACTCGTCAATTTCTTTATCATTCATGTTGTCCGTTATTCCATTCAACCACAGCGGGAACGTCAACTGAAAACATAAGAAAAAACTTTATTCTATTAAGTATATTTTGAAGTGTTTTGTTTTATTTCATTAATGTTTATTTTTTGCAATATATAATTTATAAGTTCTTACATACATATAATTTAGTTTTGGAAAGCAACTTCGTTGTTTTTTCTCTATCTATTCTTTCTGAAAACTCGCCATTGGTTACGTCAGAGAAAGGTGTTAAGCTCACAATCTAGTGGATTTCTGAGGATGAGGTTGAGGTTTGAATCTCGAACCAGTGGTCCTATCCCCCAGATATTGCGTGTTTATCTCCCTACGGTGAATCTCGCCATGCTCAACTTGAACTCGTTATTTCATATCCGTAAAGTAGCTATTCTTTAGTTTAAAATATCGCAATTCATGTTGGGTCTTCTAATTTCGTATTAAGCGAGAAATTCCGAGCTTCAGGTGTCAAAAACTGTGATTTAAGATTTAATTTATAACAGTGTGAACGCACCCTTCAGCCATTGAAACATTAGAATAACAACATTTTTTTCTTCGCCATCGTTGTTTTATCTCAGTTTTATTTTTTGTTGGTTAAGTTTATCTCAATAAAGTCTAAATAAAGATGGATAAAAAGAAAATATGCAAAGGGCAAAAGCAGATTATACATGATATATATGTACCATACATTATGTTTCTTTGATTCGCTAAATGTTTAAATAAATGCTATTACTAGTATAAATTATTACATCATGTATGATCTATCTTAATAACTTTAATAAATACCTATAAAGCGAAAATTAAATAACATACATCATTTGGATGGGATGCCTTTCTATTTGAATAACACCTTTTATTAAGCCTGAACAATTTAATAAATTTCCTATATCTCAGCTCAAAACCACCTTTGCGTTCACGAAATATACGTGGCATTCTATTAAATTCATTTTCGAATTCTTCAGTTTCTCTTATTATCAAATAGTCCATCCATGTTTCCGCAATTTTACATTTTGTCCAACAACAAATACTTTCGGTTTATCTGTTGCGAGATTGATGATTCTGAGAGGTGGAACCGCAGTGAAATTTATCCAAATGAAAAAATCGAAGTTTGTAACGAATTTTTTTTCAAGAATAGCTAAATATAAAAAAATTCGAGATTGTGTCACGTGAACGCCCAATCTCGCAATGGAATAAACTTTAAACATCTTGGGGATAGGCTCGCAGGTGCACTACATGTGGGCTTTAAACATGAGATTACTAAATTAAAAATTAAGTGGTCTATAATTAAATAAATGTACCAATTATTTAACTGTCTATAGCAGTGGTATTCAAAACTTTTCGTCTATTTAAACCCCTACCCTCCCACCCACAGATATAATTTATCTAAAACTTTATAGCCTCAAAGACTTTGTTGAATAATGCAAGCTATACATGTTCTATGAGCTACATCTAAAATAATTAAAATAAACTACATCCAAAACTATTTATTTAATAATAGTTTTAATAGAGAAAAACATACATATGCATTTATATTACATTAGATATTTTTATTAACAAATAAATACGTAGCCAAATAATCTACTGCGTGGTTACGTCAGGCAATCTTGGGTATTTCTGCTAGTATTGATTATTTGAGAAAATCGAGGAATATTTGTTTTATTAATTTATTTCAAGGAAGATAGCACAAATAAAAAGTTTTGTTATTTTTCTTTTGAACAAAAATGTGTTAGCGATACCGAATTTAATAAACCACCAACGATCTTTATAGCTATAAAGAGGAACAATTATTCATCCCTTGCAATTTAATAAAAACACGATCCCAGTGTTTTTATCTCAGCCTTTTCCCCACTATATATAGATTTAGTTAAAGTTGGCCTCGTGTCTAAAATTATCAAACAACCGTTAGTTGATTTGTAGCTATTTTACAGTGGAAAATATAATTTTTTTTTAACTTTTTGTATCTAGTTTTTGGATCAATGTAAGTGTGACATTAAAGGGTGTAAAGTAAATTTTTCTGAAGGGGGTTGAGTTCTGCTAAAAATACTATTATAACTTTATCAAATAAAAGCTATACACCTACAATCATACGGAACCTACGCATGTGGGGGAGGAGATTCATCAATTTCCAGGGGTGGATCTAAACCGTACTGACTACCAATTTGACATGTACAGGTTCAACTAAGTTTTGCATTTAAGTGTCCCTATTTCTATTTTATAATGATATTTTAAAGGTAAATAAGTACCAACATTGTATGTGGACAGGACTATTCAAGTACTAGTATTACATATGGATATTCTATACAGTTACCAGTATTGAATGTAGACTTGATTGTTCAAATACCAGTATAGCGTGTGAATAGGACTGTACAAGTACTTGTTTTGAAATTATTTGACTCACAACTAGATTTAAATGATTGTGTTGACACAATGGGGATCTACCAGTGCTATAATCTACTATCTATTGGCAATGGAACGTAACACTATTGACCTGTAAGAAATGAAAATATTTAGAATTAAGTTGGTGAATAGGGGGATGTGATAAAAGATCAGTATTTTCTGCAGTTTTTATAGAAAAATAATTTTTCGACTAAATAAATAAATATTTCTCCAGTAAAAATATAACTTAATTTTCTTCGCTTGGTGCTATCAACAGTTATTGAATATCTATTAAGGTGTCCTGAAATTTAATGACATCTTTTGTCTTCATTAAAATTTTGTCATCTAATGCCGCTATACTTTTGATTGATATTCAACAACTGTTATTATAACCTTGTGGAGAAAATTAATATATATGTCAGTATTGATGTAATGTATTATTTATTTTGGCCAAACTTTTTTTTGATAGAAAAACTCAAAAAAATACTTGTATTTCTCGCGTTGCTTGTATCCACACCTTAATGTCATTCAATAAATAATTAATTTGTCGAATTACCATTCATGATTACAAAATAAAAACTATAAAACTCCAAAGTGATTCCAAAATAGAATTTTCTAGTTCATGTTATAATACTAGATGCTAATTTAAAATATTTCTTAAGTATTTAATTCTGTAAACTACAAAACAAACCCAATTTCAAATAATATTAAAAACCTATCACTGTAATTATATTCCATCAGATTTTTCTATAGTATCAGAACTAGAACTTTTTAAAAACATTACAAATGATCCCTTTGCCACAAAATAGTTTTATACCAATAAACTCATCAGTAAAATACTTCTGTAAAGTTGTTTAAAGGAAGAAGATGTTATTAATGGTGTCAAGAAAGGGTGTGTTGGCATATAATGTATGAGCCTGGTATGTCATTCCTAGGACCATCTAACATTGCTGATCCAATCACAGATTTTGGTGGTAATAAGGACGGCTGGAAGTACGATTTATACTAATGTATTTTCATTTACTGTGCTACCTGATTTATTTATATTTATATTATAGATATAATTTCATCTCTAGTTTTTATAATACTTTTTGGTAGCTTTTCTAAAAATAATTTTATGATTGATTAGCTATTTCAAATCAATTCATATATATTAACTTTCTTGTCTTACTTCAAAATGTTCAATAGATTCTAAGATTATATTTGCTGTCAAAGAAAAGGAGGATTTGATATTCTGATTGGATATTTTGAAGTTGACCATAGCCCTAGCCTTAATTAATTATACTCTTGAAGAATGTTTTATCATCACTCTTCATAAATATGCTAAACATAGTTTTTATTAATTTAAATTTAAATAAATAAATAAATGGCTAATCATGGGTGGAAGGAGATCTGTACCGCTCTAGTGAATGATGGATATCCCACCTATTTGTGTTAGCTTAAATGTAGTATAATAATTTAAAAAATGTAATATTCACCTATAAAATACAATCTTGAGAATATCCTGTTGTAATACTAAGTTCATCAACACTTCAAATAACAAAGTTTTTGGTACATTCAAATAGTATTGGAGTACAACTGGCATTTCTTTTAATGAAACAATTTATTGAATAAGAATAAAGGAGTTAAGTTTTTTGTTTTTTTAACAACTGTATTATTTACTTAACCCTCATCATAAATAAAACATTATATCGACCTATTACTTCAAGTTAATAATGGGCATCCTTTGGGATAACTATTTTTTGAACCGTTGACGAGGTCACAAATAACCAAAATATAGGAACCAATAAAAGAGAACAAACATATTATGGCTTTTAAAGATCGCATTATTTATTGCGACAGCTTGAACAAATAGTTATAGCAGCGTCTTTAAAAAAATCAATTATAACCACTCAAGTCCCTCAACATAGTTTTTTATGGATCAGATTAAAAGATAGTGTGAGATTTTCTACACACTTTCCTAAAAGAGGGAAATAAAAAATAAAATAAAAAATATTGGTCAAGATTAATGAGACATATAAATGGTAACATGTAAAGGGAACGATTTATACTGGCAGAAATTTAAAGTGTGAAATATGAATCTTTTTAAATTGTAAAAGCAATATTGTTTGTGTTAGCTTTCCATATTTATGAGAACCTTATTTCTAACAAAATATACCCTAAATAGTGAAAATAGTTTTCCTTTAAAAATTATAAATACATTTATGTTAATATTCTTTAGAGCTTTCAATATTCAACAAAGTTAAAACCTTGTTTAAGATTCACTGATATTTTGATATTTCAATAACCGACACTATTTATTAACAATGTACACATTAAAATGTTCCAGAACCTTATATATACACACTTTGTCTTTATGAGGTGGCCCAGTGGTTAAATAATTTTATAATCATGGAAATTGATAAAAATAAAGGAAAAGTAAAACTAATTTAAGAAGAATAAATTTAATGAAGAAAGACTACCCAGATAAAGAGTAAAAATGTGAGAAGTATTCATTAAATATTTTTATTGAATAAAATCCTAGTAGAATATAATATTTAACATCATTTGGTGAAAGATAAGGTGGAATGGAAGGTTTCCGATGTTGCTGTTTTTAGCACTGTGCCTTACTACATTTTCATGATTTACGAGTTGTTTAGGTGCACTATAACTTTGTACAAAGCGGTAAGAGCCCCTGTGCGTATAGGCTTATCAAATGCCACTCCAAGAGAGCTACTGGCAATTTATATTTACTAAAATACAAACTGTATTAGTTAAATGGATAAGGTTTAAGAAAAGTTTGTTAAGAGCTACAGCGGAGGTATGTGGGGGACAAGTAACAATAGGAAGGAGAAGGAGACACCCTTGTGGAAATACAGTGCGAAGGAAACAGTGGAGGCTAAGAATAAAACATTTACAAGAAGTTTTAAAAAGAGGAATCCGGAAACAAAGAAAGAATAAATGGACAAATAGAAACAGCAAAACGAGTTTTACAGAAAGAAAGGAAGGATTAGATGCAAAAATGGACCCATATTCTGGAACGTAGCTAGAATTAAAGCGAGAGAAGGGGGAAAAGACATGAAGTTAAAATTATGAATTAAGAAGGAAGAACATTGAATACAAGAGAAGAAAGATAGGAAATATGGGGGAGATATTTTGATAAGCTGCTCAACCTAGAAAAGGAAAGTCATGGCAGTGAAAGAGAGGAGCAGGAAGAAATAACAAAATAAGATAAAAGAGATCCCACATTTAAAGAGGTCAGCACGGATTTAGAGAACAGAGGTGTACACTACACTTAATCTTTTTATGCGACAGCTGATGGAAACAGTATGAATATGGGTAAGACTTTGTAATGGTATTAATGGATGTGGAGAAAGCATATGATAGCGTGAATATAAATATAATTTTGAATATTAGTAATAGTTATGGAAATTGTCATGAACAAAGTGGCAGGGAAGAATGTAAGTGATTATGTTTGCTTATGACTTGATGGAATGTGTGGATAAGGAAGTACAGTAACAACTACAAGCATGCAATGAGTAAATGAAATAACATAGAATGAAACATGGCAAGGCAAAATGTGAAGTGATAGTGATGACAAAGCAAAATATAAAGTCTTGTAAAGCTATAAAGTTGAGTAAGGTTGGCTAAGTTCAGAACTTAAAACAATTTGGATATTTGATTGAGGCAAATTTGGAGGTACAGAGGATGTAAAAGAAGAGGACAGCAGGGAAAGTTGTTGTGTGAGAGACCTGCTATGAAGAGAATTGCCTTTGAAGTTAAAGGAAGTGTTGTACAAGGCATACTTTGCACCCATTGACACACATGCAGCAGAAACATGAACATTAGAATAGAAATGTGGAAGCCATAGGAATTAAGTTTGTTAGAAACATTCTATCTGTCACGAAGGCAAACAAGATTAATATTAAAGTTATTCGAGAAAGAGTGGGGAAGGGGGTACAGGGAGTACATGAGATAGAAGAGGAAGCAAGACTGTGAAGTCTGGCATGTAATGAGAATGGAAATAGTAAGACTGACCAAGAAAATTTTGAAAATGAATTATGTAGGGAAAATAATACAAGGGACGCTAAGAAAGAATTGGGAGTGGAACAGAAAGTTTTCTAGAAAGAGAAGAAGAATGGAATTATTAAAGGAGGAGGAGTGGTTGAATTCTACAGTGAAATGAAGGGATTTTACTAAACTTACCAGGCCACAGGCTAAAAACAGTTGATGATGATGAATAGATGTTCTATTTTTGTTTGGATACTTTTGTAGTATCTGAGTGGCACTGAGCCTCTTTATGAAGAGCAGTCAAGGCAGCTTTCTAGAAATATCTTCTTTGATATCTTTCAGGTTTAAAACGGCAGCTAGAATCCACACACTGTCTATCATAACTGAAAATTACTTAAAGTAAGCTCTGTATATCTAGTAGGCTACTACTGTTGTGTGACTCTTCAATAAACTTGTTTATTTACATAGTAATTGAAAAACATATTGCCCAGCAGGTAAAACATACCTTATTTTTCATAGATTGTAGGAACTTGATTGCTTCTTTAAACGCTGATATAGATTCAAAGCTTAGTTTAACGCCGAGAGATTTTGCTTTTACAACTTTATCCATGAATACATATAGAGGTATTATATTTTTCATCCAAGGGGTTGTAGTATTTATTCTAAGTATGACGTCACCACTTATCATCATCCTTTTTTCTGAAACAATTTATTATGACACATTCAAGTAAACAGACATTCGTTCTCTCACAATCAATTAACAATTTAAAGAGGATATTCGCAAATTTTGAAAAATTACACTTTGACAAAGGTGTTAATTCCTGTGTCAAGCTGCTATTTTTAAAAATATATAATAATTCAAACTTCTCCTTCTTTAGTACTTAATCTTAGAGCCCTAAAGGGTAGTAGGTGAGGTAGTAGTCACATTGATTGATATACGTCAATTTCTGTGTCTAAGGCGTTGCCTACTACTTGTTAGGATTATAAGATTAGTTATTATATTATATATACATATATACACAGTAGGACCTCCATATATCAAAGTTGATAGTTTTATAAAAAATTGTTATATATATAAACTTCGACGATTTTTTTTACATAATATTGTGTAGTCTGTTGTGTTTTGAAATATCTATTAATCAATGCAATAATTATAAGTGAATATGAAGTACATTTGACACATGTTATGTTTATAAAGATGGTTATATACAAACAAGTAAATATTTGTGCTGATGAGAAATGGGAACGCTTTTATCAAGACATATCCATAATGGAAAATCATTATAAAGGTCAATGGAAAACCCTCATGCTGGAATATTACCGTTGGTTTCTTAAGAGGAAATGCAAAACGGATTATAAGAGAAAAATATCTGTGGCAATAATTTTTATATATTTTGCAACGATGCCGAGTTCTCACCTTACTCAATAAAGATTTAAAACAATTCTTCTTTTCTCATAAAAGTATTTAGCACTTGACTCAGAGGGCTTGATTCTGTCCTAACCTGGTGATCTGATTTTTTTATTTTTGCTTATTTTTGAAAATTTGCAGACATTCACTATCAACCCTTATTTTACTTGACCATAGAGCAACTAGTGTCAGTTATTAACAGTTTGTATGGACATAAAAATGTGTAGTAGTCTTCTTCTTCATCTCCCAGTTAGGTTTGCACCTGTCAGCCGGACTAGCATCCTCCTCCAGTTCAGTATGTCAGTCATTGCTCCCACTTCTCTCAGCTGCTGAATGTTTGGCATCCCTTCTTTCTTGAGGATCTCCTCCACGCCATCTCTCCTCCTCTAACTCTGCCATAGGAATCTATATTTCCATGCCGGTCCCAAACCCGAATAAAATAAGAGGGTATATCCACGAGAGGCCTAGATAGCCGGTGGATGAAAATAAAATTCTCGAGAAACCCAAGGAACAGCCTCGGAAAAGGCTATTTATTGTGTTGCAGTAAAATTATAATTTCCTTCCGACAGCATGCTTGTTATGTTTTATTTAATATTATAATATTATAATATTATTTACCCTCACGTGCATCCCTGAAGTCATTGGGACTATAGAATTCGTTGGCCCAGGTTACCTTGGTGAGCTCATTCTTGATAGAAGGGAAGAACTCCTTGACGCTTGGCAATAATTCGCATGATGTTATTTTCATAAGAGCTGCAAAATATGTTTGTACGAATTAATTATATCTAGCTGATTAATACATGGCCAACTTTGAATAGGATTTTTAAAGTGTACAAATTATTGCGAATGGATCCATTCAAGATAATTATTAAGAGTATTTTCAAAGTATTCAATCAAATTAAACTAAGTTCATCTAAACAATGTACCCTATTTTTTTTATCTTGAAAGATATAGTAAAAAAATTATTAATAATAAAGTAAAATGTCGTATTCTTTTCTAAAGTGTTTAATATTAAAAGGCAATCTATCAATGATTTAACTTTAAATCCAATTATGTCATTTAAAAAGTAATATAAAAAATAGATGATTAAAGTAAAATTGGCTAGTTCAGTTTTAACATGAGTGCAATACTTTGTGTTCTAAAACCAACATTTACATTTAACAACAAAATAGTTATCTCGGGGTGAACTAATAAAAATAAAATTGAACCCGAGACTCTCTTAGGAACTCTTGGTAATGTTGTGAAAAAATAATACCTTTTGGACCTCATCAACAATGTACTTACCTTGTGTATAACAATACTAGTCTCCAAATTAAGCATCCCAGGGAACTGTTTACAGGTGAAACATAGCTAAATAGGTGGTTACTCTTTGAATGATAGCAACACAAAATACAATAAATTGATAATAATAATGACCTAGGAAATAAATGTACAACACAACGAAGGTGGTTTAGATAATATATGTAATTTGGGTCAAATTTAATCTTCAAATAGCTCTGGCTAGTAGACGTCTATTAAAATACAAAGTTAAATTTATATTCTATATAATACGATCAATGTTAGTGTTATTCAAAGTGAAAGCATTATTTTTGTTTTGTTTGGATATAAGCCATAACAAAAGAAAATGATATAAATATGTTTAGAGTCAGATATGAGTGGACTTATTTAACAAACAAATATTTAATAAAACAATTTGAAATCCTTTAAAATATATATATATATATACTCAATTTTCTCAATGAGGTTAGTCAGTGAACACTAAAACCATACATACGAAATAAGTTCATTGTATTTCATCGAAGTCATGACGCTGGCCAAAAGTTTCATTTCCTGAGTAAATTGTTGGAACAAAATATTAAGTTTAAGAGAAAAATTATAGGTCTAGTCTAAATCTAGTCGAAACTATAGTAAAATACTAAGATGAATCACAATTAAAATAAATTTATGTTGATATCACCTCATGTTAGTGGAATCATTAAATCGTCGGCGTTGAAAATGTTAGTGTATCAGATAAACTAACTTATAAGTCATAACCGCGGCCTGAGTGTTATCAAAACTGTCCCAAGTCGTTGTAATATCTTTTACTGTCAATTAGAGCACTTTTTTTTTGTATGAAATTAGCACTAATAAAACTTGTAATTATCACTTTACTTTATTCCAATGAATTTACACAATTCTGCGTTGTTGGGGATCAAGGATGTAATACCCGTCTTCTAATAACATCTCCCGCCTCTTAGCATATTTCGTTAAGGCCCCAAAAACCTCGCAGATATGGTGGCATTTAGGTTATTCGAAATTTGGAATATTTGTCTATAAATAATGTGTTAAATTAAGTATAATCAAGGAATATCTGGGGGGAAAGAAATAATAACTAAACAGATTGAAAAAAATTAGAAACCATAACTAGATGGATGCAGGATTTGATATCTAACAGATTGACATTATGATCATTGTTTGTAAGCCAACTCTATTTTTTTTTTCCTCTCGGACCTTTTAAAATTGATAATGTACGAGAACGAATGACGTAGCTGTGTCGTCACACACCTAACTTCAAGTAGTTAATTTCTCTCTTCCAACAAGAAAACTCATGCATCAAAACAAAGTTAGAATTGTTTGCCATGGACTAGTGATGTATATATAAAATAAAATGCAATTTAATATAAAGATAGAATATAAAACGTGTTTCTAAAACATTGTATCAAACTTTGGCAGGCTATTCCTTGGGTGAAAATAGAATAATTCACATAAGCAACCTAGGGTCCATCGTGAATAATAAGGGCGGTATACACCCCTAAAGATAGAGCTAAAAACGACTGTTGTGTGAAATATTATGAAAACTGCTATGGGTATTACAACGAATATTTGTATACTACTTATTGAAACCTTGATCATTAATAAATTAAATTTGCTGTTACCGTTACCCACCCATTATGTAATAAAGAGGGGGTTGTACGACTTTTTTCTTCAATAAAATATGTCAGAGTAAGTATACCGATTTTGACTTAAGATTACAAAACATGGAGTAAAAATTAACAAAAAAAGGTGTCTTGAAGAAACTTTCTAGCTTTCCCCATTTCCGAGATAATCATGGATGTGTGATTTCAAAGACAAGTGTTAATTCCTGCCAGGTAGGGAGCCAGTATAGCTGTGTTGCTAGTGTGTTAGATACATTTGTCTCTGTGCTCAAACTTTTGTGATTATCTCGGATGCTAGTCTCGTGTTTTATTTGTGTGAGTAGCCTGTTCCGATTGAAACACTGCCCCACTCAACAGCGTCATTCAATTTCGTTTTGTGTATGGATTGTTTTGAGGTAATGCATTGCTTACAATCACAAGTGTCACAAAAATAAACCAGAGAAGACTCAAGCTCATTTCTTATTTCCTTTTATAGTTTATAGTGACCTAACTTACACGATTTGGAGTGTTCACCTAATTTGAGTTGTTTAATAAAAAGGCATTACATAAATAATTCGGTGACCCGAATGCCCCTTCAATGTTTTCTATGACAAGTGGTGTTAAGGTATTGTCATTACTCTATTCAGATTTTGAAAGATATTTTCACTAATGACTGAAGGATGTTCCACACTCGGTAGTAAATCCTCCAATTCGTCATCTTCATTAAAAATGTTTATGTCTGCCTACATATGTTTGGAACTGGAGGTTCCTGCAGTTGGTGTAAAGTCTTCACTTTCTTGGGCGCAAGTCCTAAGACCATTAAGTAATAGGTATTTTACATATGTATTTCTTACAGAACGTCTTACCATTCGTCTATAAGCTATTCGCAATTATTTATTATAATAGTATAAGAGTGAATAAAGCAGACTAGTGAGGAAATGTACCCGTTTGCGTGGAGGAAGGAGAAACTGTTACTAAAAGAAGCTTTAATAGATTACACCAAGCCGGAATTCAAACCTTGACCAACCGCTCACCGACAGCCAGAGAAACATGTAATTTACTCGGCATGCATACTGATTAGGGTCAATAGATAATAAATCATAACTTATAAATTATATAGTAATATAATCAACACCTTAGATTTTGTATATATCTTAGGACTATTTTAAACTTTAGGTAACCAACAAACTCGATTACAAAATCTAGCTATCATTTCCGTTTGGAAGCAATTTAACGTGGCCACATTTCATGTACAAGAATGTACACTTTTTTTTTTACAATTTATTTATTGTTTGCTCCTTTTGCATACTTTACTTGGAAATGGACGAGGCTTAGGCATTTTGTACACAGTAAAATTCACATAAAAAAGATTAATATCAAGGCCGTAGTCGAGAGGTGGGGGGTTTGCGGGTTCAAAAAACCCCTTGAAATTTTATGAATTATATGTATATATATATGTTTTATTTATGGTTTAAACAATATCAAAACTAAGGTACAAGTACAAATTAGGGTGCTGTGTTACCATAAAAAGCACTTCAGAGATCATCTAGAGGTGTTCAGTATTTAGAATTTTTTCTAACCTTCGGTAGCTATGGTGCTATGTTGCCATAAAAATACTTCACATAGCTTCTAGAGGTGTTTTATATGTATAATCTTTTCTATTCTCCGGCAATTGGGTGATGTGCCCACCAAAACCCCCCTGAAATTATTGGCTGGCTTTGGCATTAATTAATATAATCATATTTATGCTGGTTAAATGCTAGCGTACGCTCAAATTAAAATATAAAACTAAACAATGTCAAAGAATACTGGTAACAACAGACTGTACAGCTTTCATACATTATATAGCTAGCATCACACTTTATATAGCTAAATGGCAAGAACAGTCAAAAATATCAGAATATTACTACTTGTATGTTTTTGTACCTCAATACTGTTCTCAGCTGATTTTGAAAAGTTTGCTAATTACCTTCTTCCTTCTTATCACTCCTCGCTTACCCCTGCTGTCAATCAAAACACACTACCTGTGTTCTCAACGGTACGGCCTGGTTTAGCTGTATTTATTTATGTGAGAATCACGTAACTTCGGGCAATTTACCTCCAGTTTTGAAAATATGATAGTAACGATTGAATAAAAAACGTCAAATGATCAGTATTTATTGCTAAATAAGAAGAGCTAAATTTAATTTCAAAACACAAAGTAGTTTTCTATTAGGAAATTTGTTTGTAAAAGAATGAGAAAGTCTGCCGCCGATTCAATTTCATTATTTATTAAATAAAATTTAATAGTTTGGAAAATAAGGTGAAAACCGTGTCTAAAATATATTTACCATGTAGTGCTATACTATCCGTACATCCAGAAAAAAAAGTAAGCTTTTACTTGTATTACTGAATACTTGGAGAAGAATTAGTATTATTAAGTTAAATTAAACATTATAGCTATTTAAACAAAAAATACATAACGATTTTGTTTCTATTATTACATATTTAATGTTTTTATTTTATTAAAAATGCTCACAACCGTAAAAATAAGAGAATATAAAAAAATATTATCACTCTTGCACAGCCTTAAGATCTTCTTGCAATGATTGTCGTTATAACTAAACGATGACCACATTTCAAGACTCAAGGGACTCAAAGTTGAAGGCTATGGGGAGAGAGCCTAAATTCTGTAAACTGCTAGTGAAGGAGTAAAAGCTGTTTAGTGGATTGGGGATCCTTGAGTGTCAATCATTTCATAAATCTCTTCTTTTGTAAGAGTGAGTTGAAGAAGGTAGCCAGTCAGGTATTTATGAGTAATTATCTCCCCCAAGTAAAGGAAGAAAAGACAGAAATAGCTTGATCTCAATTGCAGATAAGCTTCAAAATTTTACCCTACTTATATATTGTTTACAATAAAGTTTTAATAATCGAACACATTTTACAAGAATTGCTGATAAATGAAAATACTTTTTATTATTAATACCCGCTTCATTGATCGCATGGTTTAAGGCATCACTCTCGCAATAGATTATATTGCCAAGGCGGTGAGTTCTGGCCTCGATTCCGGTCAGGTGTACTGAGCGTGGTTTATACTAAAGGATTTTCCACTCTCACTCTCACACATTAGAGTAATTTAATAGGCCTACGTAGGTGTATAACTCGTACGAGGAGTAGATGTGGTGCTAAAAACTACTCATAAAAATGGTAAATTCGATCAAGAGTTTTATTACTACATTTATTAGTGTAGCCTTTTACCTAAAAATTTGGCTCAGCTACAGCGAGATCGACTGGTGGGATCAACAAGACATGGGAAACGGGACATGGTTATAGTCCAGTCAAGCAGGGATATACATTGAACATAGATGTTAGAGGTTCGATGTTTTACTCATAGATGATTTTCAACCATCAATGTTTTATAACGATGTCCAAGAGAGCGATATGTTTATGTGTTTGTTTTAAAAATAGTATTTTTTTATTATTAGTTTTTAATACAATTTTTTGAATTCATACATGAGTTTAATATTCATTTATTACAAATTAATAAAATTCAGTAACAGTTTCAATTGGTTTGGAAAATATTGCCGAAATTTTAGTTCTATGACATCGATAATTTCAGACGATGTTCTTTTTCATCTATGTTACTTTATAACTAGGGATATTGATTTTTTCCCTCAATTTTTATCCAAATTATATTTATATTTGAGTGCACTAGAATTTCTTTCTATTTATCTTTTTGAAGAGAGATGCGACCCCGTTTATGTAAATAAGCATCTGTGGACACATGTTATAATCATTTATTCTCGTTTTACGGTGATGGGGAGGTTGGGGTTCGAATATTAGTTACGTGTGTGAGGGTGTCTTTTCCTAAATGGCTTCCCACTCTTCTTCCACGCAAATGTGGGAAAATCTCCAGAAGAATTCTACCATACTCCTAATCCTGAATAGTATTAAAACGCAGTGGCTTTTGAGTTTATTAAAAATAAAAACAAAATTGCGATCAAATTATAATGAGCATTTTTTGCTTCAAGATTATGATGAATTTATTCGCAATTTTACAATTATCGAGACATTTTAAAACTTCCAATTTTTGCCCATAGGCATATCTACAAAAGGGCCCAGGTTGAACCCCCCTTTTGTTACTTCAAATATTGTGTACAATGATGCCGGCACACACACAAACACACACAAATGTAAGAAATAATTACTTAGTGTGAGAAGGATGCATATAATTCTTATTACAATAAAAAAATAGCTCTTAATAACTTCTAAAGGCTTCTGATTTGATCACTCCTAATAAAATATAAAGATACGGAATATAAAAAAAAATCCAGGAGTGGACTACTCTAAATAGCTTCCCATGGATAAAAGCTAAATGAAAATTTATTCTTATAAAGCTACTTAAGGTCAGTGGCGGTGGAACCGAGGGGTAAGGACGCATTGCTCCGGTGATTAATAAGCCCCCTGGAAAGAATCTACGCCCTCCTAGATATATTTCAAATCCCCCAAAAATATCGAAAATTAAGCTGAAGATTGCCTTAAATAAAACTCCAAATGATTTTTAGATGCATTAAATATTCAAAAATTTAAGACTGGAATAAAAAATGTTTTATATAAGAATAGTGCAATTTATGCTTGGGTTTGGTATTGAATTTAATTTCATTTCACATATGTTACGAGTTTTGAGTAAATATCTTCATTTTTAAACAATAGCGCGAGAAAGCTGAGTGGAGTTACGTACCATTTATTTCTATTCTTTTCTAGTCCTAGTGAGTAATTTTAATTTGCCACAGAAACACTACTCACCATCTAATGTAAATTCTAAACAATAAACAAATTAAACTACAATTTATCATTGAATTTAAAGTTGAAATATAGTCAGAAATCCACAACTACACATTGTATTTTATTTTCTATCTGTTTTGGAACTTCTCTGGGGCCAGGTGATAGTTACCCATGCTGCTATGTTTTAACTTTACAAATCATAGTTAATTATTTCTGTGTTATTCAGTTAATTGTCAAAAACATGTTTTTAGTGTTGTTGATATTTGTGTTATTCTGTTGTCTATGAAAATGTATGTACTCGGTCTTTTAATCAATAAAACTCAACTCAACTCTTTGTATTTGAAGTTGATGTTTTCTCTTGGAGTCAAATATAAATATAAACAAATGGAAGTATAATCAATAGTACTTAATAACAATGGAGAATAACTGTTCGAGTGGCTTAAGATATAATGTATAAAAACTATCAATTTTTTCTAACGTCACTGCTTGATCCTCTAAATAATTAACTCATTGTTCAATAACTTAAATATTTCCTTGAAAGGTGCCACATAGAATAAAAATTACTAATCCTAATTTATTCAGTGGTGCTTTAATAAGTATGATAGCGCATTAATAGCAACAGAAACTCTCCTGTAGGATCTATATTTATAATGAGTATGTAATACTTAATTGCTGAACAAATTAATAAGGATAAACTTTCAAAACAACGCCGAATCGGGATCTTAAGACAATGAATTTCGTTTACTTGTATAAGGTTTAATTATTTTGAATATTTCCATACAATCATGGATGTACAGTACTTACCAAGTATGAAGTAGAAACACATAACACTAGTTTGCCATGGAATACGACTACATTTTGTGGTTGTTCCTCCATTCAATAACTTATAAGAGCGCATATTTGCAAGATTCTCAACAAGCGGTTGTCTGCGTCAAGTGAGGGAAGGAGGCCTTTACTAAAGTATTATATAAACAAAATACGACAGTTACACAATAGAAAAATTGTTGTTATTAAGAAAATGCACCTTCAAATGGATCATTAGTTAGTAGCCACTTAAGAAATTATCTAAGATAATGGCACATTACTAATTAGGCTTATTATTTTTAACTTTACCTTACATCCATTAATATTTCCAAACTGTGGCGTGGGTAGATTTTTTTTATTCAAGCCATATATTCACAACTACCGCCTGGCTAGGCCTGTCATCGCTTCATGTGTATTATAAGCTAACCGAAGAGTAGGGCGGACACAAAATCCAGTCCCCTGCCGTTATTTCATCCCTGTGAAAGTGAAAACCCACATTTCACTACTGACAAAGTTTTTGGCCATGCCAGGAATCGAAGCTGGAACTTTTAGCGCTTTAGACAGACACGCTACAAACTGAGCTAAGGTGTCAAATTGATTACTATAAATGAATGTAGAAAAGTTTTTTTAACTTAATAATTTTGGAACTTTGCCTGTCCATATGTCTGCAGGGTTGTTTGTTCTGCGATAACTGACAAATTCGTAAACGAATTTTAAAGAAATTTAACAAGAACATTCCTTGGACCTAGTTCGAACAAAATATATATCTGATTTTAAATCTTATTATCTGTTCCAATACTACCCACTCCGGTGGCGTAGTTAGCTAAGGGGCTAGTTTCGTATTGAGCTAGACCCCCAAGGAAGGGAGATCGAGATTCGAATCTCGTTCAGGTGAACTGAGCGTGGTCTTTCCTAAATGTTTTTTCACTCTCCTTCCATGCAAATGCAGGCTCATTTCTTTTATATTCAACCTTCCCAATTCCTAGCCCACTAGATTAATTAATACTTAAGCGTATAACTATAACTGTTAGTAAGACTTTGTGCTAAGTACTATTATAGTTTATTCAATATTGAGCTCGCTTAGATAGTTTTTTGTTAAAAAGCTATTCTGAATTTGAATTTATAATAATTTTTAAGCAATAAATCAATTATATAAAGCATATTTTTTAGATTCTGACATATTTTATTTCGAGACTGATTTCCCAAACCTTGTGAACAACAGTTATTCTCAATTAATATGATGTACTATTGAATATAGTGTCAAGTTGTCTTTTGTCTAACTTGTTCACCAATGGAATATTATGGCTACTTCGAATTCAAGGAGAAATTATAGGAGACAGTATTTCAATTTGAAATATTAAATTAGTAGTAATGATAAGAATATGACAGTTCTTGGCATGTTTTAAATCAAGGAAATTGTTTTTCTTAGCTCACAGAACTACTAGTTTAGAAACTGTATTCTTATGTAGAGCGGCTGGTAATCCTTAAAGAGTTAGAAGCCAAAGTAAATAAAAGTAATATATTTTGTGTCTTGACTCATTGCTTCAGTGAATCTGGTTCGGGAATCGAAATCCTGACTATTATATGATAATCCGATACACTTTTATTGAAGTTTCTTGCCATTTCCACGATATCTTGGATAAGTATGCACTTTAAAGTGGGACCCCTTACTATTCCAATATTAAACTACTTTCAACTCAGATCCGGAAGGCTGAGGTTCAAGTTCCAACTGTGGGTGTATTTTGTTTTAACATACGCATTTAAAATTTTTGCTTCTTGCAAAAAATGCTCATGCATTTATTTAAAATTGGCACGGCTAAGGCAGTGTTTTTTAATAGGATAATAAATTTAAACAATATATTCTGGCAAACAATTATTCTCAAGGGGGGGAAAACCAAATAAGTGGGGGCAATTTTAAAAGATAAATGTGTAATTATTTTCTAACCTGACATTAATTAGTACATTTTCAATAATTTCCGAGTTATTTGAGATTATCTTGATGGAAAATTGAAGTGCACTACACAATAATTATTATTATTGCGTGCCTTGTTTAGAAATAAATAAATACTTGGTGGTGCAACTGATAATATTAAACACTTGGAGTAATAGTTGTAATTACAGTACATTCTTTAAGTAGAGGCTCTTTCAATATCCCAATGATATGATGGTGGTAGTGAATATGGTAATTACAGTACATTCTTTAAGTAGAGGCTCTTTCAATATCCCAATGATATGATGGTGGTAGTGAATATGAGGGTGTGGAACCAGTTTAAACATTTAAATCTGACACAAGCCTAATCATTCTGAGGCTGGTGACCTTTAGAATTATCCCCTTTTTTGGTAAAAAATTCTCATGGTTACAGCTGGGAATTGAACCAAGAACTTCTAAGCTGGTAGCCAGGTGCCCTGACCACTATACCAAGGGCCCAGCTATCGTTGTTAATTAAATCCTTGATCGATCGAACTAATCATAAATAGATAAGAATTTGACCCTTTTCATTTTTTATCAATGATTGATATATATTTTTTTCTTCAACAAAAATTTGAACATTTTTTTTCATGGTACAATTTGAAAAAAAAAAATCGCAATTTAAAATTAATTTGTTGTATATAGCTACTCTATATATTTTTATCAAAGGAATAGAAAATTATGGTCAACACCTGAATTAAATGTTAATATTGATTGCGATAGAACGCCTGTTAGTTTATATGTTGTGTTTAATAATATACGTATTGTTTCAGACAAAGCAATGATGCTAGAAGCAGATGTCAATATGGGAATAAAGGGAATACATTCCTTCAAGAAGATACCTATAATGGCCCAACCCCATGCCAGAAGATCTAACACGAGTCTAAAAGAATTTTGGATTAAAGTTGCAGTCGCTAAATCTGTCGGTTGAAAACTATACTTTAAATAGATGGAGGCTGTTGAAGAATAGATCAATATTATATGAAATATGATTGAAAAAGTATGTTTTAACAAGCAACTCATGACTTATAGTTACTATTCAAGACATACATGGTGGTCAAAAAACTACTCCACTGTAATATTAGACAAATAATATTAATCTTAATGCCTAACATTTTACATAATGTTTCATTCTTGACCAAGTGCGCGTAGCTTTTACTATCCGTTTTTAATTCGGAAAACTTTGACTTGACTTAAAAGTGGATCAGTGCAAATCAGAAACTCCAAAAGTTATTAATTAAAACTATCTAGCAGTGTGTAAAAAAAATTGCCACTATCTATGTTGGAGGGACTAATCTATTTTTCGATCACCCTATTCAAGTTATACGCATATTATCAAGGGGGGAAAAGGGTGGGCTGGAACTCCCCATGGGATCTTTTAGACAACCCTTAAATGGTGGGTCCTCATATAATACAAACTTAATGTCAGGGTTTTTTCTTTTACTACAGTTTTAATTTTGTATTATGCCATTAACTAAATATTAGTTAACTAGTATTTTAATGTTTAACTTCAAGAGTTAGCTTGTGAGACTTACGATTGTAAAATTAGCTCTGTCTTCATTTTAAATGCCTTTATTTTTCTTACATTCAATATGGTATTGAAAAACAAATTACATTTCCAGAAAAAAGCCGGGTAAATATGGTCCAAGAAAATAGGGGAGACATTTTTACTATTACCTCTAAGATCTTACTTAAGGAATCCAAACAAGAGGAAAGAATTAAATAAAAATACAACCCACATATATGAAGTTTGTAGCTCATATAGGTAGGTTTATTACGCTCTCTCTAATCATTCTGTCAACACACTTCCTTACTAAAAACATTAATTTTTAGCTATGAAAAGTTTGAAATCATACACAAAATTTTAAGAGCATTTCTAGTTATTTCAAGGGTGTGTTAGGAAAAGGATATTGGTGGTAAAATAGTAGTGGCCTGATACTAATATTATTTTAGTGTTAGTTATATAAAAATATGTCAATGCTTATAAAATAAACAGAGTGGCAGGTGCTAATATCACCACAGGAGAAGATAGTGCCGACTTCTCTGGATAGACGGTGTCACGTGGTTGGTACAACGAACCCTCTGGCCATTAATCTCAGTTTTCAAGAATGGAACCACTACTTTATCATTCAAATAAAGCTCCTCATTTGTCCTCACGAAGCTGAGTTGACCCCGTTCTAGACCCACTGCTTCACAGGAAATCTGGAAGCGCCGGGAATCGAACCCGGGGCCTCTGGATCTGTAGCCAGAACAACCAGATCACAGAGGCAGTTGATTTGAAGAGAATTTAAAAAAAAGAGTAATTTAAAAGCTAAGCCTATAAAATTAGGTAAATAAATAAATGGTACGGCGCACCGCACAGACTTTATCTCTCTTTCTATAAACTCTTAAGATTTCTGAACGGAATAGTGTACATTGTATCATCACCACTCCACACAAGAACACGCATAAAATAATATACAATGATATAGAATCAATGAGAAAAGAGGCGCATCTTTGTCCACCTTAGAACTATTCAAACAGTTTAATGTCTTCCACAAGGGTCAACACTTCGTATTAAAATTTCGATTTCTGGTTAAAGTTTTAACATTTTATAAGGTGTTGCAGATCTTCAAGTCATCGCATTGATATTTAATTATTCATTTATACATTTTGACCAATAAAAAATGTAAATATTGACTATTGAGTCTAAAATGGAGATAGATCATTGCTATGCAAACATTTCTCCTAAGAGATTTAAGGAAAAATAACATTCTTTTTTAGATACTTATATTTAATTACTCTATGGCATTGGAGAATTATTGCGTTAAGAATTAAGTAGTATATGTTTACAACTAAAGCTCACAAAATTGTATTAATATATTTGAACTTGTGAATTTGAGGAATGCCAGGCCTCCACCATGGTTCGGATTCCACGTTAAACTGTAGGTCCTCCATTTCATCTCACACTCACCCTACCATTACACATTAGCGTAAGTGCGTATAACCCGAACGGGTAGTAACACGCGGTGCTAATAATAATAATAATAATAATAATAATAATATTAATATATTTGCAAATATCTCAGAAACTGTTGCTTTTATAAAAATATTTGTCAAATAAAAGTTTTTTATTTCTAATAGTCCTACAATTTTGCAATGATAAGTTGTTTAGTTTCTCAAATAGTTGTGGAGATACGGAAATTAACGCTTCTGTAAAGTACCCTAAAAATCATTTTCATAGGAAAATGAAAATAGCCTGTTTATTTATAATCTTAATCAACGCCTAGATACGAATTTTAATCAAAATCGTTTGAGCAGATTTTGAGAAAACCAAATTTTTCTCTTTTCGCCCTTCAGTAAACTACCCTTAATTTTAAGTTTTTATAGACACACAGACAGACGGCATTGCAAAGACTATTTTTTAGGGTTCGAGGGTCATGAGACGTCGACATCCATCAACATTTCTGGTTAGTTTTTTTTTTACGGTCGCAATACTTAAACTTTAATGTCCAAAAAGTTAAAAAAAATTCATATAATTGCGTATAGATTGAAAGTTATATATTTTATAAAAATATGTTTCGGATATAATATCTGTATTATATATATATATATATATATATATATATATATATAACATATTTGTAATGCTAAGTAATTTCATATCTCAAATAGTTTCGGAGCTATTTAAAAAAATGTTAATTGACGCATCAGACCGGAGCCCTTAAAGCCATTTTGCCGAGATATTGAGGGTAGCCATTTTGTTTGTAATATTTATTAATGTTTATAAATGAAATTTAATCAAAATCGTTAGAGCCGATTTTGAGAAAATCGACTTTATCTCTTTTTGCCCTTCAGTAAACTACACTTAATTTTAAGTTTTAATAGACACACAGACAGACGGCATTGCAAAGACTATTTTTTAGGGTTCGGGGGGTCATGAGACGTCGAAATCCATCAACATTTCAGGTTAGTTTTTTTTTACGATCGCAATACTTAAGCTTTAATGTCCAAAAAGCTAAAAATATATATATAATTGCGTATAGATTGAAAATTTTTGATTTTATAAAAATATGTTTCGAATAAAATATTTGTATTATAAATATATATACATATTTGTAATGCTAAGTAATTTTATATCTCAAATAGTTTCGGAGCTATTATAAAAAATGTTAATTAACGCATCAGACCGGAGCCCTTAAAGCCATTTTGCCGAAATATTGAGGGTTGCCATTTTGTTTGGAATATTTATTAATGTTTATAAATGAAATTTAATCAAAATCGTTATAGCCGATTTTGAGAAAATCGACTTTTCTCTTTTTGCCCTTCAGTAAACTACCCTTAATTTAAAGTTTTAATAGACACACAGACAGACGGCATTGCAAAGACTATTTTTTAGGGTTCGGGAGGTCATGAGACGTCGAAATCAATCAACATTTAAGGTTAGTTTTTTTTACGATCGCAATAATTAACTTTAATGTCCAAAAAGTTAAAAATATATATATAATTGCGTATAGATTGAGAATTATTGAATTTATAAAAATATGTTTCAAATAAAATATTTGTATTATAAATATATATACATATTTGTAATGCTAAGTAATTTCATATCTCAAATAGTTTCGGAGCTATTATAAAAAAATGTTAATCTACGCATCAGACCGGAACCCTTAAAGCCATTTTCCCGAAATATTGAGAGTAGCCATTTTGTTTGGAATATTTATTAATGTTCATAAATGAAATTTAATCAAAATCGTTAGAGCCGATTTTGAGAAAATCGACTTTTTCTCTTTTTTTCCCTTCAGTAAACTACCCTTAATTTTAGGGGTAGATATCCAATTCCAAAAATCCCTTTGGGCAACCTTATGAAAACCCTAGATATAAAGTTTCAGCTCAATCGGTAAAATAGTTTAGGCTCTAGTTGGAGGTACAGACAGACAGAGAGACAGACAGATAGACAGACAGACAGACGGAAATTCAAAAACCACTTTTTCGGATTCAGGAAGTCATGAAACGTCAAAATTCATCAAAATCTCGAGTTCGATTTTTTTGACGATCACCATACTTTCTCTACCTGTAAGATAGAGAGAAAGTAATAATCTAGATGAACGCTTGACACATGCTTAGTAAATTAACCACCAGCAAAAACTATTCCCTAATAGTTACCAAAGGAGATAAGTTTTTTATTTAGCCGCGTTTAACCACTTATTTGGCTATACATGTAAGTAGACTACTAATTATACTATTGTTGTAAGAATGGTGAGGAAATGTACTCGCAATTTCATGGGGTGAAGTGGGAAATAATTTAGTAGAAATGACCCTCAGTATACTCGTTTCTTGTTTGTTGATGTGCCCAGAAATATAAATCGGAGATATGATTGGTTTATTCATCATATTGTTTTTGTAAGCAAGTCAGACCGGAATTCAAGAAAATCAGCTATGTGTACAGTTAAAGCCTGCTTTATGGTATCTATGTACATAATTGTCCACAGCCTTTGCAGAACTTGAAAAAACTGACTTCAATAGTAGTTTTGGGGTAGGAAGATATTTCTAAAGCACTGGTAAAAGGTCATTTAGCGTCCTTTATCATAGCAAATATTTCAGGAGGTTTCTTATTGCCAAACCAAATTTGCACTTTTTAATACACTCGAAAACTGTGCTGTCAGACAGCATTCTCTGTTTGAGATAGAGGAGAAAATAGTTTATTATCTTGGGCGATCTCTATTCTGAGGCAGATGAAACGATAGTTGTTTAATGAAGTTTTTTATTATATTATTATTATTATTATTATTATTATTATTATTATTATTATTATTATTATTATTATTATTATTATTATTATTATTAGCGCCCTATAGCGAAAATAAGAAAAACTCTATTTTCTCCTTTTACAATTACACCAGGAGAAGCAGTTCATATTTGAAAATATTTCTTAGAGCTGTTTTTTATTCGATAATTTTGGCAGGTATCTTACATTTCCTGAATACAGCAGAAGCTGTATCACACTCTGTAAAGGCATGTAGGAATATAACATACTACCTTATATTTCTTAGCAAATTTGATGAATACAAATAAAAATATTTTATTTATCGATACGCATACAACTATATATAAATCAAGGTTTTCAAGGTGATGTAAGCAAATAGTGATGGTACAGATTAGCCAATTGACACACACAGCAGTAAAGCTGGAAATTCTTCAGGAAAATCGTGCTTTCATTGGAAGTTACTATTTTTACTAACATTTTGGAACTCTAACCTTTAATAAGAGTATTTCTTTGCAATAAGAGTTTCTGTAGTTTTCTCGTAATATAATAGTCCGAAATGGAAATTATATATTATATAATGCGCTATATTTATTAATTTATATTGGATATTAAAATTAAACTTTCTGAACCGATTGATTATATAAGCATACGAGCTATAAACTGACTTGAATCTAGAACAGACACAGCCCCCAGCCATTAATTTATCCCAGTGAAAGGGGATAGGAATTGAGGAATGCACCCACATTCCTCCAATGATAAATTCTTCAACAATGCTGAGAATAAAAACCGGGAACCTTAGCTTGATAAGTAGACGAGATACCAACTGAGTTTACTGCTTTGGATAATATTCTACGTTTGTACAAACACCTCAAAATATAGTTTATACACCCGCCTCGGTGGCGTAGTTGGCTAACGCGCTAGTCGTGTTGAGCTCGACTGCCGAGGACGGGGAGATCGAGGTTCGAATCTCGGTCGGGTGAAACTGGGGTGGTTTTTCCTAAAATGGTTTTCCACTCTCCCTCCACGCAAATGCGGTTCACTTCTCTATTCAACCTTCCCAATTCCTATTCCATTAGCGTAATTAGTACTTGAGCGTATAAACCCGAACGGGTAGTAAGACGCGGTGCTAAATAATAATAATATATATAATAATAATAATAATATAGTTTATACAATAATCAATTCTTCAAATTGTAGACTAATTTAAGGAATAATCAATTGCATCATGTTTCCAGTTGAATCTCCCCTTGTGGCTAAAGGCATACATCCTCAAAGTCCTGTGAACAGCATCATCAGTCCTCTAGATGCAGACAAATTCCTCTTTCTGTTAACACGTAATCTCCCTGAAGCCACACTCTCCCTCGGATGGACGCTAATCTACGCGGCATCAGTCATCGTCCGAGGCAAGTAGGAAGCAGAACACATCATCCAAATGAAAGACGCTCTCACTCTCAGCAATGTGACTCAACCGGTGACATTTGCCGTGGACGCGTCGCTAGCCGCTCAGTCTTTGGACACCTTACCGGCTCTTATGGACGTCCCTGGAATCACAGACATCACACTCAGCGTATTCCTGTCACAACCGGCCTTTGTTAACATCTCTCAGCTGTCAATTCTGATCAAGAATTTCGGAAATACCGGGTGTATGCCCGAGAGTCTGGCAAGCTTAACTCAACTTCGTCTTTAACTTTCATAAAACGCGTCTTGAAACTATTGCAAATGATAGCTAATTTGATTAGAGATTTAATTGGATGTTAAAATAACGTGAGATTTTTTAAAAGTTTTTCCAAAATCACAATAAGAACACCGACCGCCTCTATAGTAGAAATACTCACACTACTATAATCAAGAGGCGACTCAAAACTACAATAAAAATCTTCGAATAACTTTAAATTTCATATAGTGATCATCTACAAATGTCCGTATTTTTTGCGGAAAGCTGTTTCTAATCTCCTACACCCTTCACATTGGTCATATACTAATATAATTTGCCAAAAATGTTGTTGAATAAATTTTAATTTTTCATCCTCAATTTTTTTTTAAATTGTCAACTAAAAATATAAGCATAGATCACTGTCGGTAACTTCACTCTGTTGTGGATCAAGATTTTAAAATAACAGAGAGCTATTTCAACATTGCAAGAAAGATGAAGATTTGCAAGGCATTTAAACGTTAGAGCAGTCTACCCACTAAATATACAGTTTTTATAAATACTTATTTTCCCAGTCTTTTTTGTTAAAATGATGTACCAGTTGCGGATCGATAAACGGAGGTGTTTAGGGAACTCAAATCCTTTCTTTAACTAATCTTAAGCCTGCTTCAGTGGCCGCATGGTCTAAGACATCACAATCGCAACAGATTAGACTGCCAATGACAGGGAGAACGAAGTTCGAACCCGGTCGGGTGGTTTCTCCTGAACAGGTTTCCACTTACTCTAAACCATTAGCATAATTAGTGCACAGGCGTATAACTAAAACTAATAAGACACTAAGCTAAAAAAAACTTAATATTTATATCATATGTGTCATGTGTGTCTTCTTCCTCAAAGCCTAGTCTAGTAACTTTTAGGAGTTGAAGAAAATTCAGAAAACTACGACATAAAATATGTTACAGAAATAATTAAATGGCTTCATTTGTGATATAGTATTAAAAACCTTCCCTGAATCTCTAGTTGGGGCAATCCCTCACTAGTTATTGAAGGTATAAAACATATCTAATGAATGTATGTGTAGAACCCCGCACAACGTAATTGCCTGTGTGAATTAGTCTAAAGTAATCTTTTTAGAGCTTCTCATTTTAAACGTGTTGCTTAAATTTGGGTATTTACAAAACGCAAGTTAAAAATAGTATTATTACTTTTTTTCATCAAAATAGCCAAAATAGATTAATAAAAAGGTCTTCAGTACGGAGATTAAGTGTAATTTTCTTCACAAGATGATATCAACAATTGTTGTATATGTGTCAAAGATGCGTTATAATTTTATGAGAAATTTTTCTTTTCATTTAAAAAGTTGCTCATCTAATATCACTATGTTCAGGCCATATTCAACAACAGGTGATATCACCATGTGAAGAAAATTTAGCTCTATAGTTTGTACTGAAGCCATATTTTATGTTTATTTTGTCCAAACAAATGTTTTGGTTAAAAAACTGAAAACACACCGCTCTTCATTTGAGTTTCCTACATTCCCACCTTAATCTTATTAGACATCATTAATTTCACTGGCTATGTTATCTCTTACACTTTAATTTGTACACCAGCATTAAATTATGTAAACACAGATTCTGTATATCTTTATTCGTTCGTGTAGCAAATAAATTTCTTATAACATGGACAGTTAGTTGAATGCGTTGCTAAAATAAAAGCTCCCCTATCAATCAATTTCTTCACCTGTATTGTGCATTATGACTGGAACCACTGGTAAAGCTGTTTTTTATATTTTCAGTTTATATGCTCCATATATTACTAGTCTAAAATAATGTGGATGAGAAGGGTAGAATTTTAGACAAGTACCTATATTTAAGTGGGAATGTGGTGCACCATTTAGGGGTGAAAACTAACTCAGTACACTGGAATGACATATTAAATAACTTCCCCGTCAACAGGAAACAAGATAACATAAGACTGACGTCTTTTATTTCAGCACCACGTCCTAATACCTGTTCAGGCTATAAGCATAATCACGCTAATGTGTTGAAAGGTGAATAAGATTGAATTTGGAGGAAGTTTATCCGAATTTGCATGGGGGGGGGGGAAAGTAATTTTTTTTTTAACCATTCCTAGTAATCATGACTGGGATTCAAACCTCGATCTCCCTGTCATCATAAATCTAGTATTTTGCTAGAGTGATGCCTTAGACCATCCGGCCACCAAAGCAGGCGACGTATTTAATGATATTCCTACTGGTGCTGGTATAAATTAATTTTAATTTGGAGAGGCATGTCTGCTAAAATGAACTTGTACTGAGAACTTTAATAATAAACATCTAAGGGGGTAGGTGATCATTTTGTAATAGAACCTCTTAGCTCTTGGTCGCCGCAGATGGAGAAACTGAGTTTATATCCTGGCTTGATGCTTTGAGGGTGATTTACCAATCCTATATTTCCATCTTGATAAAACTTAGGTCCTTGCATCATACTCCATAAGATGATTTATAATTCCTTGCTAATATTTTTGTCGTTGCTATGTTGGTTTAATTAAATTCTTTTATCATTTTGGCAGTAGGACACCCATATACTTCTTCAACGATCGTGAACTTGTTTGTCACTATAGATCAATCTTGTAGGAATTAATTCTGAGCAAGTTTATAGAATACAAAATATTAGTCAAATCCCTATTCAAAGTCAATCATAATTATAATTTGGGAAATCAATGTGTAGTTATTGATGTTGTCTCAAGTTTCGCAGTTCATAATTGGCTAGTGGGCCACTAAGATAAATTCTTGTAAAAAGAATCAGTGAGTAGAAATATCAAATACAATTTCACAAAAAATACCGTGTATACAAAATGTTAAATAATCTAAAATTAAATCAAATAATTATCTGAAAAAGTAAGATATTGAATCAAGTAAATTATTTTAAATAATTATTGTTTTGACTTGATTGATGAGACCAAGATCAGAATTTGAGACCATCATCTCTGAATAGAAATGTTTTAAACATTGAAGTATTTTAGATTTAGATCACTATTCGGACCAACCATTTCCTCAAAGTTTGAATGTAGGCTTACCTTAAGAAATGTTTTAGAGTGAAATCACCAACTGAGAGAGAAAAGTGGACAATTTACCATTTGTATATAATATAAGATCTAATGGTTTAAATTAAATTTGTTTCGGCTGGTTCTAAAATACACAACTCTTTTAATAAACGGGACTATTGGGTTTAATATATTCAAGCAAACATTCTACTTCACTAACTTATTGTTGTGGTACATCTGAGCATGGCAACAATCGCTTACCACCTTTTCGCTGGACAGCACTGTCAATAATGAAGAATACATAATTAAACAAACATAATTTACAATTCAATTAGAATAAGGAAACAAGTATAAATAAACATGGCATGTAATAATATTAATGTGTTTTGTTTTCATTAAAATATATTACCCGCCTATAACGCGCTGAATAATATATATAAATTTACAATCATATTATCTGTAGTCATATAATAAAACAAAGTATTGAAATCATATCACAATATTATTGGAAAAAGAATCAAATAAATGGTAGATAATAGTTATTTATCAGTAATAATTTAAAAAATTGTCAATAAAGAAAAATTTGTATTGTATATTGATCAAATATAGATAATAGTAAATACTTTAAACAAAAGTTTTGTCCATTTGAAATTTCTAAGATGGGAAAAATGTATTTGTCTAAGATGGCTGGATAATGTTAACTTAATAATGTTGCCAAGAAAATTTAAATAATTTTAATATATCATTCCTGGTATGAATATTGGATAAATTTAACTTGATTACATTACATTATTTATTGATGAGCAATATTAGAAAGTCGATGGTCTTGAATGAGTAGCACGATAGTGATATGTAGCTTTGATTGAAAAACAAAATGTTTTTCTCTCACCCATTAAAAATGTCCTTATAGCTTCTGGTAGAAAACGGATGTATATGTGAAAAACTTATTTTGGATTGAAATATAAAAGCACTCTTCACCAATATTTCAAGTGATCCACTGAAAGCTGGACTTTCTTTTAAGTTTATCATTTGCCTCCAAGGAGAACGTTTGTTGTGAACGCAGGAAAGTCGTCACTGTCATTTTTCAGTTCAACACTGGTCAACCGGCTGGCATACTTCCCATAGTTCAGTATAATAGTTCCTTAAGATGACGGCATGAATAAAAAAAACACCAATCCTACCTAATAAATCTTCAAGGAAAATAATGTCTACTTTCTATCCTGTGTTTAAAACAAGTTAGTATCTTAAAGGTAATTAATTTATAGAGTTCATGAAAAAATGATAGTCACAGTTTATATAGTCCTTGCTTACAAGTAATAAGTCAACTCTGAATTTAACCGTAAATGGCGTATATGAATAGTTGAGTTCTTGAACGTTGCCAAACAATATTTACTAAGTTAATACATTGCACTTAAACTAGGTTAAAGGGATTAAATTGGGCAAAGTATTGAGTATATCCCAGCTCACAATAAATAAATAAAATGGTATTCCTGTAAATGCATGGATATGGCATATGGAGGGTAGGCTACATGTGAAAACGAGTTAGAATTAATATTACACACAATCTCTAGGATAACTACTTTTAGATTTAAAACGCAATAAAGATTTCAGAAAAATACTTTTTTTTAATAATTTAAATATGACAAAAACCTCAGTTACCATAATCCTCAGTGCATTAGAAAACTCTAATAATTGAAATGGCTGCACTAACTCAATTTAATTTAAAATCTGACTTTCCCTCCAGATGACATATCCACGCACTACTGACCCCTTACAACGAACAGGGCCATCAATCAACGAACAAACCATTTTGTGATGACGATTAAATTTCTGTTCTGGTTCAGAGAGAGTTCAATTACCATCCTCGTTGTAAGAGGTCAGTAGTGTTGAGAGTTGTGGTAAGTTAGAATTTCCCAGGTGCTTGAGGACTTTTCGGCAGAAAATTTGCAGCAGTTGTATTGTATCCCCAGGGTATCCTGTGTAGACATCCGATAGTAACATCTTAACATCCAAACAGCCTGAAATTATAATGTAATATGTACAATACAATTATATTTTTACAATATTAAAAACATAAACAAAGGCAAACCAATTTTTATTCGATACAGGTTTAAGTTATAGATATATCAACCAATTTGATATTTATTGAGCATAACGTGGTTAAACAGGAAACCATTCGCTACACAATTTGTGTAGACAAATGTATTTTTAATTTTTTTATAATAATTAGAAATGATTTAACTCTTTCTATATCATTAATTCACTAGAAATGTAAATAAATATCGAAACATTATCAGATAATGTGTTTGAAATTTTTTTAAATGTTTTTATAAACGTACTAGCTTTTACCCGTTTCATTTAATTCATTTAATTTCAACTATGCACATTAAAACTATTTTTTCCAGTGTTTAATATTATCAGTCGTACCTCAACGTATTTATTTATTTCCAAACAAGGCATTTAACAATAATTATTGTGTAGTGCACATTAGTTTCCCATCATTCCAATCTTAAATAACTCGGAAGTGATTGTAAATGTACTAATTAATGTTAGGTTAGAAAATGATTACACATTTCTCTTTTAAAATTGCCTCCAATTATTTTGATTTTTCCCCCTTGAGAATATTTGAGTGCCATACATCTATTGTTTAACTGTATTATCTAATTAAAAAAAATAGCCTTGGGCATTCCAAATTTAAATAAATGCGTGAGACCATTTTGAAAGCAGGAAAAATTTAAAATGCTTATGTTAAAACAAAATACACCCACAGTTGGAATCTGAACCTCAGCCTTTCGGATATGAGTAGAAAGTAGTTTAATATCGTAATAATAAGGGTTCTCACTTTGAAGTATATACTTAGTCAATATCTCATGGCAATGGCAGGAAATACCAAGAAAAGTGTATCGGATCTTAGTGTGATAGTCAGGACTTCAATTCCTGAACCAGATGCAGTGAAGCCGACACATCACAACAGAAAATATATTATATTTATTTATTTTGGTTTCAAATTTTTTGAGGATTGTCAGCCGCTCTCAATAAGATACAGTTCCTAAACTAGTAGTTCTGTGAGCAAAAGACAAAACTCCCTTGATCCAAAACATGCCAAGAACTGTCATATTCTTATAATTACTGCAATTTTAACATTTCACTTTGGATCTCAAATTGAAATACTATCTCCTATAATTTCTCCTTGGATTCGAAGTAGCTATAATAGTACCATTAGTCAGCAAGTTAGACAGAAACAACTTGATACTATATTCAATAGTACGTAAGATTAATTGAGAATAACTGTTATTCACGAGGTCTGGGAAGTCATTCTAGAAATAAAACATCTCAACATCTAAAAAAAATATTCTTTAGGTATTTTAATGATTGCTTTGAAATTATCATAATTTCAAATCCCTTCAGAAAAGCTATTTAACAAAAAACTGTCTGATTGAGCTAAATATTGAAACAATTATAATAGTACTTAGCACTGAGTCTTACTAACCGTTCGGGTTATACGTTTAAGAGCTAATTATTAAGCTAGTGGGTTGTGAATTGGGAAAGTTGAACATAGTTGAAGTGAACTCGCATTTGCGTGGAGGGAGAGAGGAAAACCACAAGGAAAACCACCCTCAGTTTACCCGAGTGAGATTCGAACCTTTATCGCTCAGTCCTTCGCAGTCTAATTCAACATGAGACTAGCGCGTTAGCTAACTAAGCCACCGAGGCAGGTTGCATTGAAACAGATAACAAGATTGGAAATCACATATATATATATATATATATATATATAACGTTTGAACTATGTTCAAGGAATGTCCCTGTTAAATTTATTTAAAATTAGTTCACGCATTGGACAGTTATCGCAAAACAAACAACCCTACAGACTGATAAAATTCAAAAATTATAAGTTATACAAACTTTTCTAAGCTCATTTATAAGAATAGAGCTGACACCTTAGCTCAGTCGGAAGAATGTCTGTCTACTGAGCTAAGAGTCACGGCTTCGGTTCCCGGCATGGCCGGAGAGTTTATCATTAGTGAAATTTGGATTTACACTTTCACAATGATGAATTAAGTGCAGGGGACTGGATGTTATGTCCGTCCTACTCTTAGATTAAATTATAATACACATGAAGCGATGACAGGCCTAGCCAGGCGGTAGTTGTAAATATATGTCTTGAATAAGAAAAACTGACCCAAGCGGCAGTTTGGACATATCCTAAACATAGTACAGATTATTTAAGCACATCAAATTAAAGCAAATTAAATTCTCAGTCTTTTTTACTGAACTATTTTTATATTTGAATCACACATATATTTCTGCATAAATGAATATTTTAGATGCATAATTACAATAATATTGAAAATATCTATATAGTTAAGGGACAAAAGAGCAAAATATAACTATATTAAATAAAGCACAATCAAATATACTTAATTTTAAAAAGGGATGTAAATCTACTTGTTATAAGCTAAGATATAACGAATTTTAAGAATGTATCTGATGCCATCCTGAATTGGCCACCATCTTGAAACTGCAGTGTCGGAAACAATGTCTCCACTTCAAGGAATGTTCAGGAGGGTCCAATAGAGGTATGTTCCAAGGCTCATATTTTAATCATAAAATACATAGTTTAAATGCTTACCTACTGCACTATTAGGGGAAACCAGGATGGATGGCAGAGTAAAAAGTTGTGTATACAGCTATCGTGGCTGACAGAGCACCTTCGATTCTAGGGGCCATACTGCCTGTTTTGGGGCTACTAGGGCTAGGACGTCGGAACATCTGTACTTGTATTGGAGGGCTACCTCTTGAGCCCAATGTACCGGGGTTCGTAAATCGTGCCGAATCACCTAGAGGTCATTCAGGCCATTGGTTATTCCTTCTAATACCTCGTTTTGCCACAAGCTTCTAAATAGTCTTTTAAATTCATACATATTTTTTAATATCAATTATCAACATCACATTTTTAATGGATATAAATATGCTAATAAAAGCCTTAACACCCAAGTCAAATGTCAATCACGAACCCACACAGTCCTATATCCGCTAAACCCCCCTAACCACGGCCACAACGCAACCTGACAAAAATTAGGCCCACATCGATAAGACAGGGGGTGTTACAATAGATTACTTTGGTGTACACATTCATAATGTATTTACGGCATTATTACAATTCAAACAAAACCTTATCTATACACATTGAAATTCGTAGGAATACCGTCTGAGGAGCCATTTATATTACTTATAAGAATATCAATAATATAAACATGAATGTGGAATTATATGGATGAGACATTATTGCTTAAAATTCCATACTACAAGGCTGATTCTACCTGTAGAGACAATAAACGATGTGAGGGGGAGGGGGGTTAGTGGTTTTGTTAGAAGAGCTTATAAGTTTCAAACATGGAAACTTGAAATTTTGAGTAAAAGTTCCTTTTTGGCCCTAGACCAGAGATAGGACCAAATTTTGCGAGATTCAACATGTAAGGAGTAAGAAAGTGGGGTAGAATATTTTCAAAATTTACTGACTATGCGTCTTTTTAACTAGTGTCCATAGATCCTTAAAAATTAAAATTAATATTTCTTTATAGAATTGGGTGGAAATATTTGTAGGATTGTTCAAATTTCATCATCTAAAGGGGTATAGAGAGGGAATAAAAGGGGTAGTATATTCTGTGTCCTCCAATCAAGATGAAATTTGATATATTGGGGTTAATCGAGTCTCACTCGCAGAATACTAATATTAGATTAATTTGTGTACAGCATTTACAAGATGGGTGCCGAGGGGCTTTTGGGAGAAAAGGGGTGGGTTGTTCAAGACTACCAAAACTAATATAAATTACTAATTTTCAGGGTGATTGACGATTGAAATTTTTTGGACAACTAATAGGACCAGTCCAAATAATATATAAAAGTATGAACATGTTTTATTCAATAAATGGGACCCTGGGAAATAGGAGAGGCAATATTACGAGAGTAAAAGATTTTAATGTGTGGTAGAAAATTTAAATTTGACTGGCATTTAGGAGGACAACTCTAAATAACCAAATAAGTCTTAAAAATTGAGATTTTTAAGTTTTAACTAGAAAAATTAGCTTTAAATTTCCAGAAATAAGAAAACAAGTAACTCCCAATGTAGTAGACTATTGAAATTTGGTAGTAAATAAAAGGGACCATGCCAAATAACCATAAGTCTCTATATATATTTTACTTTAAATTGGACCCCGGGAAATAGCGGAAAAGGGGGCTTATAACAATAAAAACAACTTTGAGCTATAATGGAATATATAGATTTGGAAAGTAGTTAGAAGGAACCCTCAAAATATACAAATAAATTTTAATATTTGAAATTGCTAAGTGGGATTTGAATAAATGGAGGAAAAGGTGGTGTGCTCAACATTTTCAAAACTAGTATAATACATTCAAATACTTCCTTATGGGTTATGGAACCTTAATTCGTAGGGACCACTTAAAATAAACATAAAAATGTGAAAATTTTAAATTTTAAATTTAGACAATGGAAAATGGGGATGGGGAGCTACAGCTAGAAATAACTCTTGAGATGAGGTTGAAAATTAAAATTTGAAATAGGTGTATAAATAAAACTTCAGATAACTTAATAAATCTTAGAATATAAAATTCAAAACTTACAAAATTATTAGAAACAGCTACTCAGTGGGGTAAAAAACAGAAATTATGCAAATAGACAAATATATCCGTCCAAATAATTATAAAAGGCTGAAAATTTAAAAATTTGAAATGGGATACCAGAAATAAAGGGAGGTTTTAAAAACATTAAGTAGGGTAAAATACTTAATTTTGGCAGGCTGGTAGAAGTACGTCTACAGATAACCCTTTACTTTTTAATTTGAGATTTTGAAGTGGGAGTTAGAGAAATTGGGAGGAGGGAAGCAAACATTTTCCAAATTGGTGGATAAACTACATCTCTGTTTGGTATAAAAATAGAATTCATCAAGCAGATATTAACCACAAATAAATTTAAAATATTGGTTATTTCTAAGAAGGCTTGTGAAATAATAAGACGTTTCAAATTTCTAAAAAAACAAAAAAAAAAACCTAGACTACTTATCTATATTTCAGACGATTGATATTAGTCAGGCAAGTATAAGGACCAAATCTAAGATCGTTATTCTTAAATTTCATAAAGAAAGACCGGAAAATAGGGAGGGATGGTCTCCTCAAAATGTTTACAAAGTTATATAAATACAATTTTTTTAGAAATTCTGTGTAGTAGCAAGTTGTATCTGTAATTCTTGAATTATCGGAATGTAAGCCTAATTTAATAGACTCTACTGGTTTCCCGAACAACGTCTGAAAATAAAGAATTTCAAAATTGAAGTCCAGGAAATGGAATGGCTTAAAATGCATGCAACCAACACAGAACACTCGTTTCGATGTGGCTATGTTGAAATTTGGTAGACATGTAAAACATCATGTATAGATCACCAAATAAATATTAATATTTCAAATTGGAATTATGGAGCTAAGGAGGGTGGGAAAAAGGGGGTTGAAAGTGAATGTAAATGGTCATCTTTCCAAGAGCAAATATACTACCATGCACGAAAGAAAATTTAAATTCGCCAAGTTGGTAAAAAGACCACCCAATATAACCATAAATTTGGAAGGTTTGGAATTCAAAAATTTACTGCTGTTAAATGGGAGGGGCCCATACAATTTCCTGAACTTATAAAAAAACTCGATATGGTGAAACCACTAACTTTGTAAAGGGAGAGGAAAAGTGATTAAAATTACTAAAAGTAAAATTAATACACAAGCTAAAGACTACCGTAAAGTGGGTACTTTTATATTTCAAATACATAGCTAAAATATAAATATATATTAGCGCATACCAATTAATAAATCCAATTAAGATGAAATAGCTTGGTGTCTATGATTCTCTTTGGAAAATCATGTTTCATATTTAATATGAATTCTGTAACAAAACATATTACTTAATTTATGATCGTTGGTGAAACGTGATGCTCTTTTATTCAAACATGTTTCTTTTATCGCGCTTAGGTAAACTTAGCTTTGTCAATGGAGTGTGATGTCTGCCCCGTGATTGCGCTCGTTTGTGCCTTCACTTTGTGGACTAGGTAATATTTTCTTTCTAAACGTTTTTATTATTTATTTATTAATTACCACATCTGGTTTGTGATTGCCATGGTCAGTTCAGGAATGTACACGGAGGATCTATCAAAATTATGACTGTTGGATGTTCACCAACAAAGCAAGAATACCATTTATAAATACGTCAACGGTTGAGTTATTACATTACAAAATCAAAGTTTCCAGAATATTATTAAATATATGAATGTCCAAATTTGTTTGACATTTATTGTAATCAAATTTCTGTTAAATCTTATTATAACTAGGGGAAGGGGGGGCTTAACAGCCAGGCTAAGGTTTTCTGAAGTTTTTAATTGACTTTCAAGCGATACAGAAGCTTTAAAATCATAAAATATACACATCAACCATCCTAGTACATGTAATAATTTTTTCGTTGTGGTTGTTAAAAGGGACGTACCTAAGTAGTAAATTTTCCAAAAAGTAAATAAGTGGCCATTATGCCCACAGGGGTGGGGCATAGTGACCACATAGCTGAAAAGTGGTAAAGAAATTGAGAAAACGGGTTTTAAATTAGAAAAAAATTATTTAAAGGAAATGTTTACTTATTTAAAGTAAAAAAATATAATTTTAAACATTTTGAATACAAAATATGTGTGGTTTTTTTAAAAAGGAAAGTAATTTTTAGTGAGCTTAGTTACAAGTTTCGCATAAATACACATTGTCCTCTTCCCCGACACCAGCACACAGTTAATGGGCCCACAAACCACATCTTTGGCACTTGTTCCAACGCTCATTTGAAGTTGAAGCTGAAAATTTTTCACAACAATATAAACATTCTGAATCGTAGTCATCACTGATATCTTCAAACAGGTTTCTTTTACCAGTGTTGACCTGGGGTTTCTTAGCTTTTTTTCTTCAGATTTTTTTTAATAGTCTTAGCATTCTTTTTTTCTTCTGCTATTTTCCGTTTCATAGCTTTTTATTTTGCTTCCTTACAAGCTTTCTTGGCTAACTGATCATTTTTATAAGGAATTCCTGACAACAACGCTGCATAACCTTTCTTCCACGCATTGCTTTTACGTTGTGCTTCAGATACACGAGGCACAGGGGAAACATCCTTAGGGTAGATGTAAAATGATGACCCCGGTTGTGGATCATAAGTTTTATCTAGGAGGATGTATAACTGCTCGACGATCCAGATTGCAATGAAGGAGCGGCAGTCCTGTCAGTGGGTGGTGGCTCTATAGCATTTACTGCTGATGCCATGGCATCTGGTGGAAGTGGTATTTACGTTACTTCTAGTGCAGCAAAATCTTCTTCTGAGAAAGTGTGTTCATTGAGTGGTTCAATGCCACATTTGCTAAACCCATTCACTGCATTGAGTGGAGCAGCAGCCTTCATGTATGTTTCCCCAAAAAGACGACTCACCTGAAATTGCGTCACTGTTCGCCTGGGGCTGTTCCTTAAATACCGTTCGATTGCTTGAACGTAAAAAGTGTTAAGGGGCCCCATGAAAGAAACGTCCAAGGGATGCAGTTTATGGCTGCAGTGAGGTGGTATACACACCAAAGTCCACAGCTGTATGATTAGCCCTGGCCAGCCTAATGGACTCAATGTTTTTAGTATGAGTTCTATGTCCATCTAATATCAACAATACTTGATTATCTTCTGTGGGTTTGGCATGCATTAGAAAATGAATAAACGATTGTACAAAAATCTCTTTCTGCATCCATCCGGTAGGGTGACAAGTAAATGCAGTCCCAGGAGGAGCTCCAACCATCTATTCAGCCTTTATCCGAACCCGGGGAAAGGTAATGAAAGGGGGGTGTAGATGCCCCCAGCTGACATACACATTACCTAAGAAGACAAAACCCCTCTTTCGGCTGAGGTGAGAGACCCAAAATATCGTCTACCCCTTGAAGATATAACTTTTGAGCTTTTAGACTGGACTGTAGTAAGCCCAGTCTCGTAAACATTGAAAATTCGATGGGCTCGGTAGTGAGAAAGGTTGTTATTCTCAGCAAGTTCAAATGCTGAACTTTGCAGATCCTTAATAGTCTCACCGAAAGACCTTGTCTCTCCAACATTTGTAGTAGTAGTAAATTTTCCAAAAAGTAAATAAGTGGCCATTATGCCCACAGGGGTGGGGCATAGTGACCACATAGCTGAAAAGTGGTAAAGAAATTGAGAAAACGGGTTTTAAATTAGAAAAAAATTATTTAAAGGAAATGTTTACTTATTTAAAGTAAAAAAATATAATTTTAAACATTTTGAATACAAAATATGTGTGGTTTTTTTAAAAAGGAAAGTAATTTTTAGTGAGCTTAGTTACAAGTTTCGCATAAATACACATTGTCCTCTTCCCCGACACCAGCACACAGTTAATGGGCCCACAAACCACATCTTTGGCACTTGTTCCAACGCTCATTTGAAGTTGAAGCTGAAAATTTTTCACAACAATATAAACATTCTGAATCGTAGTCATCACTGATATCTTCAAACAGGTTTCTTTTACCAGTGTTGACCTGGGGTTTCTTAGCTTTTTTTCTTCAGATTTTTTTTAATAGTCTTAGCATTCTTTTTTTCTTCTGCTATTTTCCGTTTCATAGCTTTTTATTTTGCTTCCTTACAAGCTTTCTTGGCTAACTGATCATTTTTATAAGGAATTCCTGACAACAACGCTGCATAACCTTTCTTCCACGCATTGCTTTTACGTTGTGCTTCAGATACACGAGGCACAGGGGAAACATCCTTAGGGTAGATGTAAAATGATGACCCCGGTTGTGGATCATAAGTTTTATCTAGGAGGATGTATAACTGCTCGACGATCCAGATTGCAATGAAGGAGCGGCAGTCCTGTCAGTGGGTGGTGGCTCTATAGCATTTACTGCTGATGCCATGGCATCTGGTGGAAGTGGTATTTACGTTACTTCTAGTGCAGCAAAATCTTCTTCTGAGAAAGTGTGTTCATTGAGTGGTTCAATGCCACATTTGCTAAACCCATTCACTGCATTGAGTGGAGCAGCAGCCTTCATGTATGTTTCCCCAAAAAGACGACTCACCTGAAATTGCGTCACTGTTCGCCTGGGGTTGTTCCTTAAATACCGTTCGATTGCTTGAACGTAAAAAGTGTTAAGGGGCCCCATGAAAGAAACGTCCAAGGGCTGCAGTTTATGGCTGCAGTGAGGTGGTATACACACCAAAGTCCACAGCTGTATGATTAGCCCTGGCCAGCCTAATGGACTCAATGTTTTTAGTATGAGTTCTATGCCCATCTAATATCAACAATACTTGATTATCTTCTGTGGGTTTGGCATGCATTAGAAAATGAATAAACGATTGTACAAAAATCTCTTTCTGCATCCATCCGGTAGGGTGACAAGTAAATGCAGTCCCAGGAGGAGCTCCAACCATCTATTCAGCCTTTATCCGAACCCGGGGAAAGGTAATGAAAGGGGGGTGTAGATGCCCCAGCTGACATACACATTACCTAAGAAGACAAAACCCCTCTTTCGGCTGAGGTGAGAGACCCAAACTATCGTCTACCCCTTGAAGATATAACTTTTGAGCTTTTAGACTGGACTGTAGTAAGCCCAGTCTCGTAAACATTGAAAATTCGATGGGCTCGGTAGTGAGAAAGGTTGTTATTCTCAGCAAGTTCAAATGCTGAACTTTGCAGATCCTTAATAGTCTCACCGAAAGACCTTGTCTCTCCAACATTTGTAGATGGTTGTAGATATCCTATTCTTGTTCCCTAGTAAATACGGACTTAAAACCTCCAAATTCCTTTATGTTGCCTGTAGCACGCATATTTTGGTTCAACACTCTCCTCTTCAAAGTATACCTAGGAGCATTAAGACAGTGGTAATAATTTTAGTTTCAAACCGATCCAAACTACATAAATATAAATTTTTTCCTTATATTATGGTAGATAATTACTATACCAAACACCTAATATTTATAGCTGCGATTAAACAAAATTTTGGGATAGTTAATAGCATTTTTTCAGATATTTGTACTGTAAACAATTTCACTCACTTTAATAAACTCTAATTTATTGTGATGTAAATATTTACTTTACTATAGTAAGATGATCTTATAGAGAAAGAGTTTTCAATGCAATAAAATGAATCTATACATCTCTTTCTTTTGCAGTTTACTTTGTACTGTCCACGATTTTATTCACTTTACAAAACAATATTTTACTGTTATATAAATATTTATTGTTAAAGTATATGCAATTATTAATTGTATGAAGATATTGTTTTACTATAGTAAGATAATCTTATAGTTTAAGAGTTTTCAGTACAATAAGAAACTATATATTAATTTCTATTGACCTTTACTAAAAATAAGAGATATTTAATTTTCCATATAAACAAGAGGTGTTAGAAGAGTGTAATTGGACAAAACATTATGATATTTTGTTGTGTAATCCTAAGAGCAGGTTTAGGGAAATACGCTATATTTTCATAATTTATTTTACTATAAACTGATTTAAAACTGATTTGTTAACTCTCATTACACATCAGTATAAAATAATGCTTAATATAATCATTTAACACTCCGTCGGGCGCAACTGATCTATTAGGCACACCTCGAATTCTTTAGTTTGCCACGCCCCCTCAATACGTCATGTCCCCTTCTCCAGCCTGGTAGCTTTCTCACTTCGAGTGTTACTCACAGTGGCAAGGTCAGTTAGTGATTCTTTTTCTTCGTTTATGGCAGACAAGTGAAAAGATCTAATAGGCTCATTGCGCCTGATTACGTTGCAGTTTGACAAGTAAGTTTTCTCATTCATTTGGAATACTGTATCACATATTTACATCAGTAATTTCATTTTATGAAATATCTCATGATTATCGATACATAGGAGTGTGTTTTTTGGCTGTGTTCTCTCAAGCATATTGCGCCCGATTATGTGATTTGTTGCGAAATGTTTCAATATTTTTGCCAGAAATTATTTACAGACATACACACAATAAACATTCATGATTTTTTGTTTGTTCCAGACAAAAAATGTCGAAGAAATTGTACAATCCAAATAAACCCGAAGACCTAGCAGAAATTCACCGTTTATTGGAGGCGTCTGATGAGGAATTCAGGGATGAAAATTTTGAAAACGAAAGCGACATTGACTCAGAAGATAATGTTGAGGAGCGTGAAGAGGGATTGGAAACTGAACAAGAGGGTAGCAGTGAAGATGAAGACGAAATTGAAGAAAATCGTGACTTTTATATGGGAAAAGATAAAGTCACAAAGTGGTATAAGACTCATCGACAAAGCAAAGTTCGTAGGAGACCTCAAAACATCCTGATTCACTTACCTGAGGTTATTCAGTACTCTCAGGGACTAGGAACTCCAGGTCATCCGGATCCCAGATGAGGAAGGCTCCTTTAGAATGCCAGTAGTGGAATCTGCTGAGGGACCTGAGGCAGCCGAGCTACCAGCTGGGAATTAGAGTAATTGAATAACAACAAGAGACGGAGGAAGAAAACTCTCATCTCGCATGGTCTGGCCCACTTGGCAACAAGTGAGGTGCTGAACTGGGGTGGTAGGGCTTCCGGTCCATCAAGGTTTCTTTATTTACTGTTATCAATAGATGAAGAGACAGGGAAGAATATTAAGATGATCTGCGGCCACCGAGCTGCAAGAAATGTATTAGGTTAAGTTAGTTTTAGTTTATATTTTCTTATGTTTTCTATGTTTAGTCTTAGGTCCAAGGTAGTGGTCTTAGCTGGAGGTAGGTAGAACGAAATTTCCGGTAGGGCTCCCCCCCAGGTGGTGGTTAGGGGCATGCTAGTTCCCGCTGGGGCTTGCACCGATCCGGGGAATATTAGATCCGGAAGCGGTGGGACACCCAGTGAGGCAGGATACTGGGGGCGTAAACTACCTGGGGTGGACCACCTAGTAGTAGGATAAAATTATATGGGGAAATAGGGACAATTATATTAGGAGCTATAATCAACATCAAATTAAGTAATTAGATTGTAAATTGGATAACTAGTAATTAGCGGAGGTAGATAAACTATGTAACATAGGTCCTAAGTTACAGTTTAGGCCTCAGGACGGAAAGTAATGATAAATAAATAAATGTAATACAATCGTCGACTGTGGTGTTTCTAGATGAAATAAAGCAGAAACGGGAATTAAAAGTACATCGAGGGATTTTGCGCATCAGTAGAATGTTTGAAACAATCACCCATAAAAATGACCCATTTGTACCAATCTAGACAAGACGCTTGATGAAGCCTGAGTAAAAGGCAGGTTGCTTGGACCAAGGTGAAACTATATCCCCCCCCCCCCAAACTAACCTTAATCTAGTTTTAGTTACTAAGTGAGACTAGTTTCAGTCCAGAATAAAGATTAATTTTGGTGAATTTTGCTAGACCGTGGGTTCCCCAAAGATTTTAGAGCGAGGGATCCCTTGCACCAGAAAAAGAAATTACGTGCTACATTGTGTACACCAATATTATAAGCATTAAATAAAGACTTTTAAATTTTACAATTAGTATAAAACAAACGGAAAACAACACATGTTCTGGCTGCGACTTTGGCCAACGTAATTTATTCAGATTTGAAAAAAAATGGGCAATCCTCAATTGTTGATGCTATTTTATGGAGTGAGAATCTAATAAAGAATATCCCAAAATTGCCTCGTGGGGCCTGAGCTACCCATGATAGAACTCAGTTTGAAAAATGCTGTTTTAGACTGCGCAACCACGTTCGGTTTCGTTGCAGCGTCGGTGGCCTGTGCAGTCAGTGAGCGTGGTAGTCAGGAGCTAGCTAGCTGTAGTACCGGGATGATTTTGGTAGAAAAAACAGTATTAGCTAGTTACTAAAACTATTTTAATATATTAATACATCAAGTCATGTTATCTGCAGCTTTCACTTTTGATAAACATTAGTAATTTATCTATAAAATAACACAAATAATAAATCATGGATTAAATAGACAAGCTATTATACTTGTTGATTACGGTTGTAGACGCATCTAAATATAATATTTTTAAAATTTAAAAATGACATCTAGAAACGGAAATTGAACCCAATACCTTATCTTTGACGTACTACTTCAATGCTCTAACCACTGAGATGGAATCTATGGTGACTGAGTTATCTGACAGCTTGTCATCTTAATTGATCACTCATATGTAGCTGAAGAAATCCACACGTCCATCACAGACTGACTTAAAATATGAGTAGGCATGGGATTATTCCTGGATATATGAGTGGTTATAACATTGGCGTACTAGGCCAAAGGTCTCGGGCTTGATTCCCATGTCCAGTTGTCATTTTTCAATTTAAAGAATACAAATAATAAAGTGAAATGTTATCAATTTTTGACGTAAATAAATAGGTTTTAATTTTCTCCGCTGTTCTTCCAACCCAAATCAGGATATAACATCATGGGTTGTGGTAGGGGTAGATGAACACGGGGGATGGTAAATCAGGAGTGAGATTGGCGAAGTGCCCTAAGTGACCAAGAAAGTGTAAATCATGGACTATGACACTTTGTGAATACCGTACTTACGACTTAAGTAATAGTTTCTTAAAATATTTTATAATATTAATTTAGTACGTTATTATCTTTTTGCTAATTATGTACTGTAAATATTTTGTTTTGCCATTTGTTAATGTAATTACAACCTTAAATATTTAGTGTGCGTTTAATTATTGTGAACTAATAATATTCCTAATAGTCTACCTAGTTATGTCTTTTAAATATTGTGAGGCCGGGGATCGAATAATTCATGAATACTCTTAATATGCGGAAAAACGAAACACCTGCAAACACCGCAATTGGTTAAGTGGTTCCATAGATATATACACATATGCAGCAGACACTTCACCGGGACTCACACCAAAACACCCGATTATAATTATTACACTAAAAATGTCTGGATAAATAATTTACAGAATAATAAAAATCACACCACATTAATTATGTGGTTCCATAAATATATACAAACAATCAGCTGACTCTTCACCGGGACTCACACCAAAACACCTGATTATACACAAATAATGCTAAAACCTACCTGGATATTGGTTCAGTATAAAAGTAAAAACCGCACCTCAGTCGGTTAATTGGTTCCAGAGGTCCTAAGCTACAGATATAAATAAATCCGGCCATATCTTTAACGGAAACTCAAACCCTGACTGTATGTATGCGAGATTCTCCCTTAGCAGACATCCTAATGAATAAATAAATTCACTGCAATCGGTTATGAAGTTCCAGGTATCTTTGCCAACAGACAGACATTCTTAAAAACAGTACAAAACGACAATAGTTTTTTACTTAAAGATATTTACTTTCCAAACCTTAAAAAAGCAGAGATATCATGTAAAGTTTTTTTAAGATCGTAAACCAAATACAATATTTCTCCTTTCCTTTCAATTATATAAACCTCCTTACTCTTATATTAATAATTGTCTATGATGTGGCCAGTTTTAATGTTTGGATTTCCAGAATTGTTTTAGTAAAAAACAGATTTGGCAAAAAAAAAAAAAAAAACACAATTCACATTATACACTTAATTTTATAGAAAATGATCATCAACGTAAATCTTATTAAACTACAATTTTTCTCAATCAAAGTATTTATGAAATCTTTTTACCAATAGTTATAATGTGGCCGTTATGGTAACAGTAAATAAGGTATGGAATCGAACTATGGTCCCACAAAGTTATAGCCAGTCACATAAACGTTTAAGAAACAAATAAATTCACTTTTATATCTAAAATATGTCTAATAAATAAGATTTTATCAAATATATTTTTCTTATCCACCCGGAAATAACATAAAATATTTTAAATCAGGATTGGGACACTTACATTATCTAAGTTTTTGAATCTCATCTTCTTACAAATAAAGTAGAAATCTTTTATAGTTAATATGTTATTTGCTTTACATGTGTGGAATATAATATTTAGTCATTAATAAATTAATAATTAGCTATTCACAGTAATAAAGATTCTGAAAAGAGGGAGACCTGATTTAAGGTTCCATGTAAAACCAATAAATGTGGGTAGCACTGCTGCCAAAATAATGTGTGGCGTGGTTAAATCTTTAACAGTTAAAAAAATCCAGCCCACATATTAATGAGACAGAGCATAATTAATTAACTAAGTATGTGAGGAATAATTGATTTTATTAGAAAGGGAACAAAAAAGTAAAATTTATTTTGTAGATCAAACCATTTGGACATCTCAAAAAGACATATCCCCTCCCCCATCACTCCTTCCAGACAGTCAAGAAATAGTTTAAGGAGTTAAGGCTTTCTCTAAATCTGGCCTTGGGCGTAGCTAGGCAAACTACTATGCAGTCATGGTGTAGGTATAGTATACCACGTGGGCTGAGCCATAAAGTTGCTACCTTACTATATCGACGGAGTGTACATTGAATAGGTAAACATGTTTAATCTTATTACTGAACTGTACATTTAGGATATTAATGTATTTATTTTCAAAAAATTGAGGCTGACTGTTGAGACGAGACTATACAATTTAAACTTAAAACGTTCTATTTTATAAGTAGTACATACCAGGGCAATCACTAGCAAGACTAAACAAAACAAATTATTTCTATATTATAATTTTGCTGACCATTGTCTCTTGTTTGTGCATCTTAAAAAAAATAGCTTTTATGTAATATAGTATAAACAATGTATCACTCATTCTTTTAATAGAGCAACAGAGCAACAACACACGTGATTATTGTTCACTGCACTGCTCTCAGGTGGTGAAGGGGAAGTATGGTGGGTGGTGGGGGAAACAAGCTCTAGAGGCGTACGTGATATATACGACCTCGATGTGCAGGACTTGTCCTGGCAACGCACGCACACGAAACTAACACACACTGCACAGCAACCATTTATTTCAACCCAACACTGATGTTTATTTGTCCTGCTAGCTTGACAGGCCAGCCCTGAGCCTTTTCTGTTAAATGATGTTCATTATCCTTTCCGTGTAAGACTGGCATCGGGTGGTTCCAAGAACAGTTTTAAATATGGAATTACTAAAGTAAAACTGTTTATTGTAAAATATGTACTATATATATAATATTATTTATATTAATCGATAATTAATTGTGTAATTCCAATATATTATTATATTGGGGCTTTATCCTGGATTTTTTCCTGATAGAAAACTACCCCATCTTTACTTAAGATATAAGGTTTTATTCAAACCTAAAATAAATAAATATATTAAATGTGTGTAAAACTGTCTGGTCAAAAAAACAATGATTTTCTTTTAATATGTATGTTATTTTTTATTACGGCCTAGTTATTATATTTTATGAAAAATAACCTTCAGATTTGGGGTTAATTGAAAACTTGAACATTTGGTTTACTAATATGGTCTCTGTGTTTGTTTTATAGATAAAAATGTTTCAGAAATATATGTTAACTTATTTCTGGTAAATCATTAGCGGTTTAGTGATGGCAAACAAGTATAGTACACATATTTACTAATAAAATTTAGGACATATTTTGATTTACCAGTATTAGAACAGGGTAGGCGTAGGCCTTATAGCTTTAATTGGCCTGATGAAGGTCTTCTAACAAAAGGACAGTGCGGCTTAGCATTTAAATACACGATTATGAGTAAGGGAGTAAGACTAGTAGATCTACTGGTTTAGTGCTTGCTAATTGGTGTTGAAATATCTCTTATGAATATGTGCTCAGCTTAGGTTGGTAGTTGTATACTATATAAAGCCATTATATCGATTATAACTCATATCCAAGCAGTCTTTTACAGATTATAGACGGCTAAGCATTATATAGAAGCTACAGGGCCAGTGGTGTGTGGATATAGTTTAGTCCGATAAAAAACTCCATGCTGTCAACACAAAAACTAGTTTTACAGACCAAGAGGCCACAAAATGTTGGAGAAGATAGTGATATCATTTGTGGATAGAGGATGTCATATGTGTTAGCACGTTAATCTCAGTTTTCTAGACTGGAACTGTTACAAACTGCCACTCAGCTAACTGTAAGGAGAAAGCCTCTATTGATTTGGTATATGGATCGCTCATTGAAACTAAGATACCATTCTAAAAATACTGACTCTTTGAGTATAAATGGGGGAATGCGTTTGGATTAAGATAATTATTTTGGAGCAGTCCAAAAATAATGTAACAAGCATCAACTATTGTTTTAGAGCAGCTAGAGGCATTTATTTTCTTGAAAGAAGTATAATTTTTGGGGGGTGCTTTCAGTAATGTTTTGGAATATTATTAAGGTATGTCAATTGAATAAACAAAGGGTTTTCTCCTAAACTCTTTACATCTAGTGTACATAATTCTAAGCACTGTGATTAAATCTTTCTTCACTTATAAAAGTTTTTGCATCTTCGTTTGGAGATAATCTCAAAACTTTGATATTAATTCTTCATAATTTTCACAAACACAAACATGGATTGTGAACTATATAATACAAATGAAACTCAATCCTCGAAAATTATCTATCTCTAGATTTTCCAAGTAAAAGAAGTACTATCCTCACAAACAGTTCAGCATTGAGCTACCTGTTGGTTTGGTTAACATAAAACGATTGGTGTATTTATGGACTGTATAGAGTTATCAATAATTTTCTTTTAGAATATCTAATTGATGGAATCTTCTTCTAGGCGTGTTACACATTGAGATATGTGATTACACAAATTTCCTAGTTAATTCCTATGTTTTTATTTATGACACCAGCTAATATGTCATGATTGAATTCTTAATCTCCCCACTTAAACAATATATGCAAACTTTTGGTTTATTTGTACATAACCTTTTAATTTGTATAATAAAACATTAAATATGCGCGTAAAGTTTCAAACCTAGTGATATTTATTGTTTAAGTCATTTATTTTATTTAAGTGTCAGATATTTTTATTTGTAAATGAACGTAATAAACAACTTTTTAAATTCACAACATATAAAATAAAAAGAAACAATAATAAATGTAAAACGTATAAACAATATCATGTGATCAATTCATATGTTTGAATATATATATATATATATATATATATATATATATATATATATATATATATATATATATATATAAAATACATTATATTCGAAAATCATAAAAAAATATATTTGGCTTTCAGAGTAAATTGTCTCCTATACTTCTTGGGTGAATCAATTTGCCAGCATAAGCCGCATGATTTTCTCCTTCTACTTTTGCCTTTTCCAAATCTATTTCTTATAGTCGTATTGTTCTTTTCATGCTCTCATTAATATTTTCTGATAGTTTGATAAAACTGTTCATCACTAACCGTAATTGTCATAAAACACCTTCAATGTTATTCCTTAAATATGACTTTTGAAAAATGTATTACTCAACGACAGGGTAGCTTAAAAAATAAAAAATATGTTGTCATATAATTTAATATTGGTTAGATTATATTGAAAAGGGTCCCATTCGATCACTCATGACATTTTCGAAACAAACATAGAATTCTAATTATGTGTAAGCTTGGTGCTGGAGAAGAGAATCATTATCTTTCTTTTAAAACAAAACGTTCCTCATAAACTCTTGAACATTTAATTCCATTTACTCAAATGTACGTCTAATTCTCCATCTAAAACAAACAATTCATTCACAAACGACTAAAAATCCCATCACAGGCCAGTAAATAAAAGAATTATTTCATTGATTTCAAAAATACTATTTTTTATTTTCGATTTATAATTTTGATGAGCATTATTGCCAGTGGAGCAATCTCATCAATTTAAAGTTTTAATTATATCATGGCTCCATTAATATGCATGGTAAAAAAACCTCACAGTACCTAAAAAATTCCAACTTCTTAAGTCTACGTTTAGATAGTTCTGATGAATATTTGGCTGGTTAGATTTAGTGCATAGGTCTTGATCTTGCTAGTTTAAATAGTTACTTATATTAATTATAATATATTCTATCTTAAGTATCATTAGTGTATTACCAATGCTATTTTATAAGGTAATAAAAAGGATTTGAATATACTCTAAGTCCTACTTTTTGTCTGGAATATCCTCATTTGATTCTATTGATAGTGTGTAGTGAAGAGGGTAGAATTTGAATAAAATATACTTGCGTTTTCAGAGAGATAGAAAGGGGATGGGATAGCCATCCAGGGAAAAATCCTCAGTATAGCTTGATGCAGTGCCCCCCCAACCCACTGGATACTAAGAAAGTTTATGACTATTAAATACCTCTAGAGGCTATATGGATTTCTTTTTATGGTAGGTTTAAGCAAGTATTTAAATAAGTGTGACTTCATATATTTTAGTAGGTAGTAATTTTAATAAAAATTACTCAATTAATATGAAAGTTCTATACACTACTCCTTGGTTCATGAATAAACGCTGAATTAAATATATAGTATATTTATAAAATCAGTTTTACTTCGTACTCTAGAACAGTTTGGACATTTTTTTTTATAAATCAGCTAACTTTAATTTACAAATAATTGGTTTATAGTATTCTAAACAGAAATTACATTTTTGGGGATTTTTTTAATTTTAAATTTTTGAATCCATAGAGATTAATTATTACTTTTTGAAATACATTTTAATTCATTACCGGCTCCAAAGCGTGGTCGAGACATCTAAGGCACTTTGACTCAACCGTGAGTAAGACATTAATTAAAAGCATATCCTGTTACGGCTGTTTTTACAATGTGTTAATATTATAATTTTTATTCTTTTTTAACTGATAAAGCTAAAAAAAAATTTAATGCATATAGTGGTATACTTTTTCAATATTATAATATCAAAACCGGGTATTAAAATGTATTATATGTATTTGACACATCTTCTGTCTTATATATTCTGTTATTTAAGTTTTTACTAAAACTATATGAGTCTTGGTGCTGAAGGGGGGTGATGATTGCTCCGTTTACACACCATCATTTGGTGAACCACTGCCTTGTTGAGATATGAACTGTGACCTTCGCTTCACCAGATAGCAAAAATAATTAACTTAACATTTACAAATACAAATATTTCACAAAATTAAAATGCATGAATGTTTATTTACTTTTATTTGAATATTCTTAATATGTTACTTTAATTTTATTAAGGTCACTAAACCAATCAATCCATGTGGAAAAATAATTTTAGCACCTGCGTGATAAAAATCATATATTTTACAAAATTAAGCTTCAAATACCAAGATTTTGAGCTGAGTCTTGGTAAAGTTTTCGCAAACGCCTTCCTTCTGAAAGTTATCCACATTCCCCTTTCCGCCTTCCCTTCCCTCTCTTGCCCACTACCCTCTCCCTCCCATTTCCTTGTGACCCAAAATAAACGAGGGCAATCTTGGAGAGACTAAGCTACTCCCTCACCAAGTTGAGGAAACTGTTTCAATTGCATTACCCCGGGACATCTCCCCACACAGATGCAGGTCAGTAGCAGACCTCAGGCTTGACTAGAGGTCGCTAGTAGCTCGCCATCCAGTTTCCGGTTCCTGTCTCTAGTCAACTGCGCTAGATGTTACTTGTGTCATGGAGAAAGTTTGGAACACAATGTTCCACTTGACTATAAATACATTCTTGCATGTCTAAGTTAACTAAATATATATTCTAAGGAGCTCTTTTTTTAATCCAGTTGCACTTAACACAAGTGGGAGTACAGATTTTTCATTCAGTATCTCTTAATAGAATAATTAAGAATTAGATTATTTTAACAAGTTACAATTAACACACAGTAAGAGTACTGATTCTTAGTTCAGTTGCACTTAACGTAAGTGGGAATACATAATTAATTCAGCATGTGCTTAACATAAGTGAGAGTCCTGATTCACATCCCACATCTGCCTTCTCACTGATTGAAGAGTATTTATATTAATTCCAACTGGACTCAAACCATGGCCTAAGAGATTGCATATCAACGATCATGAATGTAGCTTAGTGACAAGTATTTAACTTAAAATAATATTAACATACTAGTAACTATAAAAGTATTCTAAATTAGAAAAGTGATTCTATTTTTATGGTTATCTAGTTTATTGAAAATTTAGTATCCCACCATTACTCCACTAAAATTATAGTGCATTTCTTATAAATTATACCTCTATAATTCGTAACTTCTTAGTGTAGAGATTCAAATAATCTAGATGGTGAGTAATACTATGGCTAACTCTCTGTCCACAGAATAACTCTAAGGTTCATGGTCCCGGGAACGTTAACTCACCATTCGACCCTACCCTGAGAAACCATTAACCAATCCCCAACCTGATATTCAACTACTTTCAAAAACATTTTCAAATTTTCCTCCTATTGACATTTCAGACTACCAAGGATTCTGGTTCTTCAGGCTACCCAAATAAAATGTGTTGATCACGCCTGTTAGTGTCCATAAACCCCAAATGACAATCCCATCTAAACCTAAGCGCCTTTATTATCCCTAATAGGTTTGGGGATGAATAAGGCCATGAAGATCTTCATTATGTAATTAAATCAATTATCTTGTTTTTTTATCTATTTTAGGCCCAAATATGCTTCTCAGTACTCATCATCATCATCATCATAATCATAATCACCACTATCATCATCAACAGTTTCTAGCCTGTGGCCAGGTAAGTTTAGTAAAATGTATGTCCATTTCCCTCCCTCTTCTTCCACCATTCTTCCTCCTCTAATTGCCTCCATTTTTATATTCTCACTTACAAACTTTCTGTTATCTGATCCTCCCATCTGTAGGAGCACAGGAAATACATGAGATAGTGGAGGAAGCAAGACTGAGATGGTATGGACGTGTAATGAGGATGGAGAAGGAAAGATAGCCAAAGAAATTATGGAAATGAGGTATGTTAGAAAAAAAGACTCAAAGGGAGGCCAAGAAACAGATGGATCAGATAACAGAGAGTTTGTAAGTGAGAATATAATAATGGAAGCAATTAGAGGAGGAAGAATGGTGGAAGAAGAGGGAGGGAAATGGACATACATTTTACTAAACTTACCTGGCCACAGGTTAGAAACTGTTTAGGATGATAGTGGTGATGATGATGAGTACTGAGAAGCATATTTGGGCCTAAAAGAGATAAAAACAAGAGAATTGATTAAATTACATAATGAAGATCTTCATGGCTTTATTCATCTCCAAACCTTGGCCTCCCTTGGAGTCTTTTTTTCTAACATACCTCATTTCCATAATTTCTCCTCGTGACAGCTAAAATGCTTACCACAATCTTCATTCCTATGATCTACACTTTCCTTGTCTCTCTTACATTCAATGTACATTTTTCTGATTCATATAATAAAATCGGTACAAGGTAAGTCCTGTACACCACTTCCTTACACTTCAGGGCACTTCTCTTCTCCACAGCAGGTCTCTTACACACCTATATAACAACTTTACCTGCTGTCCTCTTCTCATTAAATCCTCTCTACTTCCACATTCCTCCTCAATATTATAAATTTCAATTAACTTTTTTGGTAAAGAGTGAGAGATCACTTAAAATAAATGGGTGCCAAATTGATTATTTGTTAATATAATGATTTTCAAAATATTATATATTGTAATCGAGGGGGGACTGGCAGATTACAAGCTGCACAGGACCACAAATATACCGGCCCTTAACGTATATTCATTAATTCCACTAAAGTTATGTTTAAGTGTAATATTAAAATGTAAGTTGAAGCATTTATATTTTATTTGGTAAATTGAATCCTGAGGACAACTCAACAAAATTATCGATGATTCATTTCTATTCAGGCCATTTAAAACATCAGTTTGGACTTTTTATTGATATGAGCAAAAATGATAGTTATTAGACAATTACTGGTAATATTTTTTTAATATATTTAAGTTTGTGAAATTATCCTTTACCCCGCTAATTGTATATATATATATATATAACCAATATCTATGAATTACACATATCAAATAGAAAATATTCTATAAACTTTGGCCACAAAAAAAAATCTAACTATTTTTCAAAAGGCTCCTTACACAGTGGAGATAATAATTATAAGTTATATATATATAATGTATATGTATATATACATATATATATATACATATATATAATATACACACTTGAGGTATGGACAGGTTAAAATGGAAAGAGTATATGTTCTAGCTGTTAGATAAAGTTCTTTCTGTACAATTGTACTCTAGTGCTCATGTTATTTAAACGGAATCTGCTAAAATTGCATCAGACCAAACCAACGTATATGGCCAAGCTTGGTATAGCAATAAACTAGTATTTCATTTTTTTGACCCCTAACGTAGAGTTCTAGGTTTGAACAACAGCAAGGAACGCTGAGGAGGGGTCTAAGAGGGGGGAATTGTGATCACCAATATTGTTTACTCATATTCTTTCCATAATATAATGAGTGTGTTTTCTATAAATTACCCTTTTATTTATTATCCTCAGATTAAATCGTTACTGAATTATCTGCAACGGTGGTTTCATAGTCTAGTGCATCACTCATATGTTGGACTGAACTGTAGATGATAGGTTGGAATTCTGATTATAGTGAGCTGAAATGAGGAATGTTTTTCTAAATGAATTGCCGCTCTTCCTTTACACAAATACGTGTATATCCTACTAGGATATTAAATATGAAATATTTTTTCTGTGTTTGTTTTTGATTTGTTTGTTGCTCAGCCAGGCTCAAACCTATATACCGATAGAGCTGTAATTTTTCATGGATATATTTTAAACATTCTTGTAAAACAAAAACTATAATTTTCTTATTAAAACCCTATATAATTGATGTTTTTTTCAAACATTCTTTCTTAAACCATGTGCTCAATAGTGGTTTTCTCCTGTTCATTTATTTCTGTCATACTTGTTCACCAATTCAACTCCAAATCCAAAAAAGTAATTACGGAATACATTTCAATCTTAAATTTTTAAAAAAACTATATTATCTGTTCGATATTTTGTATTCACATTGGTAGGTAAATCGTTTTGCTTTAATGAATAGAACTCACATATAGGTAACATTAAACGTGTTTACTATATTTGAGCTTACATTCATCTAGATAAATTTTCACACTAATAGAAGAATTCTACCATTTGAAAGCAGCTTAAACACACCAAAAGACAAGGAAATAATCAACTAAAGTCTTGTGTATATTTGTGTGATAGCAATGTAACTTCCTGAATTTTTATTCTTTTCATTCTCACCATAGAAAACTTAGGGCCATGAATTTGAGTACTTAATTATATATATATATACTTTTGTGAGTCTGACACATTTGACCGCTTGACCATTACTTCAGTTAACATTAAAACCAAGACAAAGCTATTACTTGGCATAACGTGCTAGAGGAAATATTGGGGTATGTATCTCGGATTCATTGTCTTTACCATTATATTATTACTGTGAGTCTTTTGATTTAAATAACCTGAAGATTATATTGATAGCTCCAAAACCATAAAATATAGAAAAGTAATAGCTTAGCATTAATTCTCAGGGAAACTTAAGAATGTGACACAGGAATTTTTTTTTTAAATTATACATATTCTACTTATAACCTTACAGTTAAAATGCGTGACTACTGCCAGGCTATCTCTAAAACCAACAAAAATAGCCATCTAAAATATGGAATACGCCCGCGTGATAAAATAAATCCAAGGTTGTGCTTCCTTTTGGGTTATTTATATTAATATTATAGCCTATAAACCTTGTTTGACTTTGGATTTATTGATCTCGGTTGTGGTGAATGTACAGTTACACTGAACCTAATTAATTTTTTCTGTTTCACATTAATGTCAAAATATATTAAATATTTATTTTATTACTAACCATCACCTTAGTTTTTAGGAACCTTAGACTAGTGTCCAAGGGAAAATGCCATTTTAACGTTTTAACTCATTGAAAGCAAACCTTTATTGGTGTTTGAACTTAAGACTTGAAGAAACTGTTTCTCTACTAGAGTTCTTATTTTGGTAGAACATAGAGCAACTGAAATTATGAAGGGGAAGGGGACAAAGGTTAGTGCAGACAGTCACTGCATCACACCCTACAGACTTAAGCTCCACACAATGGTTGCAGCAAGGAATGACATACAGATTACTTCGCTGCAGCTTCCTTTTGCCGATAAGACATTGAGGAGTTGGAAATGGCTAGTATTAAGAACTGCTTGTCTTCCTGGATTAGCTAATGGATGTGTGACTTTTGATGCATAGGATGAAATGTCATTCAAGGAACTGCTGTCATTCGTCAATGACAATTATTTTGAAATTAAAGACCTTATTGTTTGGCCATAATTGTTTGTTTTTAGCACTGCTTCTTACTAACTGTTCGGTCTATCCATTTATGTACTAGTTCGCTAATGTGTTAGGAAGGTTGTTTATAGTACACACAATCAGAACTCAAACTCCAATATCCTCGTCATCAGCAGTCCAACTATTGCGAAGAGGGACGCCTCAGTCCATTCAGCCAACGAAACCAGAGCTACTATAAAATTATAACGATTTTAATCTCACCAGGCAAAGCCACCTGTAAAGTTGTTCCAACATGGAACTGAGTGATTGACGATGACTAAGACGAGAGTAAAGGCCATCTCCCGACAGTGAAAGAGGTGTTGGAGGATCTCAAGACAGTTCTGAGGTTTATTGAATGAATGTACAGTACAGTGTGAAATATATTGCGAAAAAACGTAAACTCTTGAGAAGGATACATTGAAATATTAATGTAAACAGTATACAGCAAGCAAGAGCTCAAAGCCGAATATTTAAATATTAGTTAATAACTTAATATATTTAAAAAATATGAATTACTGTTGTGATATTCTGTTTTGTTTGTACCTACACCTCTCCCTTGAGGTTTAGGTAAAACACATTTATATTTTAGTGAAATTGGATTATGTGAACCAAATATTTATAGAGATATTGATTCCCTATAAAAGGAGTTGACTGTAGGCCTAAATTTAAATCTTAAAACCTTAAGCCTTGTGACCTCCGGTGTATGTAATTACAAACCCAAGAAAGATAGAGAGGTTGATATTTTGAGGTTTAATTATTAAAACCTTAGATGTGCACATCTTATGTTGATTTGTTGTAACTTTTGGTAGTAAAAACATTCCCAACAAACAATTTGTTTGTAATCAAAGTTTTTGTTCTACCTGTTTAACATCTTATGCTAGCATCAACTACCACAGGCCTATGGTGAACGGACTCTACCTATTCTTATATCTAAAAAATATAAACAAAAAAGCGCAATTGTATTTAGCAGTGTTCTAGGAACTAGTTTGTGTCTACACACATTGTGAGCCCGAAGTGTTAAACTACGTGATTGCTGGTACAGAAAGATATAAAATGGTGGACCAAGGACATATTCAAATATTTAAGATTATTTAGGGGAGCTAGTGGATGTGCATCTAGGTAATATTTATTTTATTTTTAACCTATTAACCATATAAAAATAAATAGTACCAAACTCCGCATGGACTTTCTCGCTCCATTGTCTATAAATTGAAATATATATTCAAACGTCGTAATATATATGAAACGAAAAAATATACACTAGCAAACCCAAGCATAAATTGCACTATATTTATGTAAAACATCTTTAGTCCTGGCTTTGAAATTTTATAATTTTATTTTTAAAGAATTAATTTCCTCATTTGTATGTTTGGACCGATAAAATATCAATATTGGGTCCACAAGGTTCAACACTTATATTAAAATTTCGATTTCAGTTTAAAAAAATCGAACATTTTATTAGGTGTTGCATAACTTCATGTCATCTCTTGTTATTAAATTCCTCATTAATAAATTTTGACCAATAAAAAATGTAAATATTGACTATTGAGTTTAAAATGAGATAGATCACTGTTGTACAAACATTTTTCTAAGAGTTTTACAGGAAAATAGCATAAACCTTTTGAAAGACTTACTTATGTTTAATTACTCTATGGTATTGGAGAATTATTGCGTTAAAATTTAAGTAGTATCTCTTTACAACTAAAGCACACAAAATTGTATGTATATATTTGTCAATATCTCAGAAATTGTTGGTTTTATAAAAATATATTTCATTTAATTTTTTAATTTTTAATAGTACTACAATTTTGTAATGATAAGTTATTTAGTATCTCAAATAGTTGCAGAGATACGGAAATTTCAGCTTCTCTAAAGTATCCTAAAAGTAATTTTCATGGGAAAAAGAAAATAACCAGTTTATTTATAATCATAATCAACGCCTAGATACGAATTTTAATCAAAATCGTAGAGCCGATTTTGAAAATATCGTTTTTTCTCTTTTCGCCCTTTACTAAACCACTGTTAATTTTAAGTTTAAGCAGACACACACACACAGACAGCATTGCAAAGACCACTTTTTAGGGTTCAGGTGGAACATGATACGTCGATATTGATCAACATTTCTGGTTAATCTTTTTTACGGTTGCAATACTTTACCTTTTGTTTTCGAAAAGTTAAAAAATATGTATATTTGCGTATAGCTTGAAAGTTATTGGTTTTATAAAAATATGCTTCGAAAAAAATAATTATAGGCTATTATAAATAATTCTACATATTTTTTATGATAAGTAATTTCATATCTCAAATAGTTTCGGAGATATTATAAAAAATGTTAATTTACGCATCAGACCGGAGCCCTTAAAGTAATTTTGCTGAAATATTGAGAGTAGCCATTTTGTTTGTAATATTTATAAATAAAATTTAATCAAAATTGTTAAAGCCGATTTTGATAAAATCGATTTATTCTCTTTTTGCCATTTTGTAAACTACCCTTAATTTTAGGGTTAGATATTCAATTCCAAAACCCTCAGGGAAACCAATGAAAACCCTAGATACCAAGTTTTAGAGGTACAGACAAACAGACAGACAGGCAGACGGAAATTCAAAAACAACTTTTTCGGATTCGGGGGGTCATGAAACGTCGAGATTCATCAAAATATCGAGTTCGAGTTTTGTGAGGATCACAATCCTTTCTCTGCCTTTAAGATAGTGAAAAAGTAATGAATTGTTTTCTCTTTGTTTATTTGTTTGTTGCTCAATCACGCTCAAACCCACATAGCAATTATTGCGCTGCTTACATTTAGAATGGATATTACTTGGACAGTCGGTGAATATATAGTCTAATAACAAATTACGTCTGCCAATTTAGTCAAGATAGCGGCTACAAAACACTTCTTGTTGGCATTTTTATCTGCTAATTCTTATTTTATTTCATTAGACCAATTATTAATATTTTCCAGATATATTAGACATTATGGCCATTTTTAAAGAAATGTATCTATGCAACACTAATAATTAATTAGCCTGTCCAGACCTTTTTCTCATAAACTATGGGAAGCCAAACTAACAATGAGAATCAATAATCAATCATCAAATAAATAATAGAGGATGTGTATTTGTTTGTTTGTATTTATATGTGTAGGTGATGTAACTAAAAAACCAAATAACTAGAAAGCTTAAATTATACTAATAGACATGAAATGTTATCTTTCTGTAGCTCAATCACACCCAAACCACACCACACTTTTAGATGACATGGAAAATTTTAAAATTCCACAACAATAGTGGGATGAAACCAAATGATCCGATAAAGCTAAATATTTGACATATGTAAGTAGAGGTTGGTGAAATGAAGGATTTCGAAATTTCCAAAGCTTACGAAAAAAAAATTTCACTATGGTATAAGATTTTGTTTGTCAAACAGGTATAATAAGAGTCACCCTAAAGAGATTGTTTGTTCGTTATGTCATGTATGTCATGAGCATTGTCTCTCTACCGCACATGGAGGTAGGAACATGTGCACCCTGAAGCCAATATTTTAAAATTTAGATTATATATTTTAATTAATTACAATCATTAACTAAAACCTTTCTCCCAGACCCCACCAGGTACTTCACCGCCCCTACGGGGTGCACATTTTACATAGGTTAAGTTAAAACATTTATTAAATAAATGAAAGAAAGAGGTGATTAAAGTAAATGCAATTTAATAGTTCACAAGACAGACAATATTTTGCACGTAATCTCCTTAAGAACAATGTATAATAAGTAAATACAGTAGGAGGTAGCTTTGCCAAAGCCAGCCGGCGTGAGGCGTGAAGCGCCACAAGAAATAACTCGGACAATTGTATTACGTTACTAGTAGTTCTACCATGAATGAACTTCGGCTGTGAAAGCACAATAATTGCTTATATTGGGCAAGCTTCAGTACAGTTACAAGAGAGGACCTTGGGTACAGTACAAAACACCTACAAAGAGCTACGAACAATTCATAGATACCTCAAATACTACGGGCCATGCCCGGTCGATAACGCGTGCCACTATTTTGGAATCTAGAGGGCGATCGACCTCATTGTACATGACCAAGCACTCAGTGACAACTCCAGTCGAGCCAGAGGGGCAGAAGCGACTGAAGAGTTGTATGCCCCCAAGAGGAGCAAGGCAACTATTGAAACTCAAATAAATCACGGGCCAATCTTGAGCAGCAAGAGCGGCCCACAGGTTAACTACCAAACACAAGTTTTTGTGATTCATCAATAAACCTAACTAGGTATAAAACCTGGGCCTCCATTTAACTTGGACTGTCGCTTTCCCGGGCAAGCTACCTCTTTGTTACATGAATGGACACATGGTGTGTGTCGTTATTATCACCGTAATGTCTAGTGGCTGGCCCATGCGGCTCAGTCACGGAAACGCGAGAAGCGCGGAATTAAACAAATACTATTTACAACTTGTTCTCTAGAGCAAGTAGACAAAACCCTGAATACTATTTACAATTTGTTCTCTAGAAAGAGAAGACACAAAACTAGACTAACAAAGCATACTTATAACGCCCCAAGACAGACCATGAATATTTCCTATTCCTATCTAACAATTTATCCTAATAAAAAAAACCTGTCATGTAGTCGACTTATCCTAATCTTAGCCTTTCGACTGATGGTATTCATCCTGCCATGTAGTATCGCTGCTATAGCGGCTTCCTCCTATCTAGAGGATCCATTCCCCAAACTGTATGTGCACGTTGAAATGTTTATTTACTGGAATCTATGAGAGCGTGTTGCAAGACAACGGTGCCGGTTCGGTCCCGGAGTGTTCTGTGTTTTTCTTCGAAGCGGGCCAGCGAATATATACCATGAAGACTTCACGTGGTTGAGTAGTCAGACTGGAGTGGAGGGGGAAGCTTCCATAATTATCCAGAACCCCGAGTTGAGCAGGCCAACAGCGTTGATGTTGCTTTCAGTTGCCTCGTATTTGTTGTTGAACGCGGAGCTCTCCCTTGCGGCCGCGGTCGGTCATTTCTCAGGTGTTGTTTATTCCAGTGGGGCATTCCGCTTGCAGCCAAGGTTGGTGAAGTTGGTATGTAAACAAATAAACATTTGTTATGGGCGTAGCATTTAACACAAGATTGTCATTTATTAACTCTTAACGACTTGCTTGTACTAACAAACATTCGTATCTTATAATTGAACGGAGCTAAGCCCGATTAGCCCGTTACAGTACGTTGCTGTTTCCTATAAAATAGCATCTTCCAATCCTCTCCCTCTCTAACATTCACGTAATTAGTGTGCGTACAAGCCAAATGGGTACTAAGTCGTCACGAAAACCAAATTAGGTCAATTTAAATGTACATCGCCAAAGATATCTGCATATTTAAACCAATGGGGTAAAAAGGTGAAGCTATAATCTAAAAGAACTGACCCACATTTGCTTATTTTGGAAAAATACCGTCACCACACCCAGTTTGGATTCAGGATCTGACTTCTTCATAATAGAAAAACCGGATCAAACGAGCTTGACTACTGAACCCACATGACCACTCGTGTCACGATACTATCATTATAGTTGCTGTTGTTAAATTACATGCTGACTAAAAACAGAAGAAAGTAAAATGATGATGATGATGATGATGAAGAATAACAAATCTTTTTCTGTTGACACGGGTGGAGAGGTCTTGACAGTCTACTGGATGCTAGTGCGCATGGCAACCTATATTTTCTATTATTTGATCGATTCCCGATACGAATTGTTGACATCCATCACAACAGGACGTGACGATGTAATTGCTAGGTGGTCCCAGGGGGCCACCCGATACCGCTCTGGTTTTACGGTGATGGTTAATAGGGGGAACTAGGCTTCTCATTTACTGGGGGAAACTCACTGTTCCCCTCAAGCACCTTGGCAGGATCTCTTACTAACTTCATTACCATGTTGCTACGTTGTGACGTGTTACATATGGCCTACACCCATGATAAAGATAGTATTGTGGGGAAATGGCTCTATCACTTTTGTACAAAGGGTATCTGAGGTGTGTGTTTACATTAGAAATAAAGTTACATTATTGTTTTTAGCCCAAATTTAACAAAAGTGCAGTTAGCTGATGAAAATATTTGTTTAAATATTGTTCCAAACTATAATAAAATAATGGAATGGTGTGTACGATTGTGTGTTGGCAACTATTTAATTTAATTTTAAATATTACAAAATAAAAGAAGATTCTTAATTTAAATATAGAGGTAAAATATATCTTAACCATCAATGAAGATCTATTATTGATTATATAGTTGGACTATACTGTGGCTTAGTTTTATTTGCATAACTTTCAGCAGCGAAGCTACATATTATATATTATCAGGCTGTGGCATACATATCATCATTTGAAGAAGGTCCTCGCCTTTTCAGTTGCCACATAATTCCTATATTGTGCTCAACCTGAAATTAACTGTAAACTATTTTATCCAATATTTATAATCAGTGGTCTGACACTTAACGTATTCAACTTAGGATTTTCAATGTCACGTTTGTATCATTATTAAAAGTCTAAGCCGTGTAATTTACGAGAAATGTTTTTTGAAATTAATGTGATCATATTTTAAATAATCATTTGGAATTTGATGATTCTAAAAGGTATTGTCCTGTATACATTCAAAAGTATTATTATGTATGAGATGAATAGCCAAAATCACCAACAGTCATTGTTTTCATTGTTTGGAAGTGAATATATCTACTTACTTAATACAGGAATATCTTAGAGTAGGATATCTTATTGCTGCAGTTTCTACATGGGAGTGTTTTGTAAGAATTCTATCATGGCATAGGATATATATATATATATATATATATATATATATATTGTAAACAGCAAAATGATGAGGAACTTTACATTAGGCTTATAATTCAAACCAGGAAATAATAAGTTTATGTGCAGCTATAGCTTTTTTATTCTTAAATAAAAATTGTTTTGTACTGTACATGCATACACAGGTTGGTCGGAAACTCAAAACCCAAACCACACATATAGATTGTTTGAACAAAAAGTAATATAAAATCCCTATACACTTAAATCCGGTAAACTATGCTAAAATCATTACATTGTTTTCAAAGTTTCATTGTGCAGGCATGCGTGCACAACAGGTTGAATATGAGCTAGGCGTATGGCACTACACAAATCGAAATCTTGGATCACGGCAGCAGATTGTACCACAATTAATAGTAAACAACACACTGGTCCATCTAGAAATGGGGATATGTTCTGAGGGTCATCATTAACGAACCTATATCACATAAAGTGCTTGCCATTACTTCATGTGCAGTTCCGCGCACCTAGCTCCTACACAACTTGTACAAGCATGCTTGCACAGCTTTGCTCTTCCCGGCGCTGTATGCCGAAACTTTGAAAAACAATTTAATGATATAGCATAGTTTGCAGGATGAAATTGTATAGGGATTTTATAATACTTTTGGTTCAAACAATTTATATGTGAAGTTTGGTGTTGAGTTTCCGAACACCCGTAGTTTACCTTTCATTTAATTATTATATCAAACTTGTATGCTTTAATGTACCTACTAGGAATTAATGACAATTTTGAAAAATATTTTTAAATTTTCGAATGCTTATTTTTTACCTCTTTCATGACAAACAATAGAGGAAGCTATTCCAAATCTAGTTGAATGAGGATATATACTTCAAGGTGACCATAAAACCCCTCCACAGGTCTAAAGACGATGTCCTTTGGATTAAGATAGGAGGATATTTAGATGAATGAAAGGGAGCGTTGTCACGGTCAGAATTTTTTTAGTTTTTATAACAAAAAAATTTTAGGCCAAAATAAAATAAAATATCGCTCCTTTAAAAATATTTAGTTTAATCTTCTACACTGGTAATTGCATCATTTCTTGAATACTAGTCGTGGGCTTAGCGGAATTTAGAAAATAGGATTTATTTTAATTTAAATAGTTTATCATTAAATGTCACTATACTAGTGATACATATTCAAGAACGGTATTAATTTGTAGTAAATTAGACTAAATATTTATAATGTATAATATTTATTTTTAAAAATAAGTTAAAACACAAATCAAAAATACTGTCCATAGCTGCCTTCCTTTAAGCATAAAGAGCAATTCTAGCTCTAAAATTAATTTTTTAACAAAACTGTTAAGTATAACCCTTTCCTCCACATGGTTACCTCATAATTTTTGGATTCGTTGATAAACTGAAGTGTAATATTATCTGTTAAGAACTGTGCACTCTGTAGTAGTGGATATATACTCCGTTGGGTAGGTGTCAGCGAGTCTGATAGGAGCAGTCTTCTGGAGACCACTATGGTCTAGTGGCCCCCATGTGATAGCGTCCATACTATCAAGAATCGTCCCCCTGGGAGTCACTGAGATCCCTCCACACCTTCTTACAACTGCCCTCCAGAGACTCGACTACTGCTCCTTCTGGCACCAACTTTCTTCAACAGGACCCACCCATTACCAAATTAACGGAAATTTAATGACTAGGAACTGTAGAATACTGAGCAGGAGAGTTTTAGGAGGGAAGGGAATTTCAGGCCAGTCAGTGACGCAGAAACGTTTGGGTACATATGTTCACTGTACCCACCCAGATCTCTATTGATGGGTAAATGATAACATTTGTACTCATAGACACACTAATTTACGTATACATGTCATTTGTACCCACCCAAAATTTTAATTTATTAAAACAGATTATTATTTGTATCCAACATCTATGATTTACGTCCTCATATTTAAAAGACAAACTGTTTAACAAACACACACACACGTATGCATATAAGAAAGGTTTGTTTGAAAACTTCCCCCAAAAAATATCTGGAAAATTTGATGTAGCTAGAAGCTATTTAAAGGACATTTTTATGGGACAAGATGCATTTGATATAATGTGAAATAAATATCTTGTTACAAAGTTCACAGTATACTCTACCGCAAATATACGAGTATTTGCTTTAGAATTTTTTGTGAACATTATAACAAAATCTTTATATATTTGTGTGAGAGTATGTGAAGTATACTGTGAACTGTGAGTAACAAAATTTTTTATATATTTGTGTTAGAGTATACTATGAACTTTGTAACAAATTTTTATATATTTGTGTCAAGAGTATACTGTAAGCCTTTTAACAAAATCTTTATTTCATATTATATCAAATATGATAACGTACTCTAAATAACTTCTGGATACACCAAATATTAAAGATATTTCTGGCGGATAGCCCTTTGATAAACTTATCTTAACTAGAATCACTAAAAACCACATACAATTATTAGCAACCATTTCACACCTCCCACCTCAGTATAGCTTCAATTTCGTTTCAGACTGGCCTGCTAGAGACGGGAAGATTGGGGTTTGAATGCCGATCGAGAATACTAAGGGCCTAAATGTTTTCCAACTCTCCTTCCTGCAAATATGGTTAGATTAACTTTAAAATGCTTCCTTCCTGATCCCTACCTATTAATATATGTATCAATACAAGTATAACTGAACAGATAGTGAAGCGGTGATAAATTCAATCTTGTAGAGTACCTTCCTGAGTAGGTGGCACCTACTGCTTCAGACCCCCTCCTCTGGAAATGGAGCCCCTGACAATGCATAATTATCAATATATGATGGCTTGCCGGTGGTGGAAATATCGGTCTACGGAACCCGTTCGTGTTTGCTTATGTGGTATTTCCTAAATATTATCTCATTACGTATAAACTTAAATGTGGGTGCGCTGCCTAATCTTTGGTTTACCAGTACGTTTATGAGAATGTCCCGAATATACATAAAAGAAGTATAACATACAAACAAAATTAATTAAAATATTATTTTTAGTTTGCAAATTTTAAAATATATGTGGGTTGAGTGGGATTATTTAATGCAAAAAATTGGGGAATTTAGATGTATACTCCAACTAAAGATTTTAAAATATATGTCTACAAATACTGACACATATTTTCACTCTCCAAACTTTAATTATATACATTTTATCTTTGATGCCTTGCTTGGAGTAGCAGACAAATACTAACAATCTTAATGCTTTGATAGTCAATTATAAATAAGTAATTTAAAACAATTATTAAATTAAAAAATCTTCGGAGAATCCGATATTATTACAACCTCGACCGTTATTTGTGTCAATGTTTCGTGAAATTCAGAGCTCACCCCTATTAAAATGAACACATATACACTAAAGTAGCCCTCGGATCTTACCCCTGCGTGTCTGACCATTCAGGAGCTACCAACCCAATAGTTCACCAGAAATAATGTAGGTACTGCTTACGAGCATTTAATTATAACTAATGCACGTGTGCCTATAATTTACACACTTCTAGCCTTCCGTAGGCCGTTAGGGGGGCTATTGTAACAGCCCTTCTTCTCTTTCACCCCACTCTTCAACCAACACACCCCACCACCTGACCTCTACTAACAGCCCTTAATGAAATATTCCCGCCCTTGTATGTGGTCAGGGCTATTCGGTAATGAATAAGGTTAGTAATTGTAACTAATCTCACAATGGTTGGAATTATTAGATAAAAAAACAATGTTTACATTTCTTTCGTATCAGATAATTTTCTTTCAAACCACCAATATTATTTATTTACTATAGAACCCATATCTGTTTAGGTTGTTTGGTTTTTATTTATGTCTTTTATCTTTTAAAGACCAGTAGGTACAGATAATAAACAACCAGTGGATTATATATTGTAAAATTAGATACAACATAGCAGACATATCAAACTTGCTGCCCGCAGGCCACATGTGGCCCGAGTCATTATTCTGTGCACCCCACGGACCTTTTTCTGAACCAGCACACAATATGACACAATTTGTATTTTTATGAACGTTGTAAGAATACAACATTTGACAATATTAAGTTTGGAAATTGGTCCTTATTTACTGAAATCTAGTAGGTGAGGCTTACGTACCAAATAGTACTCATTACTCAACAAAGATCGATTCCCAAAAAGAGTTGAATTTGCCCACCAAATATTTGCAAGATTTGTCAGCACACAAATGTGTTCTCGCTCATTAAAAGAAACAAACACTGGAGCGATCACATTTACCGATACGAATTTGCCGTCTATTTTGAACGTGACTCCAACAAGAGATATAAAAACTTGACATAAATATAAAGTTTCAAATTTTTGGCAAAAAATATTGGATAGGTCTTAAGATTTTTATATAATTTTATTTTTATTTTTATTATAATAAGGTTTTTTACAAATTGAGATTTTTATATTTAAGATGGTGACTGTGATAAACTTTCTGAAATGAGACCCTCTCATTACTTTCAATGTTCAATGTGGCCGTTACGGCCAAAAGAGTTTGACATGTCTGCAGTAGAGGATATGACACAAGAAGGATGCAACTATCTATTTAATATTCTTTAAATGGAAAAATAGCATCTGGACACGGGACTCGCCTGGATCCTTGGCTTAGTACTCTAATGACTGAGCTATATAGGAATCGACCCGTGCGTAGGGTCATTCGTCCCTCTTATTTTAAGGCAGAATATATGATGGATGTGCTGAAATCATCAACTACATTTTGAGTGATTATTAAAATTAAGATTGCAAACTATCAGATAACGCAGCCATCTTCAACTTAGCAGGGCTTTATGCTGCCAATAGTACAAATACAACTGTACTAACGTGTCCGAGTTCAATACTCGCGTGATATACTGTTCTCAGTAGCTCGTATATTTCCTGGAAACCACGTCCATACATGATGTCTGAACCACGTCAATACATGATGTCTGAACCACGTCCATACATGATGTCTGAACCACGTTTATACATGATGTCTGAACCACGTTCATACATGATGTCTGAACCACGTTCATACATGATGTCTGAACCACGTTCATACATATGTCCAAACCACGTCCATACATGATGTCTGAACTACGTCCATATATGATGTCTGAACCACGTTCATACATGATGTCTGAGCCACCTCTATATATGATGTCTGAACCACGTCCATACATTATGCCTGAACCACGTCAATACATGATGCCGGAACCACGTCCGCACACTATGTCTGAACCACGTCCATACATGATGTCTGAGCCACGTCTATATATGATGTCTGAACCACGGCCATACATTATGCCTGAACCACGTCAATACATTATGCCGGAACCACGTCCGTACACTATGTCTGAACCACGTCCATCATGATGTGAGCCACGTCTATATATGATGTCTGAACTACGGCATACATTATGCCTGAACACGTCAATACATTATGCTGGAACCACGTCGTACACGATGTCTGAGCCACGTCTGTACATGATGTCTGAACCACGTCAATACATGACGTTTGAACACGTCGATACTGATGTCTGAACCAATTCCATATATGATGTCTGAACCACGTCCCTATATTATGCCTGAACCACGTCAATACATTATGCCGGAACCACGTCCGTAACGATGTCTGAGCCACGTCCGTGCATGATGTCTGAACCACGTCAATACATGACGTCTGAACCACGTCCATACATGATGTCTGAACCACGTCCGTACACTATGCCTGAACCACGTCCATATATTATGCCAGAACCACGTCAATGCATGATGCCAGAACCACGTCCGTACACGATGTCTGAACCACGTTCGTACATGATGTCTGAACCACTTCAATACAGTTCACGTTTTCCTAAAACCTAGATCAATCGCCCCCTTGAAGAATGTCGTCTTCCCTTTAATAAGATGTCCTCTTGACCAATTAGAGAGGGGCAGGTTCTGTACTCCTGAGTGTAATCTTGAACATCACGAGGGATTTTCACTGCAAAGCTAAGTGGGAAAACCATTCGAGATGGCTTTGAATGTACTCAAGAATACACCTCCAGATCCTTCAAGAAGGGATAATTGGCAGATTTCCACTCTGAAGGAGGCTTGGTCAGCATTGAACTATTCCCTGATTTTGGTTGGAAGAACAGTAGTGAATATTCAAACATATTTCTTTTCAGCCAACATTGATAAAAGCTGACTATATTATTTATGTTATTTTATTGGTATCGATAGTATCAATCAAAGGTGACAGCTGCAAATAACATGACTTCATGTGTGAATATATTAAAATTATTTTTGTAACTTTAGTAACTAGCTTCTACTGTTATTCCTACCAAAATCATACTTTACATTCGATATAACGTGTACACTTAGGATTCCATTACTTGGCTCAGAGGACATCTATTTCATCATGAGTCCGTCAATATCATTGCTCAACTTAACTAGGTCTACGGTAGAATGCATGCAACTAAGTAGAGAATGTTACAACTATTATCTTTTGAGGTCTAACATGTGCTTTATCTGAATCAATGGTAAAACAGATAAAATCATCAGTCGCGTGTTACCTTATATTCTGGTGACTGGAAGGCTGAGTTTTGAATTCTGGCTGGGTTTACTGATAACTGATGTAGTATTTTCTTCTTCCACTAGCCTAAATTATGACAGACAGCCCACCACTCCACATACGATAACCGGAGGAACAAAAAGTCCAAAGGCAATTTTTCATTTCTTCTCTATCCTATACCTATAGTTGGCTTCTTGAGACACATACATTTGATGGCCTGCCAAAATAAATTAGAATGCACTAAATTCTACATCAGTTTCTTCAGATCATGCATGCTATATAATTTTATTATTCTTTTAATACCTAACATACCTTTATGAATAGCAACGGGAGCCTTATGCGTGTAATAGATTACTTGAAAATTGTTATTTATAAAATAAATATTTTCTATAAATCCCTTTCTGGTACCATGATTTGTAATTATTTGTTTCTAAAGTCAGATACTTCTTCCGACTAAACATTTAGTAAAATGATACGAAAATAATATTTTATTTAACTAGATACTTTTGACTAATTAGCTTTATAGTACTACGATATCTAAATATTTTACTTACTTTAAGTGCATAGTATACACTGATTAACTTTCTAATAATTTGAAATAAATATCATTGTTACTTAAAATTGTATTAATTAACTTGCTACTATCATTACCATCATGTAAATCGTTATTTATATAATTATATAATTTCTCTGAATACCTACTCTTACAAAACCATGAAACATTAATATAAATATATTATTATTATTATTATTATTATTATTATTTAGCACCACGTCTTACTACCCGTTCGGGTTATACGCTTAAGTACTAATTACGCTAATGGATTAGGAATTAGGAAGGTTGGATTTAGAGGAAGTGAACCCGCATTTGCGTGGAGGGAGAGCGGAAAACCATTTAGGAAAAACCACCCCAGTTCACCCGACCGTAATTCGAACCTCGATCTCCCCGTCCTCGGCAGTCGGGCTCAACACGACTAGCGCGTTAGCCAACTACGCCACCGAGGTGGGTAATATAACTATATTAAGCCTTTTAAAATATCAAGATTACTTCTAGGCCTATAGTACCACACCATGTAAATCTTGGCTTCTAATACCAGGTTATTTTATAAGTCGGTTAATCACTCGTTCTCTCGCACAATTATTACACCAACTTTATATAAAGAAGTTTACATAACGGTACAAGTGTGGGATATTAAGTTTCACAGTTATATGATATATCTTCACCCATTTCCTCACTCTATTAATATTCCGTTTTCCTCATAAGATGGTAGTGAAAACGAGTTGCTGTATTTCACTTAAAGCCACGAAACAAAATATAAAGGGAAATATGAGTGTATATCGTGCCAAGGTAAGTTGCGGGCATAGCCATAATTACAAATAAGTTGAAGAAATAACAAAAGGGTATTTTATTTAATACTTGGTTGGGCTATGCTTTGGCCATAATCTTAAACATATTACATTATTTATCATCTTCATTACCAGCAAGCAACGAGCTTTAGACGCTGTTAGAAAAATGATGTCTCCATTCGGCCTTAAATGTATTGCCTAGATAATATCAAACGTAACACACAACAACGTAGCTTTTTACAGTCATCAACAATTATTAATATTTAACAAGTTTGCTTGAAATGGTGGATATACTTATATTATAATATGGGCCTTAATTTTACATTTCTAATGTCTTTTAAAATGTTTTATTATAAATAAAAGTGAGTGTATGTAAATTGCTAAAAATAGATTTTATTTGTCTTGTCTTGTGTCAAGTTCAAAATAATAGTTGACTTTCTTTTAAAAATAACATCAAGTTGACATTAAAAATAATTAGAGGGGCCACTATGGGAAACTGAGCTTGTTCCAAATTTGGTTTAAATCGTCATATTATTAACAACTCTAACGAAATAAGAGTAAGGAGGCTGTAGTGGAGCGTGAGGGGATATATAAATAATCTGTAGAAACATTTCGCATTGTATTTGTTCGTATAGCTAATACAATAGCTCAATCATGTACTGTAATTATAAATACCATTTTATACATACGGTATTTAGATGGAAGAACTTCTTCGCCTAATTGACTGCATGCTCGGAGAGGTTTTAAGACCATTCTTGTATGTTCTTATTAAATGTTTGTGAATAATGTATGTTACAGGATGTCTAGTAAGCTTTTATTATTTGAGTTCATCATGTGTTCTTAGAATGTAAGATACCACTTTAAGTGTTTTAGTGGCTCTATTGTAAGTACGATAGAAAGTTTAAATATGTTGAGCAGTAGCCTCACTGATACAATTTTGAAGATAATTAATAGGTTTTGGTTGTTTTAGCCTTAAATTGATCATGTTATTTGTCTGTGCCACCCAAAATTGAATTTAATTATACAAATTAAAAAACTGATATCTATTTATAAATGATTTTATTAACTAAATATGAAAGAAAATTATTCTAATCTGTTTTAAATTAAATTTATTATAAATATAATAAATAATAATATAATAATTTATCCATATTTTACATACGATCACATAAACAGGATCTGAGTTGATAGATTACAGGTTTCCACTATCAGTCCTATTTTAATTGATAACAGCCATGTAAAATACTAGATTCGTGTACTCAGAAACATGTTCCAAACTTATGTTTTCTAGGTGTTTCGCCCTGACTAATAACCCCGGTGGTTTCTAAAAGATATACTTTGATTTTCATTCAGATGCTATTGAAGATTTGTTGATCCTAAAATACTGCAGAAGTATGCGAAGAATTATTTCCGTATTTCACTATAAATGTGGTAAGTCACGTATTAACGGGGTGCTACCACTAATAATTAGTAATGTAAGGAACGTAAGTTATATAACCTCTTACTAACCTCGGTGGTGTAGTTAGCTAACGCGCTAGTTTATTGTTGAACTAGACTGCCAAAGATGGGAAGATTGAGGTTCTAATCTCTCTTGGGTGAACTGGGTGGGGTTTTCCTAAATGGCTTTCCACTCTCCCTCCCCGCAGATGCGGGTTCACTTCCTCTATAGTCATCCTTCCCAATTCCTAACCCATTAGCGTAATTAGTACTTAAGCGTATAACACGAACGGGTAGTATGACGCGGTGCTAAGTATAAGTATAAAATCTCTTGTAACAAACATGGGTCTTCAAACCCCCGACGATAATCCAATACTGGCCATCTAGAGTCTAGACCAGTGTTTTCCATGGTTACACACTACAGACTTAAAATATAATAATATATAATAATAATATTTAGCACCGCGTCTTACTACCCGTTCGGGTTATACGCTTAAGTACTAATTACTCTAATGGATTAGGAATTGGGAGGGTTGAATTTAGAGGAAGTGAACCCGCATTTGCGTGGAGGAAGAGTGGAAAACCATTTAGGAAAAACCACCCCAAGTTCACCCGACCGAGATTCAAACCTCGATCTCCCCGTCCTCGGCGGTCGAGCTCAACACGACTGGCGCGTTAGCCAACTACGCCACCGAGGCGGGTACACACAGACTTAAAACAATTATGTGCGATACTCCACCCTAGAAATGAAACCATCCCACACATTTACGATATTTTGAACCTTTAATATGAAGAGTAAAAACAAACACATGCTTACAGTTTTTTTTATATGAGGTAAAGAAACATACTTAAATTATTTACATACTTTTCTAGGGAGAGAAAAACAGATACAAATAATTTTACCCTGAGTTTTAGTGCCTTTAGTGCTTGGTGAGTTTTACAAACTTATTCTAAGTTGGGACGAGTGTGCGATAAGTTCACTCGCATTTCTTCATTCAGCATTTTTGAACTGCCAAGTTTTACTGTTTTAATATTGGACAAAACATAAAATCCAGCTTCACAAGAATACGTGGTCGAAAGTTGCAACAAAACCATGAAATCTCGTTTAGCCAAATGCGGAAATCTTCCTAGAGTATGATCAAGAATTTGTTCAGTTCATATTATTGATATTTTAACTTAAAGCTATCATCATTTTTCAGCTCTCTAAATTTCGCTTCTTCTGCAAGAGAAAGCCCATCAACATCAGATTAAACAAATTGATTTCTTAACCAGTCATATGCGTTTGTATTAATATCTGGAAAGTACTTTAAAGTTTATCTCTGAGTAATGTCAAATAAAATAAAATATAAAATGAATATAACTAAAATGTCAAATAGTTATAAATCATTACTTTTATTTCATATTTAAAATCACAGTTAAACGTGTTTGGGAACATTTCATAGCTATCCTATTTCACTTTCCGAGACAAAATTGCTAACTTGCCCCTAAAAGCCCTTTTCCCGTAAAGCTGAAATTTTGGGCCAATGAAATAAAGCTTATTGTAGCCCCAGTCATTGAAAGACAACCATCCGTACATATTCCAACACGGTTCAACCAATATAAATTATTTATATTCTTGTGGTCATTTAAAAATTTAAAAATGTCTTCTACTCTTGTAGTTAGTAGTATTTCCAAGCAGCACAAATACTATTCAATTATTTGTCCTTGATAAATAAAACTTTTGCAAGCCAGAAGTTGATCAAGCCCACTAAAATAAGTTGATTCGTCAACCTGAATTGCAAACATGGCACTGTGTTGCACAACCATATCGCTCACTAAATTTTAGATGTTTTCAGATAAATCCTGAATAATTCTTCGCCCAGCTGTTTTGCCAGTCAAAGGAATCCTCTTAATTTCAGCTTTATTTTCAGGGCAAAACATAGTTCTTACGATAGCACAGCATGCAGGAATATCTGTGATCTCGCCAGCTGAGTAAGATTGCACAATTTTTGCAATTATATCAGATATTAGGTAGTTTTCTTTCTGAGCTTTGTCAGACGTCTTAACTGTCTTAGAAGATATAGCACTTTGTTTTGATCTGTTATTTAACATTTCTTTAAAATAATTAACATATTTTTCAGTTGAGTGGCTGTGTTTGGTAGAAAAATGACGCAATGGTTTTTTTGGCACCATACTCGCATCATACAGGTTTTCACCGTAAACTAAACCCACCAGCTTGGGACTACTCTTGTTATTAGTAGTTTTTACAACGTCTGTTGAATCATCTTCGACATCAGTGATAGTTCTCTTTATCTCAATAAATGTATCCATGACTAACATGATACAAAATAAAGAGTCACGTTCCACACTATACAATTGTTAGTGATAACCACTTTAAATGTTGTGAAAATGTAGGACTATTATACAACTACACACAATAATAAAAGTAATATGAATACAGAAACAACTACACCGCTACATTGTACTGTGTTGTGACAAAGGCAATATGAGCCCTGAAATTAGGGCCTTATGCAAGAACTCCACTATTAGAAGCGTTTCTTTTCTTACTAAGATAAGCATGGTGTCATTTTTCCAAGAAAAGACCGTCATAAAAGACGGTAGCGCTATAGTTTAGTCCCAAGCACACAATAGGTAGCGGCTTTTTTTTCTGCTCGCTCCCTACTTTCACTAAGGGGGTGTTCTTGATTATGGCCTTATGTTTATGAAATGATCGTCGAGAAGAGTCGATGCACAAGTACCAACTGATTCACACAATGATGCATCGTAAAGACTTACTGGGCTGATCTAAAAGAATAATATGAATTATATAGTCAGCTGATCTGCACTTCTGACACGCACCACGTGTTATTCAAGCTAATATTTTAAAATAAACACAATAACTTATTTATCTATATGTCAGTTTGCGACACCCTATATATCTTTAGGTGACACCCAGTTTGGAAAGCATTGGTCAAAACAACACAGATTTTACTCGTTCGAAGAAAAAAAACATATATTTAAAAGTATTTCCTCTTGACTTGAAGTGTTAATCCACATTAGTTACATAAAGCTAGGTATTAGTTAAGGGTAGCAGTCTTACTTGGTCTGATCAGAGTATGGCACTATATTATAAGCTGTACCATAGTGTATACCAACAAGGTAAGCTTGCCACCTTTTAGTGTAAATGGTACAGGAAATCTGTGGTCCCCATAGTTAAAAAAAACCTAGCACAAATTCAGTTTTAACGACACTAAACTACCCTGGTTTAACACCATTTATTATGAAGCATTTATAATGAAGTGACCTACATCAATCCCTTGAGGCAATTAAAATGTTATGTCACATTTCTTGTTAAATTTGTGCCTCTCATTAATATAATAAAATCATTCCTTTATTCTCTTAGCATGTTTTAAACTACACTTCTTAATGAGATGAGAACATCTGTCTGTTTTCTGTCTGAGACTGTTCGTCTACCCCGTCATCTGATTGCAGTGTATGAGGAGGTCACGTGAGCAGAAATAGATTGTCACTTACTCACTTCAATCCGATTTTAATAGTAAATAATTAGTCTCCCATAAGTGTATTCACTCTTTACAATAGTATATAGATATTTTATTACCTGTGTGATAATAAAACTATAGTCAAACAATCTTCTCCTAAGTGATAAAATTTTTATTTAAAACTAAACCCTTTAGATTCAAAGAGATATACAAACGAGATGTCTCAGTACCTTCCTTAATCTTGAGTAGGTGTGCTTCTTAGAAATATATTATTATGAATGGGAATAAAAAATATAGCCCTAAGTGGTCTCAGAGTACAATTTAATGAGAGCCCCAATAGGTTTAAGTCCTGGACTCAAACTGTCTCCCATAAAAACAGATTATAATTAGCACCTCTTTGAATAAAACCCCAAAAGAAACGCTCATCATATCTCAATGTTACCTCTTAACTACTGAAAAACCAGGCATTATCCAAAAATCAAATTGTTGACTGGTACCTCTATATACGTCTATGTTTCTCAATATATAACTTTACGGTGACAGTAAAATAGTATGACTCGTCAGAGAAAAAATAAACAATAGAAAGAACCTCTGAAGTGGCCTACCACTATGCAATATGGTCAGTTTTCAAAATAGATCCACCTACATCAAAACCTTGAAATTCTACCTCAGTTTGGCTACATTACCAAACAGGACTAAAACCTGGACGAAATACATATAAACTTGACTCTCTTGTAGCAACAACCATATAAAAGGTATAAGTATAGAAATACTACTCTTGTATTAGGAAATACCGTAGAATCAAATTGAAAGCACCCGCAACGTTACACTTGGAATACATTTCGGAATGTTAATTACTCAATGTTTGTATCAAATTCTATCAAATGTAACTAAATCCTTTATTTTATAAATAAAACCACGTTATAAAATGTAAAATATATAAATTCTAGCTAAACTCCTTCTTTAAAATAAACGACAAATTGCTGACAAAACAATAATGATGAATTTTAGATAGATAGACTTCACACTTCCTTTTCTATGGACTTCACATCCACACATGCACATTCCTTTGTGATGTCATTGCAAGCTGCTCCTAGTGATAGTGGCCTAAACCAGTCTACGGGATCAGATAATCCTATTAGAGTGCCCACCCCATGGCGACAACTAGTCATACCAATCTATTTTAAACCCATATTAATAAATATATACTTAACCAGTAAAACCCCCAAGTTCATCAAAATATTAGCTCCCAAAATAAATTAAAACTTACTAATACTCCTAGCACTGCTACAAGGTGCTCCAAAAGCAACCCCTTTTAGAAAAATAAAGTTGAAATATACTACTAATAATTATTCTAGTCTGGTCGTCGTTTGATTCTACACATTGATTTGTCGTCGCGTGGCGAGGTTTTACACACTCTGGGGCTGATTAGAGCGTGACTCCATTTGAACTGGTGGCATTCTGTCTCCCCTTTCTACCACTGATGTGGATCCCTCGTCATCAAGTTACTTCCTTATATATTTATTTTCTTAGATTGTAAATTAAAACACAACTGTCAATAAGTTGTTTATAGTGCAATATTCTCCTTCTCTTTTCACAAAATGTGTTATATTAAAATAAAACTTTGATAAACTACCCATTTGGCCCATTTGGCATTAGTAAGTGATGATGATGATGATTATGATGTTGATTACCTTGATGAAACAAAAAAAAATTCTATCCTTAAATTTTCCTCTTAACGATTCCCGCGAAGTTAAAGCCAATAAAATTAATAATAATAAAGAATACTCCACTAGCTCTCTTTCTCATTCAATAAAATTAATGTTATTTCCACGAAGTAAATTCCGCATAACATAGCAGTAACTAGTTGTAATGGTCATTATTCATCCACAGGGTCTTATAATAAATACTGTCTCTACCCTCAGGCAATCACTGTCTACCAACAGTCAGTAGCGCAGATATGACCTCCAAAATCTACACTGATTAACACCATATTAATAAATAAGATTTCGGTCACAAGTATACAACATGTTGTCTGATGTTTTACTCAATGATGATGATGTTCACGTCCGTCCGCTTGGACGTCGGCTGCACTGCTGCCGCTGTATCCTGAATTGTTTTCCACATGCTTGTGGCTGATGTTGGAATTGGTTCACAGCCCTCTGGTCTGTACGGTCCACGTAAGGGTGGTTTCTGCTCCGACGATATTACTCACCGCCTCATCGTGGATTGTTTCGGGAATGGCTCATGCCTTCCATCCACCAATAATTATTGTTGTGGTAGTACCTTGCTGAAACCATGCTGTTGTACCCCCTTTCACTGTGGTCGCTACTGCTGACCTAAGTTTCGTGACTCCATTTCTGACAGTAATAACTATATTTGGAACCTTGTGCAACAGTAGAAAGGATTGTTGGCTCACCGATTCTGCCCCCATTTGGCTCGTCTCGACAAGGCTCCACACAACAAACACATCACGGCACGACTTGTATCTGACTGAACTGAGGGACCTTAGTATACTGCCCACCTCTGATTGTGCCTCGCCCAAAGAAAAACAAGAGACAGTCGACATTCGCAGATTCGTTCGCACTGACGAGAGTGTTGTGAAAGCAACGGATCTATTGTGCGGCGCGAGTTTTGAACTAAGCCAAGACTGATGAGCAAGTTCTAGAACAGTGCTACCCCCCTTACCCTTCTTCCCATCCTTGCTTCCCGGCTTTGAGAGCACGTGACTCCTATCGTGTGTATATAATGGCAGGACTCTGTAGTGCCAGTACACATCTCTAGGTGAGACACTTTATTCTTTGATAGGTTTAGTTTTGTTTATTTCAAAATTCTGTTTGGCATTAATTGATTCAAAATTACTGTTTGACGACGTTATGTTAATTTTCAATCTTTGTTTATTTTTGTTGATTCTGCAGGGTTTTGATTAGAGACCAGGGTATAACGTAACACTGTTGCACGGTTAGACCCAAAACATTTGTCAGATAGAGTAACTCTTTTTATACGCTTCACGGATGGGCTTTCATTTTAAAGCACCACCATTTTTAAAGTGCAGTATTCTATTGGATTATATCATTTTTATACGTTAGTAAACTTATGGTTAATGATTTAGTTACTTGTTATAAATTACAATATAATTTATTGGAGATTAAACCAGGGCCGCGAGCCCGCGTGCTTAGTCTGCTAACTTTGTTCATATGTTAGGTTTCCCAACTGTAATAGATCTTTCAATAATTGATCTGTGTTGTACATTCCTATTGCGCCCAGTAATGGCTGTTAAGATAAACTTTTATCTGGAACACATTGTTTATTACTCTAGTAAATTGAGAGTTGCCGATAGTGACGGGCTAATATCCTTATGATATTATCAGAGTCTGTAGGTTACTATTTCTATCTTTCATTTATTAATTTATATATTATTTATTTATATTATTTATTATTATTATTATTATTATTATTATTATTATTATTATTATTATATTTTATTATCCCTATCAGATTTGTACGAAGGTCAATTTAACTGTAAATTGGTTTGGATTATTGGATCGGGCCTTTTTGAGCTTGGGGTCGTGCCCCGGATCTTTTATTGTTTTTTTTTTTGCCATTGTGTATGGATTTAACATCTAACTTAGGCATGTTTCACTCTCTCTTCTTCTTCAAGTTTTGGTCATTTTGTTGAATAAAAAATAAAACTCTCTTGTAACCAACCTGACTGTTATTTATGGGTATAAGAGTACACAAATGGGGGGTTACATACTGTTTATAGCCATTACTGTTTCCTTCTGTACCTCCTTAAGAGTACACACTTCCATCTGAGGTTCTGCAACCCTTCTTTGAGTTGTACTGCCTGCCGGTCCAGTTGCAGTGCCATGGAACGCTGGGTGGATTCTTGCTCCTGGCTGACCTTTTACTCAAAGATCATTGGGTGCTCTCCCTCACCTCGACTAACTCTTGGCGGAAACTCTGTTCTACTGCTAAAACACGTTCTTGCGGTTCGGTCTTTGTCTGGGCGATTTTATCCAAAGTTTTCTCTTTGTAAGTGCGGAAGAGACTCCCAATCCAACCTTCACAATCGGCTTATCATCAGGTGGCTAGGCTTTGGTGAAAGCCTATCCTCCATTTGACCCCTTAAGCGAAGATTACTTTCCCCATCTGCTCACTTAACTTAGTTGGCCTTCATCTGAGCCATCAAGAGTGTATCATATTTGGCCCTAGGAGATAAAACTCGTGCGCGCCAAATATTAAATAACAAATAAAGTTGCCAGCAGTTACATACTTTGTCTGTTCACGTGGTGTATTTTGGGTTTGAGATTGGATTTGCCATTTTGCCTCGTTTCTTGGAGCTCCTACCCTCCCTTGCTTCATTAGACTCATCTCTTCCAAAACCTCCCCTTCAAACCCTCCCTTTCAAACTCTCCCCTACAAATTCTTCCACCCTCTGTTCTCACAACCATTCGTTCTGAGTTAAGATTGTGCAAAACTTGTTTTGGTTTATTTATTGTTAACACAATAGTTTTAAGTAGTTGTGGTACTAAAATAAAAATTGAAAAGGAGTGTAGAGTATTCTACGAAGCGTGGGAACTTTCAATTCTTTTTTATTGAAAGTGACGGGAGGATGACTTGTTTAGTTTGTAATTGTGTTGGTTCAGTGATGAAATACAATTTTAATTTATTGATTTTCAATGTAATTGTATTCTTCAATATACATTTATGAAAGTGTCCCTACCAGAGTTTTACTTGAAGTATTTGGTTGATAAATATCTCACAGTCAAAATTAACGCAGCTAAAATACTATCAATGTTCGGAAGTACATACATTTGTGAACAGTTACTATCCCTTTTAAAAGTGAATAAATCCAAGCTAATAAGTCGGCTTGGAGATGAACATTTACAAAGCACAATGAGCATTATCTCAAGTCGAAATATTTCTCCAGATTTTTATAATTTAGTAAGTGGGAAGCGATGCCAATTTTCAACAAACAGTAGATGTGATAAACTACTATCCTTAAATTTTGTTTTAAATAAAAAAATATTTGAATTTTATATTAGGTTTACAACCGTCTTTGTCATAACTATTTATTTTTATTTTAGTAATTGTTTTTAATATTGTAAATTTACGACTAAAAAAATTATATTGCCTTTTGCGTCCGCATTAAGAGAAAATATGTTTGTAGAAATCAGTGTACTTTAAGAATGAAAAGGGGTCGAGGGGGGAAAATGTAAGCTCTTTAATTTTGTATACACTTTTAAAATGTATAATATATTAAATACAAATCCTATATGTGGCCCGAAATGCCTCCTTAATGACATAATGCGGCCCTAACACCTGTTTGAGTTTGACACCCCTGATCTAGAGTATTTGGTGTTGTGATCGTTCCGGTGGGTTCGATCATCCCGACTTCTGATATTCCAACCTCAAAGTTGGTCTCCGAGAGCTCCCTACAAACTTGTGGAACTCACTCGAGATCTCAGAGGTCAATTACCTCAGGTGACATTGTTGTTGACCCATCGTCCTCCACCTTTTCTCCTTCAACTAAGTCCTCTAATATCCTCTCTTACATCATTGGTATTGAACGCTGAGCACGGGCTTTGCTACTAGTGATATGACTACTACTAACAATGCTTATCTCTAGCCTAATCATGCATGCTGGTAGTCAACTACAAGAAACCAGTGGTCCCCGTGGTTTAAAAAAACACCTTAACACATAAACTATATATATATATATATATAAAAAAATATATCCCATATATAACAATTTTCCCAAAATCTCTGCCTCTAGCCGCCACTGTGATTGGCTAACTAATGACTATTTGTCCTGGGGGGGGGGGCGGGGGAAGACTACTTACTAAATAATTAAATATAACTATTATTTGCCCAGTTAGTCAGTCGGTAGGCAATGACTCGTGTAAAACCTTCAAAATCGAGGTCCCTGGATTTAGATTAGAAACCCTTAAAACAAATGATGAAAATTTACTCCCAAAATACCCCCTCTCTTACCTGTGTCCTACTCTCGGCATAGTGCGGGATGAAGAAAGGTACACTTTATGGAATAACACAAGGAGATCAACTCATAGTTGGGACCAAAACAATGGAAACAAAATTAAATCGCTTATTTGAGAAACCCCTCATCTGCAAAAAAGTAAATCTTTCAGAAGAAGGGAAAAATTGTATTCCTTAGGAAGCTGATATACAAATAGGGAATTGATTTTTTTTATACACAATTACTTCATTACTTCATACTATATATTTTCAGGTCTATATCTTTCACCAAAAGGTTTTATATATATATATATATATATATATATATATATATATATATATATATATATATATATATATATATATATATATATATAATTTCACAGATATAAGGGCTTTCTCAAATAAATTGTTGACATGAGGGGTTACTCAAATTATTCCACAGTATAAATATATTGTGTGATGTAACAGCCAATGAAAATGATGTATTTAGGTGTTTAAAATATGAAATTCCTGTGGATTAACTATAAGAAAAGCATATACAGATAACTTTTATTTGATAAGACTTATTTTGGTTTTTTTTTTTGTGAAATTACATTGTAATGACTTAAATCATAGTGATATCATTATAAGATTTCTAAGATTTCATTAATAGGTTACAGTGAGGATGAAATTAATAAAATAAAGAGCGATTGTTGGCATTAATACAAAATTGTTTGATGCACAATTTGATTGGTCTTAGTATCTTTAAAATTATATATTGTTAGAATAAACAATCTCAATCTGTTCTTTGTTTTCTGCATGCATGTCTTCACTACTAATATGTTGGCCACTCATAGAGTTCATTATAAAATAGCTTCACTGGTGCTTCATCAGGCAAGTACTGTTCGAACGCCTTCAAATCTTACATTCTCACCTTGTTTAATGGAATGAATGTTTGGTATGCCAGTGCTGTGGGACAAGATAGGATGTCAGTGGAATTTCGTAAGTAAAACCTGTGTTCCACTAACCCATCAATGAAGGTTTTTACTTTAAAATCCCCTAAATTTTCTTCAGAATACTTAAATTCCACGAATTCTCTAATACTAAATGCTTGATTTTATGGCCTTGGGATGGTCCTGTTCTGTGTTTCCAAAAATATTGCATTTCTCTTATAATAAGTTGGCCACCATGATTTAACGTCCAAAATATCATCACTGTTAACCATCTGAACTTCAAAAAGCCCTCTTGAACTTGATTTCAACACTAATTCAGTAGATTCTTTTAGCACAAATACTCTATCGTTTCTTCTCAACTTTCTTTTAACAACACTGAAGTCTCTATCGCAGGAGAGATACGAGTGGCCACGGAGAGGAACAAATTAGTTTTCCCGTGAACCGATATTTATTTGAGAAACCCCTCATATCCAGCAGTCGAGGGGTTTCTCAAATTAATTACATATTTAAGCCAGTATTACAATGCTATAGAAAAGATAAACAAGATGAATCTATACACGAAACACTATATCTACACATCTAGATTGTGTTTTCGTCATAAAGTCACTTTGGTCAAGAAGTGTAGATGAGGGATTTCTCAAATAAGCAGTTGTTTTTACAATGTGGTCAACACTACTTTGTAAATGATAATAAGAAACGAAAAACTTGGTGTTTTATTTTATATTGTAACTACTATTAAAATGTGTTGTTCTTCCCTACCTGGAGACGTTTGAGCTATATACAGGCTAAAACCTGTACTATTAAGGGCGTAACATTATAAGTACAAAAAAAGTAATGAGAATATTTTACAAGTTTAACAAATCAGTTTATTGATATAGAAACATGTCATTAAGAGGTACATAAATTTACAATTATAAGCTATACAAACCACTAATCAATTAGCCATAAGAATATGAAAGGATACAATAATATAAATATGTAGCTCGACAAAGGAGTATCAGGTGTGAAGCACCTTTAAAACATTCTATTATCCACTCTCATTGATAATAGGTGTTACTACGAAAGCTATTAACTCGTTAAAGCAAGGCATATACTGATTTATCATATGTGATAAGAATTTCCACGGTACTATAACTTAGTGTTGGCAATCAAATCTATATATATACATACTGATCATTATTTAACACTAGTCAACTGACTGAGACTGACAGCAACTGCTCTCAACAAAATATACAAAAAACTAAGCCACTCAACATTAGTCCTACTTTAAGGAGCTATGAGGGAGGTAATTAGTAAGAGCTAATGATCTTGAGTTAACTCCATTGAGAGTTACAGCAGTTTGCATTATAACGTTAAAACCTCCTATAAAAACTACAATATTACAATCAGTACTAGGTGAACTACCAGGAAATCTAGATGCTACTAATACTATGGCTGGACTCATCCTAATTAGTACTGCCTGAGCAATCAATAGTATCTTTAATCTGTTACCCTACTAATGGGACAACATCATTATCCATACCAGTGATAACTATTACTAAAATTAAAGGCTCCACAAGAGGACCAAACACAATATACAAAACCCCGTGGGCCACTACTATGGACTAGTAGCACTTCCACAGGTTGCACACCGTAAGCCAGTACACAGTTAGACTCATCAGAGACAAGTGTCAGTTACTGACCCAATTAGGTCGTGAAACATAGCAATAGATAAACTGGTCTCGTCCAATATTGAATTATATTCTTTAAACTAGCCGCAGCATGGTCATATAGTCTGAGGAGACTAATCATGACCCTAATATTACCATCTAGGCCTAGTAGACATGGATAGGTAGTGCTTAAAGCTATAAACTATGTCATGGGGGTATAAGGATACAATTAAGTAAAACTGACATACAAAAACAATGCCATAAGGACATTGTACAATAGAGCTCAACACTCAACAATATAAACTATGTCTGAAGGGCATAAATAAACAAGTCAGACATACAGACATACAAAAACTATGTCATAAGGACATTGAACAAAATAGAGCTCAACGATCAACAATATAAACTACGCCTGAAGGACATAGGGAAATGAATCAGACATACAGACATACAAAAACTATGTCATAAGGACATTTTGTTCTCGTAGCTGGATGCGGAAATCACTTACCTAATCCTAGGTCGTTTTATTGGCTATCAATGCTAGATATATTTTGAGGTAAGATAAGACCAAAAGGATCAACATATTAGTCACGCTTCTTATTACACATTCATATATATTTCATTGCATAGAAAAAGTGTTAGTAACAATCATAGCAACCGTAAAGAAACGTAACTTCATAATCTCAAAATCATTGGAGCATACAAAAATCTACTTTGAAAAAGATACACTGTATTGATGGATTTATTTTTGCAAGTTTTACCAACTGGGAATTTGAGGGGCACCTTAAATGCATGCTTAGTTATGCTTTTTGAATATAAATCACAAGCCTGGTCTTAGAATTTAGTCTATACATTAAACACTGGCATGTTTTTATTTCTACTTTAAATGTATTTGACTATGTAAATTATATGAGTCCTTAAGGGGGAAATAAAGGTTTCACTTTACCATTTCCCTTTTGCCTAGTTCAAACCCTTTGCAAAATTGATATTTTATTGAAGTAAAATGTTATGACGAATTTCACCACATAATAATTGGTCCAAGCTAATCATTATATTTAGCATGAAACCCAATATCTGGTAAAGTGTTTAAATAATATTTCATAAACATTGCTAATGTTGAGTTGGAGGGTTTAAATAAACAACAATACTAACTATAATTAGTTTAAGTTTATAAGCATAATATTTAAAATTATTCTGTTTTGGGGGTCCGGGGTTCAATCCTCGGTTCCAACATGGATTTATCTGATTGCCAAACCCTTCCTTAACCTCTGAAAAGACGTGTATTAATCACAACTTGTGAATGTGTGGAATGCCTCCACCGTGGTTCGGATCCCACGTTAAACTGTAAGTCCTCCATTTTATCTCACCAGCACCCTACCATTAAACTTAAGTGTAAGTGCGTATAACCCGAACGGGTAGTAAAACGCACTTCTAGTAAATAATAAATATATAATACTATTCGGATTAAAAATACACGTTAACCATATTTATTTCTCAATCATCAACGAATCTTTTTTTTAGGGGTTTATTTGAAATTTGTCTCCAACTTCACTGATATAAAAAAAAGGGATGAGGGGAGAAGTTAGTTTTCGGAATTGAACTTGTTCTGAATCCCTCCTCGTCAACTTAGTTACGCAGTGCCGTGAGAATTTTAAACGGGTAATCCTGTAATGAGAGGCGACAGGAAGTGGTGAGGAGTAGGAGGGGGGAAGGGGCCCGGCATCGAGTGATACCGCCCGACGGAATACAAATTTACCGGGCAGAAGAGCGTCGAAAGAGAGTCTGGTGGTGGATTGAGGAGACAGGGGGGTGATGTTAGAGAGACGGAATTCAATCCAAGCTCGCGGGAGAATTACTAGAGGCTTTCAAACCAGCCGTAGGATGAGCCTCAAACTCAAGGCATGCTTGCTAATGGCATCATCCGAGCCGAAGAGATGGGAAAACACTCCTTTTGGGAATCTTTTTCCTCTTTTTTCTGTTTCTTACTTCCCACCCCCACTTCTACCCTCACCCCCTTCATCCAAGACCCCTTATTTCCCCGTATTCTTAGCGTCTGGTGAGGTTTTCAGAAACACTTAACCACCTCAGTCTCAGCCTTCCAACCCTCTTTAAGAATGGGCTCATCATCGTCGAGCGCTTCGTCATTGCTGATGAGGTGTCCCAAATGGCCCAAAGATTCCTTCCTCTCTCTGGTGTTATTTAAACTTCTTAATCAAACCTCCGTCATTTCATTCTTGGTGAGAGCTTTATTATAAACGGAGGAAGGTTTTGTATTAGGTGCTTCATTGGGGAAAACAATTCCTCGATAAACTATACATAAAATTAATGGTTTTGGAGATTTTTCATGACTTTGGCATGATTATAGCGTGATCTCAGTGTGATTAGCACGCTACTTGTCATATCCCCGCCTAAATCATCGGTGGTAAGCCTGGGACTCCTTCGTTCAAATATTAAAATTTTGCAGCAGCAAGTCTTGCCACATGAGAGAGGCATGGATGTCAATGTGTTTTTTTTACATTTATTTTCTAAACTTGGTTATATTGAGGGTGAATAGCATTGTAAAAATAAGAAAATTACAGCTTATTAATTGAAGGAAATCTTTAATTTATTTTTATATGCGCAATTTAATAGAGTTCACACAAGTAAACAAAAAAAGGGTTTCATATATATTCACAATAAAATGGTGCTAAATGTTACTAAATATACGTTCAGATATTCAAGTTTCAAGAGTGATTGTGATGATGTTAGGAAACTTATTCTTAGTCTGAATCTCGAGCTCTGGTTCTACCAGAAGGTAAGAACGAGACTTAATTGAATCATGTCAACATGTCAAGCCGTGATTTTGGATGAACTGTAGATATCGGGTTGATCATATTTATCAAATATAACTGAAATATTAATAATTGGTATATTTTTGTTCTCAACTGAAACATGGATACTAAAGAAAGAAGAGAAGAAATATTTGTAAAGTTATGAGATGTAGTACTTTGTGAGAATAGAGAGGATAATATGAATATTTTGGATGACTACTGAAGAAGTTTTAAGAAGATTCAATAAAAATCGAAACATTATGAACGTGTTTATACAAAGAAAGGCTAAGTTACGTTGGGAAAAGAAAAGGTTTATTCAATAATATCATAGAAGTGAGATTGGAAGGGAAAAGGGGAGCAGGATGACCACGAATTCAGCTGATCGACAAACACAAATAAAGAAAAGAGTTAAAGTTTCAGAATAAAAAAAAAAAGTCCAAAAGTAAATTCTGGATGACACTATTACCTGTTGAAAGACAGAACCAATAATAATAATAATAATAATATTAATAATAATATAATAATAATGATAATATAAATAATAATAAAAATGTACATCCATTGCGATATCCCACCTATGGCTTGGCTAAGTTCTTTATTCAAGCCATCTCAAAACTAGGACGGGCACAATATTAAGTCCCCGGCCGGGAATCGAACCCGGGACATTAAGCTCAGTGGGCAGATACGCTACTGAATGAGCTAGGGTGTCGACCTAATAATAGTAATAATAATAATATAATAGTAAAAACCAAAATCATGCAAACCACTAACATATAGTTTAAATGTATGTGCTACATTTTGCCATTTTGCTGTACAGGGACAGGATTAGGCCATGTCATTGACCAGTAGCGATCAGCTTCCCGATTATAGGAACAGTGTTTTGGTTAGTTTGTGAAATCCTACCGGGTAGATTATCCTATTTACGAGCTTCAAGTTTGATTTGCTAATCAGTGTAAACAGGGAGTTCTAATAATCACGGTGCTAGAAAATTCTCCTTCTTCACTATCTAGTTTAGATTCTCTAGCTTCACCTCTGACAAGACGTGTATTAATCACGACTTGTGAATGTGAGGAATGCCAGGTCCTCACCGTGGTTTGGATCCCACGTTAAACTGTAGGTCTTCAATTTCATTGTACTATCACCCTACCATTACACATTAGCGTAAGTGCGTATAACCGAAACGGGTAGTAAGACGTGGTGCTAATAATAATCTAGCTTGTCATAAACAATCATTTAACGAACGACGAGCTAGAATTTTTTGGCTCTGTTACCAAATATTTGTACTTTATTGTGTAACTATCTACAAATTGTACAGTACATTTTTAAACCTTTTACTTAAGGTGCGGCCGAAGGGAGCGAAAGTATTTTTACAGTTTTTATAGAATTGAAATTTTTTGGCCAAAATAAATCAAATATTTCTCCAGTAGCAACATAAATTTTAGTTTTCTGCACGTGCTTATATCAACAGATCTTGAATAACATTCAAGTGTATTCTGAAATGTTGTCAAAACCTTTTCTCTTTATTTAAAAAGTGTTGATAAAATTCCAGGACACACTTGACAGATATTAAAGATCTGTTGATATTAACATGTGCAGAAAACTAAATTCTATGTTACTACTGGCGAAATATTTGATTTATTCTGGCCAAAAAAATGCTACTAAACCTGTAAAATTACTCGTGGTCCCTTCTGCCACACCTTAAAGCCAGTATTCGAGCTCTTATTAATAAGCTCCAAGCCTTTGTGTTTTTAATAAATTATGTGATCTGCTTCACTGGTAACATGGTCTAAGGCATCACTCTCGTATTAGACTCGACTGCTGATAACAGGGAGGTCGGGGCTTGAATCCCTGCCGGGTGTACTGAGGTTATTTTCAAAATGGTTTTCCACTATACCTTCACACAAATGCAGGTACACTACCTCTAAATTCAGCCTTCCTAATTTCTAACTCATTAGCCTAATTAGTACGTATGCGTATAGCCTGAACAGGTGGTAGGCCATTGTCTCGAGATACCCTAGACTTAAATAATTGCACAAGTAAGCCGTTGACGATGAAGTCCAGCTTCAAATACCAGCAGGTTGCATTAAGATGTATCCCATATGTGATTTATCAATGAGGTTTTTACCATCATACATCTATGATAATTAGGTTGCACTTTTTCTAGAATTAACATTACCATTCATACCACTTGGATTAAGCCAATAATAAACAGTCACTTATAACTTTTTGATTCTTTACACACTACGTCTTATTACCAATCTGGGCTACCCCCACATTTATACTAATGAGGTAGTGATGTGGGAAGTAGAATTTAGAGAGTTGCGTTGAGTAAGAGTGGGAAACTATTAAAGTCCTCAGTGGTCCTTATGTCATTCATAAACCAACCTTACCACCATCGGCACCAAAGAGTGGAAATGCTTGGTACGTCAGTCCTTGCTACTGATTTGCGTAAACTTTTAATTTTATAAAAAGCAATATAATATATACCTTTATAAATATATAAAACACAATTCCCATAAAATGAGTTAGTGATAAAAATTGGTAGGCTTAAATGATATAGCTAACAAAAGTATATTTGATATATGACGTCTTACTGTCTCTAGATTTTGTAAAAGATTAAACATATAAGTTTTTAAAATATGCCTTAGAAAAATTCAAAGCTTGTCTGGTTTCGGATTTAATTTTTTGTGATAAATAATTCAAGTAAAGATGAAACATATTAAAATGTATGAGTTTCTTTAAACCAAGATAGTAACGCAGGATAGTAGGAAAGAAAAAGAATGTTGCCAACGCGATGTAACCCTTTTCATTTGAGTCCTTTCATGAGATCTCTTGTCTTCATCAACTTTACTAATTCCTTTCAGAAACTAAGAACGCCTCTCAAGTGGGCAAAAAAAAATATATATATAAAGAAAGATCTAATGAATGATAAGGATATAGAGGCTTAAGAAATAAACCTGTGGTGGTTAATTTTATCAAGTAAATGAAACATCAACTTTACTAATTAATTAACTTTAGCCTTCCTCTTGTACATTGCGCTACGCAAGAGGTTTTCAAGTGAATGACATTTTTTCATCAAGGTGACGACCAAGCTTTGACTGATAGAAAGAGAGTAAAAAATACATGTTTTCTCCAGCCATGCTAAATAACTTTTTTATAAGTTAGCCTTTATGTCACAAATTAAACTTTTTATAAGTTTAGAATTTTCACAAATTTAAAGGATAAATAATTTTATATAATTGAAATTACAAGTAATAATAAATTCATCTGTTTGGAGCTATTTTTTCTTAGAGCTTACAGTCATGAAATTCTAGATTCTCCTTTAATAATACAACCATAAAAATGAAATACTTTTTCTATTAACAATCTTAATTTATTTATCTACATTACATATTTATTTAAATTATTACAAAACATAGATATTCAAATAAATAATCTAATCTGTTTAATAGATAGATTTTCAGAAAAACAAATTAAATTGATCTGAAATACGTGCACAAACAAACAACCAATACGTCATTAAATATATATCACTACTTTAATCGTAAAATGGACCGTTTAAAATGAATGAAAACTTTTCAAACTAACTTTATTTCTAGCAAATTAATTATTTTAATTACATTTTAATGTATTTTATTTGTTAAACTTAAATTCAAATTTACAATATTTGACCATCAATTTCAAGCTTAGCTATGCTAGTATGGTTAACTTAAGGGTGAGTTTAAGCTTGTGTGTGTTATTTCACACATAATATTAGAACGTATTTTTTTATTTTGGATCATTTGGAAACCATTTTAAAATATGGATCAAAGAAAGTTACTATACGATTTATATTTTGAAATTAATAACATTTTACTAATCATAATAAGTATAAAATATCTTAAAATATCTAACTTTATTTATGAACAATAAAAATCTATTATAAGAAATATAAGCAGTATGCTCCAATCAGTAGAGCTAAAATATGATCATAATAGACTTAGATCGTCATTTTATTGGCCATGTATCAATAAACAGAATATTATTTTTCAATATATATATTAAATAATTATAAGGTACAGATAAAACCACTAATATATACATTGCCAACATATATTGCACTGTTTGATTGATATAATTTAAAAATTCCATTTGAAACCAAGATTAACAATCTACATCAACAATGGCAATATTTTACATAAATATTAAAAACGTGACTTGACCATATTTTATTACATATCACTTTAATGTGAATAAATGGTGTCTGTTAGTTGTTGTATGCTATACTATTTATCTTAAATACAAATAATTACGCTAAGATTTTTAATTGTACTGCAACTTTCTTAGAATTATTATATTTTCACATTTAGTTTAAATAAAAACAATTTTATTTTAGATGGATTTTATAAAGACAAAGTAGTTTAATATGATATTATTTATGAAACTTAGTTTAAATATTACATTCTAGGCTATAATGAAATAAAATACTTCCATGATAAAATAATTTCTTTTAAATAATTTAAGGCTTTGTATTATCATAAAGTAAACCTTTTGTGTGATTTTACTGTATGCTACTTATATGTATATTAATTATTTAAAAAATATCTTTTATATAAATTTCTTAGTTTAAAAGGAATAAACTGTTTTAAAAATAATAGAAACTGTCATCTCGTGCTGAAGTGGTGAATTAAGAAATTTTATAAGGAGAAAGAGGAGAAGGGGGACGGGGTGATTGGTGTGTTCTGTCAAAAAGGAATTGTTGGAACTTAATTATAACAACTATTTTATTTCCACGAATTATTTAAAATAATTAATGGAAATATTAAATGTAAATATACCCTCGATCATGTTGGCATCTAAATACTCTTTAAGAACTATACAAGTTTAATAAAACTTTTAAGTATTGATAATTGTTAGATGCTTTCCTTGCTCATATCTCCTGAATTATTTCTAGATACATTTGATTCAGGGGATATTATTTTACATGTCATACTAGGGGTTAAATATATCTTTGTCAGGTGCAATTTGGAATGTCGATTGAAGTATGTTCTCTGTCAGTTTATCGGGACTTATTTTGCCAAAGTTTTGGATTTTTCTTATAAAAGTTTTATGCCCCATAGGAAAAAAATACATACAACTCTAGTAACGTGACAGTGGTATACTAAATACCCTCCTGTGCCGTTCCCTACCAAAAACCTCATTTTTAAGAATGATTTGAGTATTTAATACACTTTCAATGTGCGAGATTTCAGCATTGTACCTTATCGATATGTTTTAGAACATCTCAGAATATATAAACAAACACCACATGAATTTGATTAAATAGATGCTTAAACATATCTCCTGTATTATATTTTGTAAATATTTTTTTTTATTATAAAGTAGTTTACAAAATATATTATGAAGTTAACTGACACATTAACAAACCATTTTCCTGAAGGACTGCATGGTAGGTTCAAAACCACGACACATTTTTTTTGTTTACCTATTTTGTAAAATATCGCGTTTCATCTAAACACACAATTCTTTGAAATGAATAGGATGAGGAATAGGTACGTCCCTCTCTCTTGTTTTATGTTCCTCTACTACAACTCTAGAAACAAGACCCTTCGCACACGGTTTTCTGTTGGTTGGTTTAATACTCACTAAAAGCATCAGTGTGACTTCAGGTTTTTCAGGTCTTTGGGAGTTTACATGAGTGTATAGATAACTCCATTGGTGACTCGCTGATGACTGAGGGACTCTAGAGATTGGAAACAGAATGGTAAATCATATTAAGAAAGATGATAGCTTAATTGAGAGTTTTTGAAATGTAATCTCAATATTTCTTGTCAAATTCATTCATTCCAAAAGTAAACTTTAAGCACTTGCTATTCTTAAATTATCTCTAAAATAAGACAATTTAGAATTTTAAGACACCAAATCAAGGATACGCCTAGGGATTTCAAGCAGAGCATTTGGTATCCCCCCAAAATCGCAATAGTTTAAGTAAAATATGAAATCATACTAAGTAAAGATGTAATATAAAACACAGAAAAAGTGTCAAATACATAGATCAATTTTAAATGCCATCCTTACGAGTTAATAATAAACAGGTTTATGTTACACACATTAAAATATCTCAAAAATTAAAATAAGATAATAGACACTACATTAATTCTCCCCTATCCCTTTAGCCTTGAAATATTTCACTGGGTACCCCACTCAATTGGCTACAGGTGAGTTGCAACCGAACGAGCTGTCTACCTTTAAGGAGGCAGTAGAATTGCGGCTCCATATTTTTATAGCCATTTATGGATTGCAGCCTGAACTGTTGACCTGACCTAACATAACCTAACCTAACCTAACCTAGCCTAATCTAGTAAACCTTCAAATTTTCGCCAAAACCATTGATAATCAAGAAGTGAGGGAGTTAGGATATTATGAGGAGTGATGTTGACATGAGATGATTATAGTTTCTATCTGAAATTTAAGACAGCATGATAGAAAGCACACAGCTAGCTAGGTGAACGCAGCTTTTAACATTCTCTCAAGTGAGTGTGGCCGCAATTCGTACGTGTCTTTCAAAAAGCCAGGCTGCAACTCGTACACGACTTCAAGATTAGGCCGCAACTCCTCTACACAGTTTATGGGGTTCAACCCCCATTCAAATTTTCCAAAGTATTTAATTTGAAACTTAAAGATTGCCTTATTTTAAACTTCAAATAACTTATAGAAGCATTCAATTTTCAAAAATTTTCCAGAAAACGACCACTCAAAGTATATTCTAAAGACAATTAATTAAAAAAAAAAATCCACGTATCATCTTAAATGGCTTTTAGAAGGATCCGATTTTTAAATAATAGGCCCATAGGGAACCATTCCAAATAACTTCTATGCGCATATAATATTTTATTTAAATACAAGTGAGAACCACTCCAATTAGCTTCTGAAAGCGTTCAATTTAAAAGAAAGTGTTGAGGGAAAACCCCTTTCAATAACTTCCGAATGAATCTTTTTTTTTTTTTAATGCCAGGCTAAAACCATTTCAAATAGCTTCTAAGGGCATCCACTTTCAAAATGTTGCCAGTGTAAAAAGATTTAAAATAGCTTGTTGAGGCATATAATTTTCGTAAAAAATATAATTAAGCGAAGAATACTCTAAATAGCTTCTAGGGCATTCCAAATTAAAAAAGAAATCTTGTAAGTACTTCTTAAAATTGCTTTCAAAGTCATCCAATTTTAAAAATTTGCCAAAGGAGGATTAATCCAAATAGCTTCTGGAAGTATTAAAATTTCAATTATATTTAGGAGGACCACTATTATAAAAGATATTAAAAGAATATATTTTTCAAAAATTCTCTAAACGAGGTAATCTATAAATAGCTTCTAGGAACATCCAATATTTTTAACATTAACTGGGGTAGAGGAGGATAGAAACTCCTAAAAAACGTTTTTATTACTTGCCCCTCCCTCTGTTCTTGCACGAATAAGGTTACACTACTACTGTTTAAAATATTAATGTTCTTATTTCTTAGGGTTCACATCATGTCATAAGCTTAAGATTTTTAAACCCCCCAAATTCCCCGAAAACTAACTTCTCCATACACCCATGATGCATGTAGTACAGCCACTGTACGAAGGTTGTAGTGACTTTCATTCTTCTGTAAAATAATCGATAGACACATTGCTTTTGTCTAGGACTGTACAAAACTATCTGGTTCTGCTTTCAGCCAAATAACTTGCAAAAGAGAAGTTATACCCAAAAGCCACGTTTTCCACGAAACCTAACTTGATTGCGAGTTGTTTCTGTAGCCAGGTAAGAAATTCTTTCTGACAGAGATATAGCTCTTCACGTGTTATAATCAAGTCGCCAGGGAGGAATGAAATATGGATCTAGAGGAAATAACTGAGAACCATATAAGAAGATATAACATCGGGTTCCATATTTCTTTCTCCTTCATATTACAAACACTTCCTGAGTTCTTATCAAAGTATTAGGGGAAAGTTAAGGCTATGCACAGCCAACTAATTATAAAACAATAATTTAACACAAGACAATCACAAACTTTGTCTTTGTAAAAGGAAAAAGAAGTAAAGAAAGAATAGAAACAGACATTAATTAAAAGGAAAAAGTTTATTACCGCAGTAATTATTTAGTATTCAGTCTTATCCTTCTCTTATGCAGGTATTTACTTTTGTCTAACCTAAGGGCACTGTGGATAAATGGGGTATGTCCAAAATCCTATTTAATAAAAATGTATAATATTACTGTTCAAATTATATAATAGTGGGCACGTGGACTTAAGCGTCAGTCTTATATTATCTGGCTTTATGGTGAAGGGCAGTAAGGGGTTTTAATCCCGGCTAGGTGTACTAGGATTTACTTGCCATAATATTTTCCTCTTCTCTTTTCATACAATTGTGGGTAAATTATGTGTAAATGAAACCTTACCCCTGTCTACCCTATAGGTATACATTTTCGGATGGTCATAAAGAGATGTAAATTACTAATCACAAAAAATGACTAATATTTATATTAATTACACTAATCTCCAACGATTTTTATCTGATATATTATTCACAAATTACTACTAAGATTGACGTGTTGAACTCAAATATATTATTAAAATGTCTTATCACCTAAGGTTTTTGAGATACGAGTCACTTTGCATTATAAGTTAAAATATAAATTTTACAGTGTTTGGCATGTGTCACAACAATGGTTTTTTTAACATAAAAACATGGTTTACTTAAATATTAATTTTAGGATATTACAAAATAAGTAGGGAAAATTAGGAATACATATTTCAACCTTCAAGTGCTGGATACTGGGAGGGGGGGATGGTCAGAGTGGAGGAGGAGGGGTGTTAAGAAGAGGTGTTGCAACACGCAAGCGCAGGCCTGCCTAGAAGTCTGTTAAAACAAAGTTTAGTATCAGCATATTTTCAGAGTATATTATAGTGTTACATTCCTTTGTACTAATGTGCTTTTGTGTTATCAATCAGTTTAGTGAAAAGTGTTATCGAAAACATGTCAACTTTGAAAGTACGTGATTTGTAAATAGTTCATATAACTTTGTTGTGTATGTGGTAAGCTCGCAACAAAAAGTCAACAGAAAAATATTTCGGGCTTGATTAAAAAGGCTTATAAAATGTATTTTGGTAGTGCAATTGGGGATCAAGAGAAATACTGGGCCCCTCAAACTTGCTGTATATCATGTGCCGTTACACTAGCTGAGTGGTTTATAGGAAAACGTTTTGCTATGCCCTTTGCTGTTCCAATGGTTTGGCGTGAACCAAAAGATCACTGTACTGACTTCTATTTTTGTAAGACCAAAATATATGGATATTCTGGCAAAAACAAACATACTATTAACTATGCAACTGTATCCTCTGTCCTCAAGCCCGTGCCACATGGGGGAGAACTACCTGGTCCTGTACCACCTTTAAATGCAACGGACATGGAAACATCAGACAGTTAAACAGATGGATCTTTAATTGCTGAAGAGTACGGTCCTGAACGTAATGATAAAATACCACACTTGATTGAACAAGCAGAAATTTATGACTTAGTTCGTGACTTACGGTTGTCGAAACAGCAAGCAGAGCTATTTGGCTATAGACATCAACAGTGGAACCTTGTAACTCAAGGCAGAATTTTTCAAGTTTTAGAGATAGAAACAAACTATTGTCTTCATATTTTGAAATGCTCAATGCAGTGTTTTTACATACATTAATGGCTTGATGCTGGAATATAGACTCCAACACAATCCTGAAGAGTGGCGTCTCTTCAAAGAGTCATCCAAAGCTAGTTTGAAAGCAGTGCTACTAAATAATGGGAATAAAGTGCCATCAATACCCCTTGCTTATGCAGCTGGACTGACAGAAACCTACGAGAGTATGATTACACTGCTAGAAAAAATAAAATAAAAATGACATGTGGCAAGTTTGCATTGATTTAAAAGTTGTTGCTTTACTTATTGGCCTACAAGGTGGCTTTACAAAGTACTGTTGTTTTCTTTGCCTTTGGGATAGTCAAGATACAAGAAACCACTATTTAGTGAAAGCATGGCTGAAACGTCAAGACCTTGCATCTGGTGAGAAAAATGTTAAACATCCTCCCTTGATTGATATTGGCAAAATAATTTTGCCTGCCCTTCATATTAAGCTTGGACTTTTAAATTTTTTTGTTGAATAACTAAATAAAGAGAGCCGGGGATTCCTTCATTTGAAAGAAATGTTTCCTAAACTGACTGAAACTAAGTTAAAGAAGGGCTTATTTACTGACCCTAAGATTAGGAAACGTCTTAAAGAACCGATAATTGATGCCAAGTTGAATAACCTTGAATTAGCTGCATGGATGTCTTTAAAAGCTGTTACTTATGGTGTTACTTATGGATTTTTAGGTAACATAAAGGATCTAAATTACATCAATTTGGTGGACAATCTTTTGTTGGACTATAGAAACTTAGGTTGTTGGATATCCTTGGAAATTCATTTTTTACATTCCAACCTTGATTTTTTCCCTGAAAATGTGGGTTCTTTTAGCGATGAACAAGGTGAACATTTTCACCAGGACATTTTAACCATGGAACACCGGTACCAAGCAAGATGGGACCCTGCAATGATGGGAGACTGATGAAACACTGTACAAACGGAAGTCTACATTAACGTACACTATTTTCCTAACTAGATGTGAATATACTAAGGCAATTTGAACACTTAAAGTTATTATATCAACTATTTTTAAAACTTTATATTTAATTTGATTATTGTTTGAAAACCTATTTTTTCTTAAAATAATTGCAATGAGCATCAAAGAGCAGTTGCCTTTATTTGGTATAGTGTTATAATGTTAAATAATATAAATGTTACTATATCTAATAAACATGATGTGATAGAGAATTTCTGAACTATCCATCAAGTTCAGCACACACAAATTAGGTATAATCACTTACCCACTTGCCGGATACAGATAAAAAGTTGTAATTTGTTAAGTTGTGTTGTTAGTTAATTGAGTATAGAAGCAAACATGTAGATTTTTACTCGAAGTTAATCTAAATTGTGATAATGACTGATATGAACCATTTTTTGTTGAATGATAAGAAAAATAGTGTTTGAATATTGTTTTGATATAAAAAACTATTCAATTCCAAATTGCAACCAATTATGTGTCTGGTGGGCCTACGTCTGACTAAATCCAAGTAGGGTAGGTTATCCGACGCTTTGCAGTTTGAGTTAATTTAAGAAAATGACATTGACAATTAGTTTGCTTAAATAAGCTGTGTTGATCTAACTAGGGATGAGATCACACTAACTCTTACACCCACCTCTATTCAGGAACCTGTAGTCGAATATACACAGTAAAAACATTTTATAATAGCTCAAACTACTATCAGATCTATTCTAATATATTCATACGCCAGGCCGTGTGTTCTTCAGAATAAACTTTTGAAAACTGCTGGATGCATATACCAACTTTATTTTTAACAAAGGTTTTTAATAGGCTTATATATTTGTAGATTAAATACTTTTAAAATGTTTTAATTATGGCAATTAGACTAGTTCAGGTAAATTATTTTACATCATAATCTTTAACCCATATCAGAATACGATATATGTTATTAAAAACATTATAAGTACACTTACTTAGACCTACATATGTGGGCATTTGAACTAAGAGGCTTATCTTCTTCTGAGCTGATTCGATTGTCAAATGGTCCTGGGATTCGCTTTCACAGTAGATTGTACTTTAGTGATGATGAGGATTTAGGATCTGAATTCCAGTTTGGTGATTCTATAATAAACGATTTCCTTCTGAGCAAATTATGGTACATTTACTTTAAGTTCTACCTTATTCACTAATATATCATTTGTGTAAATAAGTGGGTGGCCTAAATGAGGTTGTAAGACGTTGTTCACAAACAAATCACCATTTATTTTGTCCGGTTTGTCGTTATCGTAAAGATCGGGGATAGAACTATTGTCAGATATACTAAGAAGCCGTTTACTAATCTTCACTATCGATGTTGCATCTTATCTAAATTTTCGCCAAACCAATATATATAAAAAAAAAAGATTAGCCCAGACGGGTGTGGGCCAAAAAATGAGGAAGTATGATTTTGGTTGGAAGAACAGATTAAAAATCCCAAACATATTGCTTTGTGACAACATTGATAACAATTTACTTTATTAATTGTGTTATTTTGTAGGTATTGATAATATCTATCAATAATGACGACTGCAGATAACACGACTTGAAATATGAAGAATTCAACCTATCTTACTTTAGTAACCACGACAAGAATTTCCTCTAAAATCTCGTAAATACCCAAAAAATCTTAACCACGAGCGAGTCTCCTATGTCATGTCAACTTATGTTTATACACATGTGAGATTCTAATAAGTGTGTAAACTGGACAAGTGTTCAAGATAGATTCTCTAACGACGGCCATGTACAAAAGACAGGGACAACGCGAGGGGTTGGAACATCGTGTGTGTGTTTTCTACTAACGAGCAGTTTGCATGTTTTGTGTTCAACAGTTGCTGCAACTAAACAAACAACTTGAGAGTCTGGTGAAGGGAAACACTTAAAACAACAAGCACACCTACTGTTGTTATATGTCGGACAGAGATCGTGGCACGGGTTTGGGGGGGAGGCTGGGTGGGAATCCAGGAAAACGTAGAAAAAAGTAAGAATCTGCTGTAAGTGTTCTTGTCCAACATGTTTGCAATGATGTTTGTATTTTTCTTTGTTTGGAACTTTTCATACTATCTCGTGCATCACGAGAAATAAAAAGTGTATTTTTTTTTACTCACAAAGCTCAGGTCTAGTTTTTATATATTTTACAACCCCTTTAGAAATAAATGGTACGGAGCACAACCACAAATACCTTCTCGTTACTTTATGTGATTTATACTTAAAGCTCGTAAGATACGTGAAATGAAATAATATACATTGTTATAGAAACACAATTGGATTTAAAGAACATTTAACTTCGCCAAAGAACGTACACGAAATAATATACAATATTAAAGAAACTTATATTTATCTTGTTGTATTTATATTCGATTAGGGATAATATATTTTACCATAACTCAAAAATATTAATTTTTTAAAATATCTTTTGAATTAAAGTTTCACATACCGTATATTTAAGAGTGCCACAACTTTCCATTGGTAGGATATTTATTATTTAAATATTGGTGAATATATAATCAAAAGTGGAATTTTAAAGTAGATATTCTCAAAGTAATGAGAAATTGAGATGCGTAGTTTTGCTTGTGATGTTAAACGTTGCTTAAAGATGAGTTTAAATCAATATCTTTAGAGCAGATTTTTATAAAATCAATTATTTTTATCTTTTATACCCTTAGTATACGTCCCTTAAATATAGGGCTGGATAGCCATTTACAAGCACACGTCTGGGAATACTCACGAACAGCCTAAATACCAAGCTACAGCAGAATCGGTAAAATAATTTCAGCCCTAGTCTCAATAACAGACAGATAGCATCGCAAAAACAACTTTAATGGATTCAAGAAATCATATAACGTCTACATCCATCAAAATCTCTTGTTCGATTTTTATTAATGGTCGCGAGAAAGTAAGAAGGGAAGGAGTGATATTTAATTATTAATGGATATTCCAGCAAACGTTTTAAGTGAGAATGAAAAATCATTCTTGGGGAAAATATGTCTACATTGCATTTAAACGTTGCTCAAAGTCTTCCTACCTTCCTGAATATAGTTAAACGGGATATCTATTACCTAAAATTTTTTGATATTCATTTTCCCTAATATAAATCTATATATAAATATATATTACTTCATAATATATCATATTATTATGGTTTTATAAGTTTAAAAAAAAATAATTCAAATGCACGTAACTAAATAACTTACTATTATATTGAATCTAACGGTATATCTTATCTAGGAGATTTTTAAATTAAAACATTAATATAAATAACGTTATTTATATTTATAATTTTTTTTTAAGAAATGAGATATTTTTCTTCAAAATTAAAACTATTAATCATCTAATGTAAAGTTCTACTTATATGTGTTCGAAGCATATAAAAGTGTTTATTATATTTTAAAAGAAGTCTAAATAATCTATTTAATTAATGAAATAAATTGCTGATTACAAAATCAAAATAATTTTAAAACACAATAATAATAATTATTATTGGATAACTCAATTTATGCTAAATTAAATAATTGAATTTATTAAATTAGAAAGTTGTATTTACATATAAAAATCACTAGATAAAGTCTTTTCTAAGTATTTAAAAATGGTAAGAAATCAATTCTTATTAAAGTAATATCATCCTAAAAATATAAATAGCTATGTCTAGATCTGTAAAAATCAAACAAAACAAATAAAGGTATATGATGCTTAATTTAGTTATTTTGAACATTGCTTCTTATTATTACTCTTACTATTATGCATTTTTTAAACATTTGCATTGGTCAAATAATAATAGAATAGCTGGTTCCAAAATATATATTTTACCTTAGTATTTGTTTAAAATTGAATTTCCTAAACTGACCATAATTTACAAATAAAAGATCAAGTTGTTAACCTGGTGAGAAAAATATTATTTGTTTTATTTTCAACATATAATATTAGTTCAAAGAACTACTATGAACGTTAAATATATTTTGATACCCATTTTGGTTCTAAGTAAGAGCCTTAAAAAAACATGTTTCATTAAATTTGGATGTGTATATATCAATTTATTTTAAAATTCTGATATCATTTACGAGAAAAATCCATCACATATTACAATGATTATTTGGTTTTCTATTTTAAAAACAAAAAACTAGTTAGATTTAAAATACTACATACACAGTTAGAGTATTACTTTAAATATGATCCTCTTAACATCATATGGTATTGAGTCGATATAACCTTCCTCTTTATTCAAAACCTATGTATTTTATAAAATAATCCAGTTGAATTTTTTTTAACTATTTGGGTAATATCATTTTAAATTCCCATATTTGGTCTAGGACTGGTTAAGTGTTTGATTTTACATTTAAATTTACTATGGAATAATCTTCTTAACTTTTAATGGCACTTACTATGCTAATGTAACTTTATTAAAAGTTATAGTTTGTTTCATAAATATTAGTTAAAGAATGTGTGGGTGTTAAGGGATGTGTGGATCAATTTGAGGTGGATTATCAACTATTCATAAATATTCTTAGGGAGTGAGGGATTCAATTGTATATACAATATTCTCAAGGATTTGATTGACACGAAAATAATTGGATTGTTGAATGTATCTTCAGTTTAAATGTATGGTAGCAAATTTACAGGCTGTATTATTGTGCTATGTTAAAAGTTATGCCAGAGTGGAAATATGTGAGGTTATGTTTCTACAACTAAAAGTGTACATAATTTAATTTAAGTTTTAAAATAAATAATAAATATAATTTTAGTGGAAGAAATAAATAAAGTTAGCTAAAATCATTCAATACTCTACATTTTAAATTTATTTTAGATACTGTACCTGAAATATAATAATGATAGTGTTGGTATAAAAACCTAACTTTATCATTATCTATAAAAATGTGGCATAGGCTTAATTTATCAAATGGTATAGGTAAAAAAGAGATAAAGTCATTATACAAATACTTTCAGGAAACCAACATACATGTATAAACTCCACATTAATACCCTAACAAGCACGTTTTTAAAAATTGATATTAAATGTAGTGGATATTACCTTTTCGACCATAAAGGTCTCACTATTGTCTATATATTATAGCAATACCTTTATCTGAGCTCAAATTGGATTTTCACCCATTTCATCCTGTACCCATAAAATGTATAATAGCTTTTTTAGAAATTATGCATGACAAGTTAAATTGTGGGGAGTATAACTAAACAAAATAAATATTTCAACAGCTATAAAAATTAGCGTTGACACTAAATTAACATTAAACAAATTATTTTCAAAATATTTAGACATTTTATATTAAAAAATATAAATTTTAAAACATTGAAGAGACAAAGATTTTGAGTTATGTATCATTATATACTATCATACATTATCATTATTTACATAAAATATACTATAAGTTTACTTCATTCATGAATGTTTGACAAAAAATTATTATGACTTGGAGCTTGATTTTATTACTTATTCATCTTTTTGTGTTTAGGCTAGATTCTTTGTGTAAGTATTAAGTCAGTTTACTTAGAATGAGTTAGTAATAATAATTAAAATGTCCGTATGTTTAGAATTATATAATAAATGTGGCAGATTGTTCGAAATTTTAATCGAACAAAGTATATCTGCTTATCAATATTACAAAGTTAAAACCTTATTAAATTTAATTATTCAGCTTTACAATAATTTGGCTATACCCTACAAACCGTATCCTTAAATGGTTTCGTCTTAGGTTTGAAAGACTCTGTTGCATCTATATAGTGGATTAGATTATTGTAATTTAGACCAAGATGAAAACTTTTTTATGATATTGATTCAGATCATTGATAAAACATTAATGTTTGGGTTTTTATTGCAAAAACTGATAGAGAACAAGAGGTTCAATGTTCATTATAGATGCGGTCCCGAACGCAAACTTATCATTTTTCAATATTTAGATGTGAACTTGTTTTACTAAGGGTTTTTCACAATTGGTGATTGCATGGACTAAATAGTCCTTTTCGTGATCGAGGTTCAAAGCTAGTTTGGAAAAACTAGGAAGGATTTTACTTTTTTTATAAAAAAAATAGGGCATATTTCCTCTTGAATTCTGCATTCTTTGTCCTTATCAAATATATGAATTGATGTTTGATTAAGTTCGAACTGGTAACTACATTAAGACCTTGTGAAAACAATACTACTTAGAAATATCAGAATCACTACCAGTTCAAGTAATAAATTTCATTTAACTTATTTCACTTAGGTATGTGCAGTTGCAGTTGTAGTTTCAGTTGGAGTTTTAGGGTAGGTTGACATATTTAGAGCCCCCCCCCCAGAGATTTGTTTTAAATAAATGCTTAAAAATTAAAATATTCTATAAATTAATTTTAAGATCAGTTCTATGAGTTACTTATCAAAGAACATTAAAAGTGTTCCTAAAATTTTTTTTTTAAAAGAAAATTTTTATAACATTTAATTTAATATATAAATAAGTATGTCCTACTACCAAAATTTATTTATGTGCACCACTGCTTTATTTTTCATGGCGATCATATATTGCTTGTTTCATAAAAGCTTCAAACAACACTGATATTTTTTTAACAAAGCCAATTATTATTATTTTTATTATTATTATTATTATTATTATTATTATTATTATTAGTAGTAGTAGTAGTAGTAGTAGTATATACTTTTAAGTAAAGGTTATTTTTATTTAAAACCAAGCATTTTATGAATATAAATTATAAAGAATTTAATATAAACGCATTACACTGAATATATAGAAAACATATTAATATTCAGTACTTGATAGTTGTTTATATATCATGATTATCACGAATAATTATTTTTGCATATTTTTTCTAAACAGCAGTGTTATTATTTAAGTCACAAAGTAATGATCCAATTTAACACGATAGTCTTAAAACTCCATTGTAATCATTTGTTACTGCTACTACAAATACAAATATGAATACGACTATGAAAATTAAGCTCATTCTTATTCTTACATTGGTTATAATAAATACAAATCCAATCTAATTTATATATCTCTTTTTTGAGAAAGGATTTGTTACGATTTTGAATCAATTGTAACATGGTTACTTAAAACACAAACTCGCTAAGAAATATTTTATAGAGAGTTTAAAAAAAGTGTCTATGGTCTATTTTGAATAAAAATGGTCGTTTATTCAACCCTCCTATTAATAATTTCTGAGTTATGTTTACTTTACTAAAAATATGTAAAATAGGGTTGGAACCAATATTAATCAGATGTCCTGATCCCAAGCAGATAACGCACACCCATTCTCTACTGCTAACGGTCACGAAGATGGCCACACGGTTGCCCTCTTAAATATGAGTTACAACTTAATTTCCCCCAGAGAGTAGGAAGTCCCGATATAATTCATGGCCAGTAAACGGTGGGGTGGAGTTGGTGGGGGTTGAAAACTAGAGGGGGTGTTAGTTGGAGTTCGGCAAGGAGGTCGCAGTGGGCAAAGTTCAGAAACTAACCTAATCCCCGCCGTGTTCTACAATAACATGCGTCCTCCCTTCTCCCCCTGACCGTGAAACTGCAGACTTTACGAAACCTTTCTACAGCCTATTAGGATAATTAAGTTGATCACAAGCTGAATGTGGAGGAAGCGAGCCAAAGACGATGGTCGAAATTTAATTAAAGTGTAAGTTAATTCACTGCTGGCTTTCTAATATGTACATTTATAAGATAAGAGATTAGTATTGTTCAAATATCTGTTTCGTAGTGGAAACCAAGGGTACAAATTTAGTCCAAGCTAAACCTTATATTAGGACTGAACAAAATATTTAATTTAAGGGAAATATCCTCACACTGCAGTGTTTACTGTAGGCTATGGTAGTTTTAAAGCATTAGCATCTTTCAAACAATCTTCAATTATAATAAAACTCTCTCGTTCTATTCAATCTAAAAAAATTACATTACTAATTTTAGGATAGCTATAGCTATGTTTTTAGATATTTTCTTTCTCAGAAGTGTAACGTTTCACGTTAAATATAATCTAAAATGAGCTAGTATTGTCCCTTTTTCATTAAAATTTAAAAAGTATAACAATTTAATTGTACAGATTTATAGGATATAGGAATATTTGCTTACATTTTGATCTGAGTCTTATAATTAAAATTAAATCCTTTCTTAATTAATAATGTTTACTTTCCGAATGTCTGTAGTCCAACTCATTTCTCCAAGAAATGATTCCCTGTCTGCTTTGAGAAAGAAACAGTGATACAGTTCTAATAGTGGGTAGAAATATGTCAGTTAATTTCTCTCTTTATTTATACAAATTTTTTACAACAAATGGCATATTTGTTTTTACGTTTTAAGACCGTTGAGCATATTCGTACATCACGTCTTACTACCAATCCGGGCTATTTGCATGTCTAGACTAATGATTTAAGATGCGTAAGGTTTGATTTAATGGAAGTGAATTATTATTTTAATGGGGCTAAGCTAGAAGAGAACATTGATAAAAATACCTTCACTTCAACCAGCCAAGATCAAAATCAGAACTTTCGTCCCGGCAAAACCAAACAATATAGAGTCTAATGCCCTTGTAAATGTACCTGCTAACACGGAACTTGAGCTGGTTAACGGACTAGGACAAAACTATTATTTCAAAAATTTCTTAACTCATTTAGATGGATTGTAGGGAAGTGAATAGTAGCTGGATTCTGACAATTTTTAGAATAAATATTTTTTTGGCCTAATAAATCAAATATTCTTCAGTAGAAACATAGAATTTATTTTTATTCAAATGTGATATTAACAGGTGTTGGATATCTGTCATGATCATAGCGGAATTAGATGAGAAACTTTTAAATGAAGAGAAATATCTGTCGTTAAATTTCAGGACACCTTTGACAGATATTCAAGAAATGTTGAGGTCATCATGTGAAGATAATTAAACTCTATGTATGTGATAAAAAGAATATTTTAGTTATTTTTAACAAACAAAAATTGATATAAAAATTTGAAATACACGGATCTTTTCTGAAGTCCTCTAAATTCCCACCTTGATATTGTCTCTTATTAAATTTTATAAATTATATACATTAAAATATACATTCCTATTATTGAAGTGGAGAGAACTATAAAATATATGGGGAGATGTAAAACTGATGAAGATGACCACACACCAGCGGACCTTCAGAAGAAACGGAAATCAACGGATTAATGGCTCTGACAAAACTTATAAATAGGACCTACGAAAAGGGAGAATAGCCCAAGGACTTTCTAGAAATACCCATGGTAAGAAGCCATTAGGTCCTATTACCACAGGACCATTAGCATTATTTCTCATGTGGGGAAGATCGTGGCAAGAATATTCAACAGGCAACTGGAACTGAAAATAAAAGTGTGATGTAAGAAGAACAATTTGTATTCAGGAAAGGAAAAGGAGCCAGAGATTCCATTGGGATGCTGAGAATAATTTCAGATAGCGTGCTGGAAGTCAAGGAAGAGGTCTACAATGGTTTCATAGACTGTAAAAAGGCGTTCGATAGAGGGAAGTGGAAGAAACTGATGGAAATACTCAAGCATATTGGCATCAACTGGATGTACAGAAGGCTGAATGCAAAGCTGTACCTGAGATACTGAGTTAAGGTGAGGCTGAATTATGGCGAGACCAACAGTATAGAGATATGAAGAGGAGTGAGGCAAGGATGCTGTTGTCACCAGGTCTGTTCAACTTGTATAGAGAGTGGCTAGCCAGGGAAGCCCTAAAAGGACGTGTCAATTTCAGGAAAGGAGGACGCGTCATCAACACAATAAAATATACAGATTATCTAGCATTGCTGGTCAAAAATAAAGAGGAGTTGCAGGAATTGATGGACCAGCTGGTAGAGATATGGAGAAGATTTGACTTGGAGACTAACATTCAGATGTAAAAACCATGGTAATTTAAAATCATGAAGAGCCACTGAAATCCAAATTGAAAACCAGGAGTTGTTAAAATATAAAATAGTTCAAGTACTTGCAAAGTCTGCTAATAAAGGATGTCTACTGCACCAAAGAAAAATAGGTTGAGTATCGCCATTGCCAAGGAAGCTTTCAAAATAAGTTACTGCTGACCAGCAAGTTGAGTTTTGAACTTAAGATGAAACTGATGAAATGCTACATTTGGACCATCACGCTGTATGAAACAGAAACTGGGACTCTTAGGAAGATGGAAAAATATACTTAGAGAGATTTGAAATGTAGTGCTGGAGAAGACTTAAGAAGAACAGGTTGACATACAGGATGACAAATGAAGAAGTCATATGTAGAGTGGTTGAGAGATCACTATTTTGGATTTGATTCTACAGTGTAAAAACCCACTGGATTGCACAGGAATTGTCTTCTTCACGACGTAATAGAAGGAAAAATTGAGGGAAATAGGAGCTTAGGAAGAAGGAGGATTCAATATTGGATGATGGAGGAAAGAAAAAAATCTTTCGATGTAGAGAGCCCCTAGTAAAAATAGTAAGTAATACATCTGCAGAAAGCGATGAGCATATAAATGTCAGGAGGTGTATTAATTGAAAGGGAAAATGTTTGTTTTTAATACATATAAGGACCTAAGATTTGAGATAATTTTACCAATCAAAGTTAAATTTAAAACATATAAGAGCTTTTGATTATTTGCTAATCCTTGAAGAGTGAAAAATCTTAATAATTCCAAGAAAATTGACAGATTTGTCCCAAACTCTCCAAAAAAGAACCAACGTGGAAGTAATAATTAAAATGGAAAATTTATAGTTATGATCTATCACGATATTCTCAGGGAAAACAGAGTGAGGAGGTAATTAATATTTTATCAAAAATATATAACCAAAATGTTAAGTTATAGCCTTTCAAAAGATTGTTTACAAAAATCTTTACTACAATAACATTATGATGAAATTTGAAATTGGTAATAAATAATTTATATATATTAATACATGAAATTGTATTCAGATTTAATACTAGGGTTTATTAAATCACAAACTAAGTTGTATGAATATATAATTTTAGATATAGAAGTTTTAATAATTATCTAACATGATAAATTAATTTTTGTTCTATTCACCATCAACAATTTTGAGACTGTCATCTTAACTCAAATGTAGTATGCCTGTTTAGTGTGTTAAGGATCCCGGGCTCGATTTCCAGCAAGGCCAAATGTTTAACATTGGTGAAATGTGGAATTATACTTTCACATTGATTAATCAGCGGCTGGGACTGGATGTTGTGCCTGTCCTAGTCTCAAGTTCGATTATAGTTTCTATGAAGCTACGATAGGCCTAGAATTCTGGTAGGGACTTTAAAAAATACTGACCCAGACTATAGGCTGGAAACATTGATGGATGTAAAAACACATCAACTATTACACTCGATATTTTTTGTGTTTTGTGTCTTACTAGGCAAACAAGCTTCTCCCGCATACTTACATTGATGAGATAAGGATAAGGATTATATATTTCAAAGGAGATGTACCAGAATTTAATGGAAAAAACCATCTAGGAAAATTCCCTTCCTTACACCCGTGTTTGATTTGATCGTTACTATAGAAGCTCTAATCCATCCTTGAACTTCATCTTGTTTGGTGTTTATAGTTACCCACTTGAATGAAAATAACTCATCATTATCATCATCATCATCAAAATCATCATCAACTGTTTCCAGCCTGTGGACGGACAGTATAGTAGCCTTCATCATATCTTTCTTTTCTACATTCTTTCTCTTTTTATTGTTACCCACTCTTTTCTACTTACTTTCAAATTTTCTGTTATATGCTCCTGTCACTTTTTGTTCTTTTTTCTTATACTGTCTTTTTCCTATACACTTCACCACCATGATTCTACTTTTACATTTTCATTACATGTCTATACCATCTCCTCCAAGCTTCCTCTATTATGGCAATTATTTATTTTTTACTTTTGAAATGTCAGTAGGCTTTTTTTTTTCCAAACTTTATATCACACCTTTGGTGGACATAATAATGATTGTTAAAGTAGAGTAAAATTGTAATTTTAATAGAGGTAGAAAATGTAAAAATCATTATATGTATAGAAAACTTAGCACGCACTGCTTACCTATGGTCTCAGATTCCTAAGTAAAATTTTCTCACCCCTTACCTATTGTCTTAGCTTCTAGGTGGAATTCACTCACTGCTTACCTCTGGTATTACCATACTAATTATAATTATCTCACTGCATATCTTTAGTCTCAATCTTTAAGTAGAATTCACTCACTGCTTACCTATATTCTCAATCTTTAAGTAGAATTCACTCTCTGCTTACATAGGGTCTCAGTCTCCTAAGTATAACTCACTCACTGCACCCTGATGGTATCAGCTTCTAGGTAGAGTTCACTCAACGCTTACCTATAGTCTCAGCAACATACGTAGAACTATCTCACTGCTTGCCTATAGTCTCAGCCTCTAGGTAGAATTCACTCACTGCTTACTCATGGTATTAGCCTCTAAGTAGAATTCACTCACCGCTTACCTATGATATTAGCTTCTAAGTACAATTCACTCACTGCTTACAAATATTCTCAGCCTCCTAAGTAGAATTCACACAGACTAGAACACTCAATTTGCCTCATTGTTGTCCTCTTGATTTATATCAGTTTTGTTCATACTTTAATTTTTATTTCTTTGTTTATTCATTTGTAAATACATAGGGAATTTAATTATACAACTTCTTAATCTAGTACACCGTAAGAAAGAAGGATAAAACAATAAATTCAAAAAATTACCTTATGAAAGGATTATAAATGGGACTTATTATAAATGAAGAACTGCAAATGAATAAAATAAATGCATATACATCATGTATATAAATGTGTATTAAGTTTGACCCATCAATTTTTTGAAAAACACCGAATGGGAACAGGAACTCCAATACTTGTGTACTTACAGGGAGACATAGTGTCTCTTGGCATTTATTTAGCTAGTTAAGTTTACAAGGCTCGTGGTTTAGGGAGCTAACTCCATCTATTATGGTCTTGCAGAGACGGAGAAGTCAGCGCACAAATCCCGACTGGGCATAGTGATGGTGTTTTTTCTTAAATAGTATGCGTCTCTTCCTCTTAGCAAATGTAGGTACGTTTTCCTCTAAATTGTACCTTCCTCATTTCATCCCCAATAGTCTAGTATGTGGATAGCATGGACAGGCTTCAAGACGGGGAACACTTATTTACATATAATATATATTTATATAAACACATATATTTATACATATATATGCCTTTATATATATGTAAAATTAAAAGACTTGATATATAGTTATAAATATTAAGTTTCATATGTCATACACAACTAATAAACGTGAATGAATTATCCAATTCACATAAAACCATCATTAGTATCGCTGTATGAAGACTAGTTTTGTAACTTAAATATTAGATTTTAAACATTTTAATATGTAAATTACTAAGACGTTATACCTACAAAGATAGCTATAGTCTTAAGCATTACACTTGTGTTAGACTTGATTGCCGGTACTAGAGAGATCTAGGTTAAAATGTCGGCTGGGTGTAATGAGGTGGATTATCCCAAATAGTTTCTCACCCTCAGTCCATTCTCAAATTATACTTTTTTCACTCATATTTGATTAGCATAGTTAATGTGTGTGGTTACTAAAACATGGTGGAATTTTTCTTCAACAAGAGTAATTATTGAAATATTACCGTTAGTAGGCCCTATAACAAAACTATGAGTCCGTATTAACTAAATATTAGATTTTCTCTAAGTATTTAAAAGGGCTACAGTATATAAATGCGTTTATATATGTCTGCTTCCGCAACAAGATTTAATCCTGTAGCTCTTAATAAATTCAGACTAGATTTGATACAAACATAAATGCAACTAAGATACTGAATTTATGTATTTGTATGTGTATTTATTTGAGAGATAATTCAAAGGCGATGGTTCTAAGGTTCAGTTTACAATAATGTTTAATTCCTCGCTATATTACAAGTAGAGAAAGTATGGTGATCGTCAAAAAATCAAACTCGAGATTTTGATGAATTTTGACGTTTCATGATCCCCCAAATCTGAAAAAGTTTATTTTGCATATCCGTCTGTCTGTCCATCCATCTGTACATCGGAGTTGAGCCTAAACTATTTTAACGATCGGGCTAAAACATGGTATTTTGGGTTTTAATAGGGTTGACCTATGGGGATTTTGGAAATGGATATCTAACCTTAAGATTAGGATAGTTTCATTATGAGAAAAAAGAGAAAAATCGATTTTATCAAAATCGGCACTAACAATTTTGATCAAATTTCATTTCTTAGCATTGATCAATATTACAAACAAAAGGAATACTCTCAATTTTTCTTTAAAATGACTTTAATTGTTCCGGTCTGTTGAGTAGAAAATAATTTTTACTTTCTCGCTATCTTACAGGTAGATAAAATATTGTAATCGTAAAAAAAAAAAAAAAAAAATCGAGCTCAAGATTTTGATTAATTTCGACGTTTCATGACCCCCCGAATCTGAAAAAGTGAATTTGCATTTCCGTCTGTCTGTCCGTCTGTCTGTTTGTACCTAGGAGTAGAATCCTAACCTATTTTATCAATTGGGTATAACTTGGTATATAGGGTTTTCATAGCGTGCCCCGAAGGATTTTTGGAGTTGTATATCTAATATTAAATTTAAGCGTGGTTTACTGAAGGGTGAAAAAAGAAAAAAATTATTTTATCAAAATCGGCATTAAATATTTTGATTAAATTTGATTTATAAGTATTGATCAATATTACAAACAAATGGCTACCATAAATTTTTCATCAAAGTGATTTTAAGGGTTCCGGTTTGATGCGTAAATTCTAATTTTTATCAAATCTCCGTAACTCTTTAAGATATGAAATTAGTTATAATTTCAAATATGTAGCTCTAATTATAATAAAAATATTTTATTTAAAATATATTTTTAATCCAATAATTTTAATTTAAACGCCAACATATATATATGTTAACTTTTCGAACATTAAATATAATGTATTGCAACCGTCAAAAAAAATCTAACCTGATATGTTATTGATTTCGACGTCTCATGAACCCCGAATCCTAAAGAGATGGTTTTACACTTCCATCAGTCTGTGAGTCTGTTTAACCCTAAAATTAAGAGTAGTTTAGTAAAGGACGAAAAGAGAAAAAAACAATTTTCTCAAAATTGGGTTTAATGATTTTGATTAAAACTCGTATCTAGCCTTGAATAAGATTATAAATAAAATGATTATTTTAATTTCCTTATGAAAATGAATTTAGGATACTTTACAAAAGTGGAGATTTCCGTATCTCCACAACATTTGAGCTAAAAAAAATGTTATCATTGAAAAACTATAGTACTATTAAAAATTAAAAATAAATATTTGAAATATTATACTATTATAAAGCCACATGGCTGACTCACTCACTAACATTAATGTTTACCCTCTTCCAGATGAGCTAAAAACTTGAAATTTTGCAAAATTATAGCTTTTACCCTGTAACCGACGCGAAAATTCCAAAATATTAAAAAATTGAATTTTTAACCCCCGAAAAAAATTCAAAATGGTGGAGAAACTTTGAAGTCGGTGCGGACCTTTCTTTGGAGGTCTCTTGTGGATAAACGGTAAGACCTATCAAAAAACGGATTGCACAAGCAAATACGGATTTGGCGAGATCAACAAATTTGATTATATTACTTTTTGTCGTATCTCCATCGGTTATACCTTATCTAGAGCTAGATTTTTTGATTTTAGGTACATTTTGCAGATTTTCTACACATTTTTAATTTCAAAACAACGCTGGAATTACATTAGTTTACATCCACTTCCAAAGAAAACTCACTGGGGGTTTGGGAGCGGAGTTCCCAACGAGTAAAGCGAGTATATTTATAAAACCAACAGTTTCTAAGATATTGGCAAATATATTAAGACAGTTTTGTGAGCTTTAGTTGTAAAGAAATACCACAAGTTTTAACGCAATAATTCTCCAATACCAAAGAGTAAGTAAATAATTAACTCAAAAAGCTTATGTTCTTTTTCCTTAAACTTCTTAGGGGAAGTGTTTGTACAGCAATGATCTATCTCCATCATTTTAGACTCAATCGCCAATATTCTACTTTTTTATCGGTCTAACTTTATAAATGAGGAAATTAATAGAAATGTGATAACCATAAAATGTGGAACCTCTAATAAAATGTAGAACATATTTTGGGTTGGCTAGTGTATATTATTTCGTTTGATCGTTTCACATATATTACGTTATTTGATTAAATATCTATATTTTTAAACAATGGAGTGAGAAAGTCCGTGCCGAGGTTCATACCATTTATTTATCCGATCTTCTTAATCTTTCATATATGAAATTACTTATCATTACAAATATGTAGATATATTTATAATAAAAACTTTTATTTAAATATTATATTTTTATAAAACTAATAATTTTCAAGCTATACGCAAATATATGTATATCTTAACTTTTAGAACACTTAAGGTAAAGTAGAGTCACCGTAATAATTGGTACGTAGCTCCACGCTGACTTTCTCGCTCACTGTCTAAAATAGAAGTTCTACTCAAAACTTTTAATATAACTTAGGTGAAACGAAAAAATAAATTACACAATAGCAAACTCGAGTACAAATTTCGCTATACATACGTAAAACATTATTTGGCTCCCAATATAAGTTATATAATTTTATTTTTTGAAGATTAAATTCTCATTTGTATGTTTGGACCATAAAAAGGTCGCTATTGGGTCCACAATGGTCAAAACATGTAATAAAATTTCGAATTCCAGTTAAACATTTCGACATTTTATTAGGGGTTTGTACAACTTCAGGTCATCGCATTGCTATTAAATTCTTCATAAAAAAAATGTTGCCCAATAAATTAGATAGATATTGACTATTGAGTCTAAAATTATAGAGATAGAACATTGCCGTAAAAACAGTTCGCCTAAGAGGTTAAGTAAAAAAGTACATCAGTTTTTGAAAGACTTACTTATTTACTTATATGGCATTAGAGAATGAATACGTTAAAACAAGTAGTATCTCTGTAAAACTAAAGCTCACAAAATATTTTAATATTATTTCCAATATCTCAGAAAGTATGGTCTTATAAAAATATAATTAAAGTAAGAGATTTTAATTAAATATGAATCGTTGCTTTTCCTTACTCGTAGAAAAAAAACGATTGCTATTACATATTCAAATAATTTATACGTGACGAAGGATAGGGAAGGAAAATGCATCACAATAATATATAAGTTTAATAAATAGGTTTATTAAGAGAAAGTCCGTGCCGAGGTCCATACCATTTATTTATCCGATATTCTTAATCTTTCATATATGAAATTACTTATAATTACAAATATGTAGATCTATTTATAATAAAAACCTTTATTTGAAACTAGCTAACCCGACAGACGTCGTTCTGTCAAACGCTATTGGACTGTGGCAGTCCCACAAACTTATCTTTTCTGGTCAAGTTCTGATGATGGCGTCGCTTATAAAGTGTACATGTCGTGATGACATCTTTAGTTTTCAGTAATGGTCACCAGGACAGATAAGTTTGTGATACTATACAGTCACAAATGTGTAATTTAAACAAAAAATTGAATATAAACGTATTTCAGAGTGATCACTTTATTTATTTACTATCAAATAATTACCATGGAATAAACAATAAATTTGCATAATGTTAATATACTTTTATATGTATTTTTAATGTCATAATCATAAACAACAGCTACTTACAAAATTCAGTTTTCTATTTCGTACACTGCAATACTTTAGTAATATTGTGTTAAATGATATTTTCATTGTAATGCTTTATGGTACACGATATTTTTTGTTTGATTACCTGGCGCGTAAACAAACAAAGCTGATGGTTTTCCAACACGGGAACAGGCAACATACAATTGGCCATGCGAGAAACATGGATTTTCAAGATTAATGCCGCAAACACTCAATGACTGCCCTTGGGATTTATTTATGGTCATAGCGAAAGCAAGCCGCACTGGAAACTGCTGTCGTTTAAATTCAAATGGTATGTCAGTTGGAATCATTGGTATGCGTGGTATCAAAACGTCTTCTCCTTTATACTTTCCCTTTAGAATGGTTGCTTTGATCACGTTGTTTAGTAATTTTTTCACCGTTAGCCGTGTGCCGTTACAAAGACACGGTTGGTTGATATTTTGTAGCATTATGATCACCGATCCGACCTTTAATTGAAGATTGTGAGGCGGCAATCCTGGCAAATCCAGCGAGTTTAAAAATTCGGGTGGATAGTTGACGACATCATCTTGGTTAGTAGAGGAATCAACTGATTTATATGTCCTCAATTCACTGGCAATTTCATTTTGAATTTTGAAATTTAATTCATTTACATCCATGTTTTTGGGAGCCAATATAGCTCGTTCACTCAACCAAATATGATCTCTGTAATTTTTAGCAATGTTTGGGAACACCTTTTGAATGAGTTCGGTTTTTGAATCAGTAAACTGACAAAAATTGTCAGGAAAGGTAAGGTAGCTAGTGAAAAAGTCTAAAGCGAAGTTGCCATTACCTATGTCAATGAGTTGTTTTGAAAATATTTTCTCTAGATCGATGATTTTGCAACTCGACACGCATATTCTTGCTTAAATTTAGTTTTTTTACGTGTTTCCACAAAACGGAGGACTTTAAACATGCATTAAGTTCATCAGCTGGCATTGACCGTGGAATCACTGGCAATGTTTGACGAAAATATCCTGCTAACAAAATCATCGAACCACCAAATCGGTTTTGATTGTTTTTGATTTTTCCGCAGATCTTGCATGGTTCGGTCTAATGCCTCCAAAGACTTTTTATGTGCCATCGTGCATTCATCCCACACTATAAATTTACATTGCTGCAAAACCTTTGCCATTGCAGAGTTCTTCGAAATGTTGCAGATCGGAGTTTCGTTGCTTTGCATATTCAATGGCAGTCTTAGCGCTGAATGGGCTGTTCGACCGCCTTCCAACAATGTAGCTGCAATGCCTGATGAAGCAAGTGCGAGTGCAATTTCATTGTGTGAGCGAAATGTTGCTAAAATCAAAGAAATCAAAAAGTTTTTGCTACTGCTAACATACCGGCCCATTTGGTATTGGGTAACTTTGTCATTGTAATTCTCTGCACCAACTCCAATCACAGCCATTTCACTTCCTTTGGTTACATATTTACAAATGTATTTGATAGATTTCACGAAATCACAAGATTCAACATTGATGTGCGCCTTGAAATGTCTTTGATAGGATCGGTGAATATGGAACAATCCAACGATTATCAATTTCAATGTCTTGTTTATTAACTTTGATAATTGTTGATCTTCCGTTGTCTGCAGTCGATCGGCGACGATACAATGGATAATCATCATTTCCGGTAATAGTTTCTGCTACTAATGCCCGTGGATAACGCTTCGAACATTAGCCATCCACCATACACGGTGAATTTTGATTAAGTGTTCCACAGGGACCATGAGTCATGTTTTTAATAACTACTTCATGCAAGCCTGGATCTACTTGTACATCAGGATTTCAGCTGATATCACTTCATCAATTTCATTTGGTCTTATCTTCTCAACCAACCAAATCAGAATATGTGCATGAGGCAATCCACGTTTCTGCCCCTCCACAAAATACATCCAGCAGCGCGCCTCGCCAAACACGCTATGTTTCACAATGAAATCCATTAAAGATTTCAACTTTTGTTTGAAGACTCTTGCCATAATGTCAGGGCGATCAATGGGTGATTGACCAGGGAATAACTCAAGTTTGATTTCTATCCACTGCGGATTGCACGTGAATGTGATAAATAAATCTGCTGTGCCATAATAACGAACATATGACATGGCATCTTGAGCATATTCATGCATATGTCGAGGACTTCCGATGTATGTTGCAGAAAGAATTGTCATCCAGCCGACATTCTCTGCATTTCCATCAGTATTAATCGCATCTCGAAGGTGAATATACTCTTCAGAACGGAGTTTGGTCTGGTTCAACCTGATGAATGTCAATCGCTCTGTTTCAATTTTGACATACATATTAACAGCATATTGGTGAAATAATCGCCGACATTTCAAGATGTTATTGTATTCATTTTCACGAACCATCAGACGGTATGAATAATAGTTCATTGAACTGACTTTTTTGTTGATTTCGGCACCTGTAAATAAATTATTGTTTTAATGACAGTGATTGAACTTGCATATAATACATGTAATAGCTGATACAAAATCTCCATTGCTAAACCAAATTTTTAATTACCTGTAAGGGAGTTTATCATCTTGATTGAAAAGTGATAACCATCTTCACCTGCCAAAACATGATGGGATATTGTAACTTATCATATTAGCAGTGTGTTTCATACACACGCTGTAATTGATCATTCCGGCGATGTAAAACAATATCACGGGCTTCCAAATTTTCTCCAACTATAACAATGGCAACTTCATCCATTGTTGGTGCATTGAAATGTCTTGCATGTTGGCCCACAGGAGTTTTATCAGCTTTGATTACAATTTTGTGATTATCATATGGCATGAGATCCAGTGCAGTTTTGAACAATGTAATCAACTGATTGTGTTGATGAAAGAAAGTTTGTAATTCTTCCACAATAGACCTCTTCATTGAACTGTTATGTGCACAATGCATATCAATTTCTTGTGTTTAATTGCCCATGAAATAAATTTGCAGGAATTTGTAGTCGCCATCTGACACCGGCAACAGTGAGCCTGCTTGGTGATATATTTGTCCTTGTATCTGTGAATTAAAAAGACAGGTTTATTATTTTTGTTACAAAAACTATAAAATCACATAAACAAAGCAATACGGTGTTACGCCCTCTCTTTCTACCTCGTAGTTTAAGGCCACCGTAAACAACAATACGAGTAAGAAAGGGCATAATCTAAACATGAAAAATAAACTAAAAAAAATAAGAAACACAAAGCAGAGAGTTTTGAGAAAATAGTCATTTAATAAGAATTTCTAAACAACATTTAATGAACATAGTGGCCTCGACCATCCTAGTAGCAAAAGTATGTTGCGAAAATAGATAGTAGGAAAACATTCTTCCAGAATACACCATAAACAATATTATATATCCATACTTGTTTAACAAAAGAGATTCTAAGCTTTACCTCCAAAATATTCTTAGTTTTAAACAACATAGATTGGGTTCATATCAAAAATAAGATATAATAATATAAGTAATTCCCACAAATAAACATATAAAGAGTCCGTGACGTTAAGTCAATTAATTTAATTGAAAAGTTCAATATAACGAAACACTTTTGAGGATATTTACAATATAAGACATTTTCTTATTACCGTGTCCAAGGTGGCCAATCCATCCACGATAGCGATAAGTTCAACAATTTCACGTAGTTGTAATGAAGATCCGTGCGGATGTTGACAGAAGCAGTAGTCGTAGATTGCAATAGAATACGGAGCACGAGCTTTCTTGATAAATTTAATATAAGGTGTCTCTCTATTCATAGCGTAGTCTAGTCTATCACATTTATATAACAAAACATATCTCGTCAACACAGAATTCTTTGCGAGAGCAATAATCGTAATCAACAGAACTCTTCACGAGCAACATAATGAAATCTTAACCAGACATCACGACAATAATATTTGATTGAACATAACTCCACGAAACTAATAGCAGATTGAACAGCGATCCACGGAAATAATAATAGAATGAACTTTGACTCCGCGAAAATAATCTTCTAGAATGAACCTTTCTCCACGGAAATAATAATAGAATGAACATGACTCCACGAAAATAATAGCAGAATGAACACATATCCTATAGCGGATATCAGTTATATACTGGTCTAGTTGCGTAGCACAAAAAGGGGGGTGGTAAGTTGCCAGTTGGTCAGTCACGCCACATCTTGGGAAGTTCAGCGTGCAGGCCTCTGATAGGTTAAACCGCTTGACTCCAACGGTTTTCCGTCTTGAAATTTGAATCCTCATCAAACGATTGGCTTGCTACGTCAGGGGTCTGTAGCGAGCTCTGGCGAGGTCTGTGACGTCATCTTCCCCTGACAGCTGGTGACCATGACTTGCGTTCGACAGTTTCTACTTGACGGTATGATGTACACATCGAGTGCGGATGCACTTGGAACAGTTGCCCCACTCACCGATTTAGGACGTTTATTTTACCAGCGAGCTATCTTCGGTGTCCAGGACATCAGATCCAGGGGGTACGTTTATTTATTGAGTTATTAGTAGAAGTTGATATGTATATTGTTGAAGAGTATTGTACATAAAGAGATGATTTAATTTAAGGACTGTTTTAGGACTGGAATTACAATAGAGAAGTTTACTATTGTTTTTGGCTATTTTCCGTAGTTTCTCGGGGCGGGTAGTATGATTGTTCAGGTGAATTGGTTGATAAGGACAACGTTGTAACCTTACATCTTTGTAATGTTACAACGGGGGATAAGTCTGTTTGTTATATATATATTACCTTGAAAGTTGGCATGAAGTTGACCCGAACTACATTTGTTGCCCCAAATGAAGTCATTTGGAAGCAGTTGTTATATTTTTGGATATTAGTAAGGAAATGTATTGAATCCGTTCCTGTTCCTGAAACCAATGAGTACAATGGCTCTGGTGGTGGAACCAATGGCGCTAATTTCACTTTGCCATTTGCACAACACAATCCAACGGCTTCATTTTTGTATTTCAATGCCTTACAATGTGGGCAAACTGAGTTCATAGATCCAATAGCAACGCATTGGTGGACACTGTAGTCAATTGAAACATCGTAACTGAAAGCAGCTCGTTTCAAACCTGCAAGATCATTAGCTGAATGACGTGCTGCACGGATTTGTGATATCCGAATCCTTTCAATTTCATTTCGCTCTTCACGTTGCTGTGTAGTCCGATTAGACTGAAAATTAGCTTGTTTTCTAGCATTTAGAGTTCTTCGACCCAAATTGCTCCGCCTGCGTCTTATAGGCGGCATGAGTCTTGAACTGAGTATAAATGGAAACACATACAAAATAAACCAATCAACCAAAGATAAATCGAGGAACTTGTTTGTCGATTGAGAAGCGAAGATTTAAAAAAACCAAGAAAATAACACGCACTAATTGAGAATCTACTGAAAAACTGTCAAAGTCAAACTGTATAACTGTATATCGTAGAAAGAGAAATTGTCAAATCTACGGAAGTTACTAATTAAATTTCAAAAGTTTTTCTTTATATTATGGTTTGGTACTCTTTTGTTTTATTTGAATAAAATGAAACAATAAGTAAATGTGTTGATTGAGAAGCGAAGATTTAAAAACCACAAAGAAAATAACACGCACTAATTGAGAATCTATTGAAAAACTGTCAAAGTCAAACTGTATAACGTAGAAAGAGAAAGTGTAAAATCTACGGATGCATTTAAAGTTACTAATTAAATTTCAAATGTTTCTTCTTTATATTATGGTTTGGTACTCTTGTATTATTTGAATAAAACGAAACAGTAAGTAAATGAATTGAAAGTCGATTTTAGGGTTTCTGAGATCGATTCACTTAATCGATTCATTGCTCAAATCGATCTTCACGACCCAAAAAAATCGATTCTTCGATTAATCTATCTCAGTTCGCCATCCCTAGACAGCTAGAAACAGTTTGAATGGGAAAAAGAAAAATGTGGTTTTTACGTGTTTCAGTGCAATTTTTCCAATTTTTCTCTTCATAAGAACCTTCCTCGGACTTCAACAAATATTAGAGAAAAAAATTAGCCGAATTGGTCCAGCCGTTCTCGAGTTTTGCGGTTAGCAACACATTTAGCGATCCATTTTTATATATAAGATTTAAATAATTTATACGTGACGAAGGATAGGGAAGGAAAATGCATCACAACAAAATATAAGTTTGACAAATAGGTTTATTAAAAAGTAAGCAAAAAGAAATAGAATTACATGTGAGTGACAAGGTTTTAATTAAATTAATTAATTATAGCTGTATTACGTCATGGAGGTAGAAAACATTAGGTTGGACAAATTGGTATTATTACTTTTTCCACAAGGAACCAACAGAGTTTAGATATAAAATTTAGTTTAGTTTAATAACACTAGGACTAGGGATATTAGCTCTTACTCAAAAGATGAAGCGTCTGCCACGACTTGGCAACAGTAAAAATGGGGAATTGTGTTTTTAGGCAATATTAAAACAAACAAACAAACAATCTAGCCAGGCCAAAGGCCAATACCAGACTAATACCTGAGAGGTCTAATCATGAAAAATAGTGAAACAATTGAGAAAAGAAACATACCATCAAATCCAATATTTTTAGAGTTACTAAGGAGAATATTATTTAAGCTAGCTTACTTGTATCAACCCTCAAGGAGAGTTACGAAAAACTAAATAATAAGATCCTATAAGAAGAGCTTCCATTTTACAAATAATAGATGGCTAACAATCAGGTATCTACACAGTAATTTACTATGGCTGGTCATTTCCTAATGAGTACTGCCAGAGCAATCAATAGTAAATTTATACTTCTACCCCTTACTTTGGCATACAATAGCTAATACAAACTATCTTTGAACACTAAGATAAACATGGCGCCTGATGGGGCCGAATAAAGCATTATCCTTGCGGGCCAATACTTCAATCTAGCAATGCTCCCACATGTTGCTCACCGTAAATAGCTACACAAACAAGGCTGTAATCGTGACTGCAACCAGTCACTGACCTAACTAGGTCCATGAAGAAAGTGTTAGATGATCTGATTGTAGCCATAAAGATTCTAAACGAGATCATACCATTTAGGGTATCATGAAAATATAACGATGTCTAAAGGACTTAGAAAAGGAGATCTAATTCATGGACTCAGTATATTCAATCACCTGGTCCTATACACATGTATAGCAAAGAGCCCTCATATTTAAACTATGTCTTATGGGCATAGGTAAATAGTCGTCACACTATCTGACCCAAGAAACTATGACTTATGGAATTAGAAATTAGCGTCAGACATCCTGACTAAATAAACCATGTCTGATGGACATAGAAAATAAAGCAAGATATTCTAATACATGAAACTATGTCTGATGGACATAGATAGCAATTTCAGATAAACTGACATAATACTTAAAGTCTAATCTACATTGAAAACAAAGCAAAATATTATAATACGTGAAACTATATCTGAGGGACATAGATAGCAACGTCAGATATTCTGACATGATACTCATATTCTTAGAAGAGGCTTCCTCTGCGACGTGGTGGTGAGTCCGACGCCTGACACATCATGGCCACTAGTAGTCTTCGGTGCTGAAGTAGTATGGAGTAGTTCCTTCTCCGGTGAATACATACAATGGAATACAAAAGTTTGACCCACGGGCAACCTGTTATATAGCAATAGAACATGGACAGGACATGATCTATGGGGGAAGGGGTGAGAGTTGCGAAATAAATCCACCTTCTCACTAGAGCTGTCAGCCGGAGTGACGAGCCGAGACAATAATCTCTCCTTTCTTCGACTTGTGCCCCTCGATCCAGACGTGAAAATGCTCACGATACCTAAATAGTGCGATAGGGCAATGTTCCTCGATGCTTGGGCGTTTCCCGGCAACCTTAATTCAGAGTGAGTCACCACCTGTCTCTTCTTATTAGAATAGATTGGTACTTGTTATCATGTAATCATGTATTTCTAGAATTTTAATTGTCCTTATGGAATTTAGATTGTAGATGTAATATTATATAAATGACATGCTACAAATATACCTACATATTTGCGATGATAAGTAATTTAATATCTCAAAGCGCTACGGAGATATGATTCAAATTTAGTCTTTACGCATCTGTACGGAACCCTTAAGTTTATTTTAGCGAAAATCCGAGGGTAGCTATTTTGTTTGAAAAATTGATCAAAGCCTAGCAATAGAGTTTAATCAAAATCATTTGTGCCCATTTTGACAAGATCGATTTTTTTCTCTTTTCTCCCTTAAAGAAAATACTTAGCTAAACTAAGAAAACTATTCTAGGGATTGATATCCAATTACAAAGAACCCTCGGGGAAACCTTTTGAAAACTCTAGATACAAGTTTTAGTCCAATGGGTAAAATAGTGTTGGCTGCTAACCAAGGTACAAACAAACAGACAGTCGGCATTGCAAAAACCACTTTTTCGGATTCGTGTGATCATGAAATGTCAACATTCATTAAAATTTAGAGCTAAATTTTTTTAACGATCAAAATACTTTCTCTAACTGTGAGGTATAGAAACAGTAAAAATATGAACCGAGATGTTGATGAGTGTCGATGTTTCATGACCCCCGAACCCTAAAAAGTTGTTTTTGCTATGCCGTCAGTCTGTGTGTCTGTTTAACCCTAAAATTAAAGAGTAGTTTAGTAAAGGGCAAAAAAAGAGATTTATTTTTCAAAATTGGCCTTAGCAATTTTGAATAAAATTAGTATTTAGGCGTTGATTAATTGGCTATATTCATTTAACATCAAAAGAACGTTATGGTTCTTTAAAGAGGCGGAAATGATCTTATCTCCACAGCTATTTGGGGTACTAAATAACTTATCATTTCAAAATTGTAATACTACCAAGAATAACAAAATTTTTTATTTGAAATATATCTTTGCAAGACAAATAGTTTTTGAGATATTGGCAGATATATTAATAAAATATTATGAGCAGAAATACTACTTATGTTTTAAGGAAATAATTCTCTAGTGCCATGAAGTAATTAAATATTAGTAAGTCTCTCAAAAAGTTTATGTTCTGTTTCCTTTAAACTCTTTGGGGAAATGTTTGTACAGCATTGATTTATTTTTATAATTTTAGACGCAATAGTCAATATCCACTTCTTTCTGGTCAAAATATAATATAAGCTAGGAATTTAATAGTAATGCGATGACCTGAAGATGTGCAACACTTAATAAAATTTTGAAAATTTAAACCGGAATTCCAAATTTTAATATGAAGTGTTGATCTTTGTGAAATCAATATTGATATTTTTTATTGGTCTAAATATAAAAATGAGGATATTAATTCTTTAAAAATAAATTCATAAAACTTAAAACTGGGAGTCAAAAAATGTTTTACTTAAATATAGTGCAATTTATGCTTGGGTTTTCTAGTATAAATTATTTTGTTTCACATATATTATGAGTTTTGAGTAAATATCTTCATTTTTAAACAATGGAATGAGAAATATCGTGTAGAGCTCCATACCATTTATTTTAATTCCTTGTGAAGTATTATATTTAATTTCTCTTTAACTGATCAATTTGTTCCTATGTGGGTCTACTTGTAAACCTTAAAGTAATAATATATAAACACTATGATCTTCTGTATTTTGCTTGAAGTTTTCCAAGTTCAACTTCTGACCTTATTTTAAAATTTTAAAATGTTCAGGCTGTAAGATACCTATCTGTGTAAAGCTAATTTTGGTAAAAGCTTTTATATTGAAAATATATAATACAAGAATAAAGAAGGACAATTTATTAGAGATGATAATATTTCTCATATTTCTTTGAATAAATTTATGTCTCTAGATTTATACTTACCTAGTCACTTAATTTTTGGCATTTAGATCTTTAAAATTCATGGCCACACTTACAAAAGTACGCCACCTATCCCTATCTCTTTAGTTAATTCTATCCAGTCCACTTCATCGAGCCCTTTATCTTTCAGGTACATTTTAATGTTATCCTCCAACCGGCGTCTCTGTTTTCCCAATGAACTCTTCCTATTGGGCTACCAGTCAATACCCTGAACAAGGTTCTAGTTTCTTCCATTTGCGCTGCTTGTCTTTCCCACCATCATCTATGAAAATTGATTATCCTAATGATGTCTTGTGATTAGTACAGGGTATGTAGCCTATCATTACTTAACTTCTTCCACTCCCAAGTTGTCTCATCCTTTTTTGGACCAAATATTTTCCGAAGCACCTTGTTTACGAACACCCTTTGTTTATTTTCGTTATTTAAGGTAAGGTATTATGTTTCGCACCCATAGAGAACAACCGGTAAGATCATTGTTTTGAATATTCTGAGCTTTACATTCCTTGACAGCATGCGAGCTATACAATTGTAGCTACTTCTACGTTCTTCAGGACAATGGCTGGCATACAGAATTACAAAAAAAGGAAAATTTAATTCTGAATGAGCTGTCAAGACTTTTATGAGAATGATTGTATTATTATATAATCGTCCATGTAACCGGGCAACTCGATCTGCAGACATTTTAGGAGCGCCAAAAGGAAAACAACTTTTAAAAAATCAATGTAAGGATACAGCCATGTATTCCAGAGGTAAATATTTATTTTTATCCTAAAAAGATATGTATGAACAATATATATATATATATGTATTTACAAATGTTAGCACAAATACCATTAAATATTTAAAGGTATGACGTATAACTATCTATATCTATAACTAATCAAACTCAATAAGGTAACACAGCTTTTTATCAAGTTTATCAATTCCCTAACAATATAATTCTAATATAAATTACATACAAAATACTTATTTAGGATAAATCTTGAAATTTACAATTTAATTTGGTCAAAACAACAAAAATAGAAGTTATCTGAGAAATAGTTAAAATATCTATCCATCCATATTTCTATCTATTTATCTATTTATCCTTCTATCTATATATCTATACATCTATATGATATAATGCATTAGATATTAAATGAAAGAATAGAATAACGTAATAAATTACCAATAATACCAGTAATATGTTTGAATTTTTTTTAATTTGGTAAAATGCTATTTATCACAAAAATTTAATTTTAATTTTATTATGTCAAAAGGAGTTTAGTAGAAAGATTTACATATAGACTTCATCTTCTCAAAAGATCCAAATTTCACATATACATTTTATAATTGTCGAAATAGACTTATCCAACGTAACACAATACATCCTAACATATATTTAAACTTTATCTAGTCAAAACAAATTTTAGCAGAAAGATTTTCATTTAAACTTTATCTTTGTCCAAAATACTAGAGCACAAATATCCGAACCTAAAATATAAATTTTAACATCGTCAAAAAACACTTAAACAAGTCCCACAGTAAATATCAAATTATATTTAAATTTTATCTGGTCAAAACAGATTTTAGCAGAAAGATTTTAATTTAAATCCATCAAGTTTAATTATTTTAAAAAGGTTGAAAGGGAATTTAGAGTTACATTTTCCCGAAATATGAATTTTGCTTTTACATTATAATAAGACGTAACAGTGCCCTCGGTAGATATACCACCAAGAGTGATTTTCCTTAGCAATCCCATCAGTATAATTCCGTACAGTTTCTCAGAGAGGGGTGGGTAGGGAACGGATAAAACTGGCCATGATGGCTATCACATGGGAGGGGAGCGGGTGACGTATAATAAAGAGACTATGCCACGGGACTGGACGTGACGTCTGTTGTTCCACGCTGTCCACCATACTGGAACAGCCAAGAATAGTCACCTAGAGTATTCTCGAAAGTACTAGTATGTTCTAGCACTGGACGCGCCTCATGGCGCTCTTGGCGGGAACTGGTTCGTTCTGACATAGTGTAGGTCACTTTAACCGTGGATCATGTTGCGGCTGGACGCTCGCAATGTGGGATGCGGGAGGTAAAGTGGCGGATATTCAGTTTAGGAAATCATCGTGGAATTGGGGCACATGTTTAGTTTGATTGCACATAATATTGTCTTATCGACTATGATGTGATGCTTCTTTTAATGTTAAAACGTTTGTAGCTCAGAACGATGCTACACAACGAAATAAGTGGTGTCAATTTAAAGAGAATATTAAAAAAAAACACTTTTTATTTAATAAATAAAAATGTTTTTACTTTAAGATTTTGAACCAAGTATTTAAGGATAGTTAAAAAATAATGTTAATATATGGTAATTGATGATGCAAGCTTTCTAAATTTAATTTTTAATCAATTTAAAATTAAATACAGATTAAAATGAAGTTTCTCTTTTAACACAATCACTTAAAATTTTTGAATAAGTAATTTAAAAATATATTAATTGATCCTTAATTTATGTGAATTCATAGTTATTACATTTTATTCAATTTAAACATTGGCCCGCTTAAAGGTGGGACCACGGTCTAAATGTCAATCTCTATTATACTGGTTAGCTGATGACTGCATGGGAGGTCAGGCCTTGCATTCCGGGCAGATGTGCTGGTTTTACTTTTTATTAGGGGCTTTCCACATCACCTCCACTCAAATGCGGGTACATTTTATCGAAAAAATGCCTTCCGAGTACTTAGAATACACACCTAAAGTCTTAAAATATATTTATTGACCAATATTGATCCATTGTTGCTGAGAATATCTATTTTAACAGGAGAGTGGCAAGGAGAAATGTTTATTTAAAACCTAACGTTTGATATGAACGTAGATTCCAAGGCCATCTTTATAAGGGTAGTATATAGGGAGGAATAGGAGAAAACCTACTAATCCCGGGTAAATAAGTTGTTTATTTATTAATCTGGTATTATTATAAAAGCACACATATATAATTGATAGTCACTCGAAAATTATTTTAAGAAAAAGACCCAAAATTTTAATCAATCAATAAATCAAGTCAATTCTCAAATAATATGCACACTAATATGCGATCTTAAGGCGCTACAAACCTAAGGTTTCTGAAAGTAATTTCGGTGTAGCTAAATCAATATACTAAAATTTTAATAAACCTGAATTTATAATCTGTATTAGACGAACCTCATTCTAATTATAAGGGGATACTAAGATAAATATCTCTCAGTAAAAAACTTAAAAGTTTTATCTAAAGAAACAAGCAAACAATTTTGTAGATGTATCAACAACTACAGTTCCAAAATTATGTTTGGTTGGAGAGAAGTTTACAAGAAAATAAGTCAAAACTTTCTACGGGGGAAGCCCAGGTCTTTTGTGCGAGTATATTTTTTAAGCCCAATTTACAGATCATTTGGAATATTCACCTTTAATTTCTGTGATGGTATAAAGATGAGTAAAGTAGAATTTTATAAAATGTGCCTGCATTTGTGTGTTAAAAGAAGATCAAGGAAAAGAGCTTCAGTACAGCCATCCAGAATCCAAACTTCAACCTCCCCGTCACTAGATAGTCAGAGTCGATGAATCTGATATTTAATCATATTTACCACGTGTATGGGATTATGCTAGTAATTAGTAAAACTAATCCTAGATCATATAATATGATTACATATGAATACATTTGACTTAATTTAATATCAAATATGGTCAATATTCTTCTTAGTAATAAACGGCCTCGAGTCTAAGTTGGGGATGGAATCTTAGCATTCAAGTGGTAATAAAGTAGTATAACTAAAAAGTTTCACTAACCCCTCTTGCATAAGCTGCGATGAAACCTTAATATCAGCATGGATTATAGTTTATAGATTGAGGTCCTGTTTTAACTCAACCACTTTGCATTTCATCTGTCCAATATCCGGTTATTTGTACCCTGATTACTGCAAAATTATTGGACCAATTTTAGCGATATTTGACATGTAAATTTAATAAACTTTGACCTGTAGAGATAATTTATATGCTGTTGTGATATATTTAACCGTTCCAAGATGACGGCCACTCAAAAAGAGATTATGTTTAAGATGTTTACATCCATTACTATTTCCAGTCTGTAGCCTCGGTCACCTTTTTATTCAAGCCCTATATTTTCCGCTACTGGATTGCTAGGCTTGTGTAGCTTCAATTTGACTTATAATCTAATTTAAGATTAGGAGAGGCACAACATCCAATCCCCAGCCATTAATGCATCACCGTTAAACGGTAAATTTACATTTCACCAACGATAACATTTTTTGACTATGTCGGGAATAGAACCTGGGACCCTTATCTCAGTAGATAGACACGTTAACGAATGGTTTAATATGTCAGATGCTTACGTTTAATAGCTAATCCCAAAGTGATTAGTATTTTGAATTATAAATGAATCAATCTAGAATTTGGGTGTTTTTTAATGTTGACATATCTTGTGAGACTGACATCTTAAACCAAATGAACAATAGTGAATATCTATATATTATTGTAATGTACTATTAAATATAATGCTCATTTATATTCTGTCTAATTTGATTATGAAGGGAAAATACCAACTTCATATCCAGGAAGAAACTATAGTGTGTATTTCTACTTTAAATCCAAAGATAAATCTTAAAGAAGGTAGTGACGATAAGAACAGGACAAAATTCCAAGAAGCAGCCAGGTAAAGATTTCAGGGACTCAGGGGGCAGAGCCCCCCCCCCCCCAACGGCTGCAGGCAAAGCATATTTACAAATATTAAATTCCAATAAGAGTTATCTGTAGTTCATTTTTATGGGTAATTAATGGCGGAGATTAAATACAACAAGAGCTTTACATTTTTTTAGTATTTAAAAACTGGCCTAGTGCATCCTCCTTCCAAGTCTGAAAATTTACATGCAACACTTATTAATAAATGCATACACAATTGTGGCAGAGCCAGGGGAGTGGGGTTTGTATTTCAAGGGGGGCATTACCCACAAAATTAATGTTTATCTCCTTCTAAATTTATTTTATTCCCCTTTTATATTTTCAAATACGATACGATTTTAAAATAACCCAAAGAATATTCTGAATCTAAAGGCCTTTATAAATATTTTTTTAAATCAGGTGAGCACCATCTAAATATATAGTACCTCACCATACATACATCCAATAAATACATCTAATTGTCAAACGTTTGCTGGCGGAGAGGCTCCGAAACTCTTTGACTGGGGGAGGGAGGAAAAATCCCAAAGTTCCTGTTTTTATAAATGACCCCCACCCCCCTATACAAATAATGTTTTTGCTTCCACTGATCTAAAGTTAAAAATTGTACATCTTTAAAATAAAGGTATTTTCCATTTGAACAAACGTACTAAGTATTTTGACTCGTATCTAACTGTCTGATGTCGAGTTCCTCCATGGAGATAATTGGTCCGATAGCAATGGTTGAGTTCCTTCATGACACCTCAACGATGTGATCTTCATACTGAAAATTACAAAATTAAATAAGAACAATATTCGTTAACGCATGAAATATTAGGTTAATTTAGGTTGGGTAAGAACCGTAAGTATATGTAGAAATCAACCAACTTCATTACAAAATTAAATAAGAAAGAAATTCGTTAACACGTGAAAAGTCAGGTTAAGTTAGGTTTAGTAAGAACCATAAGTATATGTAGAAATTAACCGACCTCGTTAAAAAATAAATAAGAACTAAATTCGTTAAGGCACGAAAGGTTAGGTTAAGTTTGGTTGGGTAAGAACCATAAGTATATGTAGACATTAACCAACTATACTTATAATCCATTCCTTCAGGTGTCGTGAAGGAACTCAACCACACACCCCTCCTTTCCGCCTCCCCAACCGCCAAAGTGAAGTAATTAGATCCCTCCTTCACCCCTTTCAACCCTTCAAGTGGAGGAACTCGACCATAGAATTAAGTGACCTTTATCGAAAAGGGGATTGAATCAGCTTTCGTGGAGGAGCCCGAACCGCCCAGTTGTTCAGGGGTTCATAGCTTTACCCCCTTCCCTTTATCATTTCCTCCCCCCTCTCATCTTCTTTCTTTGCTGGATCATTTGCAACGTGTTCTAGGAAATACATTTAAATAGTTTCATGTTAAAAGGTTTTGCTGTTTCCTAATCTCAAAGAACGCCCGGTTTTACAGCTATCCCTATATAAAAAATACTTCCTATTTCCTTTGTCAATATTATGTAATTTTCTATCAGCTTTGTTACCTGAATAATCAACACAATCACAAACGATTTTGAAATGTATTTAAACATTAGAATTCTTACTTTATATACTTGAATTTAATTGTTTTGTTTGGACCGTAAATAAGGCAGTACTAAATTATGTTTTTCAACTTTCGGGGGATAGAAGGGGATTTGAACCCCCACTCCTCCCGCTCCTCCCCGCCTTAGTCAGGGCCTTGTAGCTTATAATCATAGAGCTAGTAAGGTCTAATGATCACATATATATTAAAAATAATAATAACCATAATTTGTCTTACGTTATGGTAAAGAGATTTAAAATATAATTATTTGAACTCAAGTACTAATGATGAAAGTATCGTCAGAACAACAAAAGCTTCCGAGTCAAGAGATAAAATCCAATTTAGTACTCTTCTTGATGGTGTTGACATCCCCACTCTTTTTTATAATAAGATTTGTTTTTTAAAAAATATCATTTTTGTGGCGTACTTACCTAAAGCCATTGATGGAGTTATATTACCTTTGTTCTCGACCAATTAGACCGTCATAAAGATAGCACTAGGTTTAATCTCCGTGGTTAATCGTGCCCTTGGGAAGGGTGCGTCTCGCCTGTGAATCGGTCTCACCTACTTCGTGAAAAAAAATCTAATTTAATTTGTTAATACCTCTAGTTTGTGAAATAAAATAAAGACAAAGAGAATAAAACATTGCATAAACAAGAGAGGAAAAAAGCTCTCAAAGGGTGGAATATAGGGATGACTTTTTTTAACTCAAAACATTACCTTAATTAGCTAAGAATTAAGGTTAAAATAAACAGAAACGTATATAAAGCAAAAAGCTATTCGCATGGTGATAATTTTAACTTTTTTTAAACAAGAAAAACTCCTTTCATTATTAAAAATGGAAAAAAACATTTTTTTTAAAACACTAAACATTCTACTTTTCAGTACAAGAAGATAACAAAATAAAACATGAATTAAGTCGTAATTTAACTATCCCTGATATTTAGAAGATTATTCTGTGCATAAATAAAGATATCCCAAGCGTTTACTGTCCGTGTAGAAGCTAAGGAAACGTTCCCAAAATAGGGCTGAGAAGGACATTTTCTATTTTTGGAAAGTTGCCAAGCCACCCTTTAAAATAAAACCACCTCCCTTTACACACCCTCCTCACTAACGAAATGTTCATTTAGGCCTTGTGTGTTTTGGAGGAGTGGTTTAGCGGGTGGGGGGTGGCTAAAGTAGTTAAAGGTTCGTTTCCAGACGTTTTAATTGAGTTTTGAACACCCCATTAAAATGGAGATTATGAAAGACTAGTTGTGCTATTGCAGGTATACACTTGAACACGTCTATATGGCTTTCTCTGGAATAGCAGCTACAACCGGCATCTCTAATACAACTACTTAGGGAATGGACGAATTGTTATATGCATTTCTAATTAGAATGAAGGTTTGAATTTATTCTTATGCTTGCTTGTATCACAGTGAAAATGAAGATAATATTTCAAACCTTAATAGCATTAAATTTGGAAGAGACGTAACGTTATTTTATAAATTTGAATAGCATCGACAGGATTTAGTAAATTGGTTTCATCCCTATCCACTCTAATATTTAGTTGAGCTCTACAAACCAAAGGGAATTTTCTCTAAGTGAATATGTCCGTTAAACTTTGAGATATGGCAAATATTGTGTCTAATGGTCTAATACATTTGCCAATATATGGACTATATAAGGAAATGTTTTCTTCAAGCTACTAACCATTATCTGTGCTATACAAATATACTTTTCTTGTACATCTGAATAACCATGGGATTGGCCATGGTGGTATATGATTATGATTAAGTAATTCATGAACATAACTGTTCAATATACTCTTTCTTTTATTTCGTCTTGGTTGCTCTTTCCAAGCCCACAGAGGCAGGCACACAATCTAATTGTCAATCTGATAATTGTCTTGTTGGATTGTCAGATCGGGCCCTCGTATCCAGGCTGGGTGTAGGTCTACTTAAGTTTTTTTTTCTGAAATGGCTTCACACTCTCCTTCCACGCAAATGCGGGTGCACTACCTCTAAACTATACCTACCTGATCCCTAAACTAATAGCGTAATTAGTACATAAGCATATAAGCCGAACGGTTAGTAGGACGCGCTGCTAAAAATACTTTTCACTAAAACAAAATACAAACATTTTCTTTGTCATGTCACACACTTCCCAGATATCCATTATAAACAAAATCTTTATCTATAAACGTCTAAAAATATGTTTTGAAAATGCCCTCATTACTAAAATAAACCATGGGTTCAGCTAAGAGTTCTGTCATCTAGGGAAAACTAGGATCCCACCTCCCCTAGGTATCTCTTATGGTTTTTAAGGCCATTTTGACTTAAAACCTGACTTTTATATTCACCTTAGTTATCAATGCTTTATAATAAATATATTTTTCTACCCACCCTGGTGTTGATGGTCTAACGCGCTAACATCTTGTTGGATTAGACTGCGGAGGACGGGGAAATCAAGGTTTGATCCCAGTCGGGTGTACTTGGCTGGTTTTTCCTAAATGGTTTCCTACACTCTCTCTCTACGCAAATGCGGGTAAACTGCCTCCAAATTACACATATCTTATCCTTAACTCATTAGCACAATTAGAGCATAACCAAAATGGATAGTAAGACGCTGTGGCCACAATAAATATTTGGTTAAGATTTTTTAAAATTAAAAAACAAATAGCATAATACTTGTATTGCAATAAAAATAAAGAAATAAAAAAGAAAAAGAATCATCATAACTTAGGCCTCAAAATTTAAAATTTGTAAAATTTAAAAAATATGAAAAAAAAAGATAATTCAATAAAAATAATCTAAAATGTATTACGTCTCTCTAAACAATAAAAACTCTCTTCAAATTATACTATCAGGGTCATGCTTTGTGCTCTTAACAAAAATTATGGTTTGGGCCTTGTAGCGCCTTAAAGATGTGTTTAATGTAGGATTTTACTTTAAAAAAAAGTTATTCGCTAAGTTTGGGTCAAATCACTCATATCTGTAGGGTCTTGGCCTATGTACACTTATATAGTTGAAAAGATGATACTTGGGACTATCAAGGCCTCACTGTGTGCTTTTGACACACATTTTGGATTGGGCCCTGGATCTCCTTAAATATGTTTGAATTCAAGATTTTTTCTTTAAAAAAATATGTTTCTCTACAAGTTTGGGTCAAATTGATAGGATCTGTAGGGTCTAAGCCTATGCACACTTATATGGTTGGATAGGAAATTTAATTTACTATCAGAACAATTCTTTGTGCTCTTGACACAAATTCTTGTTTGGGCTCTGGAGTGCCTTAAAGAAGTGTGTAATTCAAGATTTATCTTAAAAAAAGTATGTTCTTCCTCAATTTTGGTTTAAATTTCTTGGACCTGCAGAATCTAGGCCTATGGACACTTATATTGTTGGATAGAGAATTTATTTTACTAGCACGACCCTGCTTTGTGTTCTTGACACAAATTCTGGTTTGGGCCCTGGAGCGCCTTAAATATGTGTGTGATGCAAGATTTTCTTTAAAAAAAAAGAATGTTCTTCCCCAATTTCTGGTCAAGTGGTTCGGATCTGTATGTTTTAGGCCTATGCACATTTATATGGTTGAATAGAGAATTGATTTTACTATCAGGGCCCCACTTTGTGCTCTTGACAAATATTTTGGTTTGGCCCCTGGATCCCCTTAAATATGTGTGCAAAGCATGATTTTTCTTTAAAAAAAGTATGTTTCATTCCTATATTATGTTCAAATTTCTAAAATATTTAGGGTCTAAGCCTATGCACACTAATTTGGTTGGATAGAGAATTTATTTTACTATCAGGGCCCTGCATTGTATTCTTGACATAAATTTTTGTTTGGCATCTGGAGCGCCTTAAAAATCTGTTTAATTCAGGATTTTTCTTTAAAAAAAGTTAAATATCATCCCTATGTTTTGTTCAAATTGCTCGGATCTGGTTGGTATATGGTTAGATAAAGAATTGATTTTACTATCAAGGCCCCACTTTGTGCTGTTGACACCAATTTTGGCTTAGGCCTTGGAGCACCTTAAAAATGTGTTTAGTGCAGGATTTTATATTAAAAAAATATGTACTTTATGCCTTTCAGGCCAAATTACTCAGATTTATATTATAAGCCCAATCAAACATAATGAAATAGATTTTTGGAATTTTTTTCTGAACTAATCTTGTGTTGGTTATATAATTTTTTTGTGTTGGATATATATACGTGTAGTTAATTGTGGATGTGGAATAGTTCAGCACACTATTAAAATGGCGTTGTTAAAGTAGCTGATGCTGTCAATTTGTCATAATATAGTATTTAAATACAGGGTTTTCAACAAGATGATACTAGGGCTATTTATATATAAATATATATAAAAATATCTTTGTGTTTTTGTATACAACAAGCACCTTATACACAGGTATATTATGTAATGTTTATAAAAATAATTCTAATAAATTAGAATCCATGTTTAGATTTTAAAGTAATAGGACAATAAAATAAGCAAAGAATGAGTTAAGGAGAGTTTCTGCTGTTGTCATCTATCAGATATGTGGCACCGCAATTAAATGGTACATATCAGGATTTTGTGGATATAATGTAACTATTTTTAGTGGATAAAATCAGACTTCTTATTTGTGGTGTTTGTTAAGAAATATCTGAATGGATACCATTCAAATGGATACAACTCAGTCGTCTCGCAATCTTTAGTACTTCTATAATGCTTTTGAGTGAACACCATATTTTATTGGTGCTAAAATTGACTTTCAGTAATAAGAATTTTTGGAACACTAATGATTGCAATAGGATTTTTCTTTAGTGCTACACAGGGGCAGTAGAAGGCCCAATCGACACAAGCGGCCACTTGGGGTGCTGATCTGACGGGGCGCTGGCGGCACCCTTACATATTTGTTTTTGTAGCTAGCAGTAGTTATGAAATTTATTATTTATTTTTTAAATCTCATTTTGCAATAAGAGTGTAATAAGTCAATAATCACAATAAGCCAGAGACTATAAAAAATAAGCTAGATTGCTGAAATAGTTTTTTTACTGTGCCCTCTTCTTCTAGTAATTCACAATTGCAATGTTGATCTATTAAGCTCCGGAGAATAGCCCACTATAAGTGAGGATATTCAAAAAATTGTAAGTTTTAAGAGCATAATTATATTAAGGTTTATTCTGGCAAGAGATTAACCCACGCTTGTACATTTCCTTGGAAGTCAAGAGTGTTGAGTTGCCACCCTAGTGAGAATAGCATATATCTCATATAGATTGCATCCTGTTGACGAGCGAGCACGGTGTCACCGATGGACCTTCCTGGCTTGTTGGACACATCGAGATCAGCAAGTTTAATTAATAGTAATAACACCTTGTTTAGTGATTGGTTGGTTAAAAAGTATGGGTGGAGCTTCACCCCAGTTGAAGAGAAGCCATGCTTGGCACATGGGAGTCGTCATCTAGCAACCACTGACTAAAACACAGAGGGAAAAAATGTGATCTGGTGGTTCCCCCACCGGAGGGTCGATCGCAGGTCTGTAGGAAGTTTAGCAAGTTTCGTTATCGTGCATGCTCCCTCGTCACGGTAGATCTACCCGTATACCTATGTAGTAGCTTAGTCATCTGAACTGAATAAGAAATATAAATTATTGGACTAACACTTGAGTCTCACTCCACATGACTACCTATTACAACTCCTACCGCTCGGGGTCCACCCCAACCAAGAGTTCCTACGGTGATGTAGTTAGGGTTGGCTACCGGTCACCCAAATAAAATGGGGGACGTTATAAAATATAAAATAAATTATTCAGTTAATCATTGTACATTTTTATTGACTTTGCTAACAATGTTACGCTATTTCAAATCGATATAATGACTTTGTAAAAATATAATTTAACTTTCGGAGCTCTATTGTCCTCATTCAAAATGTTTTTATTCTATAAAAAAAGCTTAAGTCAGATGAGGGGATAAACAGCTTAATAATTTTGGTGTGTTTTTTATTTTAAATTTGGAGGTTAAAAATAAAACGATATTAGAAATACTACTAATGCAATAATTACAGATTTTTCGATGTTATTAAAGAATTTGCTGACCACATATCAAGAAAAAATACAGCAACTTTTAAATGAGGAAATAAAGTATGAGAATCAGAAATTCTAGTATGTTTATATTCTTAATTTATAGATTTTTTTATTGACACTTAGATGTGCTATCACCGAGCAGTGACGATTTAGGAAACAAATTTCTCGGTTTTGATTTCGAAATAATATAATGTTAAAATGTAAAATTTTTTTTTTTTTTTTAGTTTCAATTTGGTCCCTTACTTATTTTCTGTGTATTTTTTATCCACAGATTATTGTCTGTCATTTTTTTTTAGAACAGGGCAACATATTCTTCTTATTCCAAAAAAAAAAAAATTAAATTTAAAAGGTAATGTGATAAAAGTCTCCGGAGCCCCTGAATGCCTTAAGACTACCTTTAAGAAATTGTCATAATGTTTTCCGACTTAAAATAAATGGGAGTGTGTGGGAGCAGGTCCATAGGAAGGAGGGGGGGAGGGACGGCCAAAATTATTCTCACTTGTGACAAAAAGTTCCTTGAACCGCCCCTGGTACTATATCGGAAGATGGTGGAAGGGGAGAAATGGAAATTAACTAGAAACCCCACCCACTGATTAGGGGCTATAACTCCTACAAAAATCTAGCACTAACTAACATTTTATTTTCACTGAAAGTCACCAACATTATAACTAATTTCGCTCATTAGTGTTTTTATAGGCGGGGCCAATATGATGGAGCTCATTTAATTTTATATTTAAAATATTCTTGGCAAACAAATACACTTTTAGCTGTAGGTCCTCAAACAAATAAAAATATATTTATAAATTTTCACCATTAATAGATAAATAAAAACAATTTATATAATTTAAGGCTGTCAATTCATTTTGTGTATTTTGTGTATTTTGTGTTTTTTTCATGACGAGAATAAGATGTTATTGTAACATTTGAAAGATTTTAAGCTATTATCCCTTCACTCTCACCATTTTTCAGTTCCTACATTCCTGGTTTGAAATTTTAAAATGTAATTATATTATAACTAAGATTTATTTAATTTATTGCCAATTTTACATTTTAAAACACATTAAAAAGTAGTGTTCTGTATTAGTTATCTCAATTTCTATCTCTTTCGTTTCCTATGTTTCTATTCTTAAATTTGATATGTTCAGACGTCATTCCTTAATCCAAGAGGGTCTATTGACTTACATGTCAAATTAAATTTTATATATCACACAAGAAAAATATTTTACATCAAATTATGTGTATATTAAGCGAACTACCCAACTAATTTTCTAGATCTTTATTTTTAAATTCAAGGTTAAGACCTTATTGGTTATTTGGGGGATTTTTATACACCCCTGGCAATTTTAAATCCTCTGTCACTTTATTATTAAATGTTGGGAGCTTTGAGACCCCTCATTTCACCTGCCCTCTTTATAAATAGTAAAAATATATCAATAGTTTTTTTTGTTAAATTTTTCTCCAAAGCTACAAAAAAGTATTTTTTTCTGTTTGGATGCACACCTCTCCCCCTGTTTCCTAAGGTACGAATACAAATTTAACAATTTTAGCCCAATAAATTTATTTTGGGTTGTCTTTTTAAATTCCTGCCGAATTTTAGATTTCTTCCACACTGGGAAGTAGTTGTTTACTACTACTACTAATAATAATAATAATACTTAGCACCTCGTCTTACTACCCGTTCGGGTTATACGCTTAAGTACTAATTACACTAATTGATTGGGAATTGGGAAGGTTGAATTTTGAGGAAGTGAACCCGCATTTGCGTGGAGGTAGAGTGGAAAAACATTTAGGAAAAACCACCCCCAGTTCACCCGACCGAGATTCGAACCTCGATCTCCCCATCCTCGGTGGTCTAGCTCAGCACGACTGGCGCGTTAGTTTACTACTAATTTTAGAAATGTATCACCCGTTTCTTCTTTACTATAGTTAAATAATATAAACATACAAATTTTAGGACTTGGTTGGTTATCTGCTCATTTGCTAATTTTCAATTTTGTATCTCAATGAAAAATTTTCTAATTAAAGTCCCCCGATTTCCTGTATCTCCATTATTATTTTACCAAATTTTAGAGTTTTTGCTATATGAGGCAATCAATCAATTTCAAAATTTTAAGAGCTTCATAAAAATATGTATTTACTTATAGAGTAGAAACTTTTGGTTTTATAAAAATATATTAACAACAAAAGATTTTATTTTGAATTGTACTACAACATAACTATGAGAGTTTTATTTATCACCACGTCTTACTACCTTTTCAGGTTATACGCAAATATTATATTTACCCTTAACTTATGAATTAGGGATGAGGAAGGTAGCATTTAGTGGTAATCAATCCTCATTTTCTTGGAAGGAGAGTAAGAAACTATTTAGGAAAAATCCACCTCAAAAGACCCGACCAGGATTCATACTCCAATCCTCACGTCATTAGCGGGCCAACCTAGCACAAGAATGACGTCTGAGACCATTCAGCCACCAAAACGGGTGCTACTTTAGGTTAATTAAGTTTATGAAATGGTTGCAGAGATAACATCAAGATTGTAAATTTATGCTTATGTAAATTGGGCCTACCCTTATAAGTCTTTTTCATAAGAAAATGATGACTTGCATTTTGTTTTTAATGTTAAAGATTAAATAGATACAAATTTAACCATAATATTTGAAGCAGATTTTGAGAAAATCGAGTTTTTATCTTTTTGCTCTCCAGTAAACTACCTTTAATTTTAATGTTGGATATCTAATTCCAAAAACTTATTGGGTGAATCTAATGAAAACACCAGATAATAAGTTTAAGAGCGATCAGTAAAATATTTTGGCTCAAGGCCGAGATACAAACAGACAAACAGATGGCATCGCAAAAAAAAAAAACCTTTTTCCTTTTCAGGGGGTCATGAAAAGTCGACATTTATCAAAATGTCAAGTTTTATTTTTTGATAATTAAAATACTTTCTCTCTAAGATTCAATAGAAAGTAAACATGGTTTAAATGATAAAATTGAAAATTTATGTGTTTGTGAAACATATATTATAGGCAAAAAGATGCGTGTTAAAAGTTTTGGCTAAAATAACTTTAGATAACAATGTTTTGACAGAAAAAAAATCATGGATGGTTAATCTAAATATAGTAAGTTGTATTAAATACAATATCATATATTTACTTCTTATGAAAAAAATTTGGTCTGTGTTGGCTTAATGAAACCAGAATCGACTGATTAAATTATTCAATACATTGATTAGTGCATTCTAATGTCCTAAATATCCTAAGATTACTATTTTGAACTGCTACCAAAATATTTTATGGCTAATGAATGTAGCGCGGTGACAGACCTCGATCAAGGCAATTCCGAATATTCCCTTGATCATGTGAATATTATAGTGTCGTAAAATTTAATTACACTAAACCAAAGATGAGATTAGGTTTTAAAAGCTTTTTTTTCCCTTTCATCGGTAGTGCCATTTTTTTATTCAAAATGAACATCACAGGCAGTGGTAAACACGCCTCACCAGATATACTCTAAGAAAATAACATTTTATGCATGGAGCTGGTAAAAAAATACTTATCAAGTGGTAAATATGAAATATACATTTTGATAAAGTAACCAAGTAAGGTAATTAGACAATATAAATACTCAATATTTATTTGTACTTTATTAATTATAATTTTTCTATTATAAATACAAAATTTTTATTTGTTATTTTCATCATGTTCATCTTCATTTATTTTCCCGTTTACACCAAAGCCACTTCACAAAATATACACAATAATTAGATAAAAAGGTGTTTACATAGCTCCGTTGGCCACAGTAAACTAGAACAGGAGTTAATTTCAAGATATGATAAAACAGATTATGCTTTTATTAGAGCACAATACATTAAAATAACCATCTCATGATTTATTATTTTAATAAAATGTACTAATTTATTATTTGTTATCTATTTATTTATTATTATATTTACTCACTCCGTACAAAAGATTTATTTAGAATTTTTCTAAAATGTTGTTATTTTTGTTGTTGTTGATGCATTATGTTTCATCTATTATTTAAATGCTTGGTTTAAGAAATCAGTAAAGAATAATATCTACAATTAAATGGCACCAGATAACTGTTATATAAACTAAACATATATATATAGTTGAAGGATGTATAAACCCTTCAAATAATTGTCAATATTTTATTCAATTTAAATAGACAAATATTATAATAGCTTAATGCTACTGACTACTACCTTTAATTTTCAGCTATCTTACAGGTAGAAAAAGTATTGTGATCGTCAATAAAATCTAAATCGAGAAATTTATGAATCATGACATTTCATAACCCCCCGAATCCGAAAAGGTGGTTTTTGAATTCCGTCTGTCGGTCTGTCTCTCTGTACCTCCAACTAGAGCTAAAACTATTTTACCGATCGGGCTAAGACTTGGTACCTAGGGTTTTAATAGGGTTGCCCCGAGAGATTTTTGGAATTGGATATCCAACCCTAAAATTAAGTGTAGTTTACTGAATGGAAAAAAGATAAATAATCTATTTTCTCAATATCGGCTGTAACGATTTTGATTAAATTTCATTTCTAAACATTCTAAATATTCCAAACAAAATGGCTATTCACAATATTTCGGTAAAGTGACTTTAAGGGATCCATTCTGAAGCATAATTTTTTTTATCATATCTCCGAAACTATTTGAGATATTAGATTACTTATCATTACAAACATGTAGATCTATTGATAATACAAATATTTTATTCAAATCATAATTTTATGAAACCAATAACTTTCAAGCTATTATTTAAAAATGGAGATATTTACTCTAAACTCGTAATATATGTGAAATGAAATAATATACACTAGCAAACCAAAGCATAAATTGCACTATACTTATGTAAGACTTTTTTCAGTCCCGGTTTTAAATTTTATAATTTTATTTTTAAAGAATTAATGTCCTCTTTTATATTTTTGAGCCGGTAAAAAAGATCAATACTCAGTCCACAAAGGTTAACACTTCGTATTAAAATTTTGGACATTTTATTAGGTGTTGTACATCTTCAGGAGATCCCATTGCTATTAAATTCATCATTTATAAATTTGACCAATACAGAAAGTAATATTGGCTATTAAGGTTAAAATGGAGCTAGATCATTGTTGTACAAATATTTCCCCTAAGATTTTTAAAGTAAAATAGCATAGACATTTTGAGAGACCTACTTAGGATATGTTTAATTACTCTATGGTGTTGGAGAATTATTTCGTTGAAACTTCAGTAGTATCTCTTTACAATTAAAGCTCACAAAATTGTATTAATATATTTGACCATATTTCAGAAACTGTTGGTTTTATTAAAATATATTTCATATAAGGGTTTTGTATTTTTAATATTACTAAAATTTTGCAATGGTAAGTTACTTAGTATCTCAAATATTTGCGGAGATACGGAAATTTAACTTCTGTAAAGTACCCTAAAAGTAATTTTCATGGGAAAATGAAAATGGTCAATTTATTTATAATATTAATCAACGACCATATACGAGTTTTGATCAAAATCGTTAGAGCCATTTTGAGAAAATTGATTTTTTTCTTTTTTCGCCCTTTATTAAACTACTCTTAATTTTAAGTTTAAACAGTTCCACAGATAGATGGTTTTGCAAAAACCACTTTTTAGGGTTCAGGGGATTACCCATCAACCATCCTCATCCATCAACATTTCAGGTTAGATTTTTTTTACGGCCGCAATACTTTACCTTTAGTTTTGGAAAAGTTAAAAAATACATATATTTGCGTATAGCCTGAAAGTTATTCGTTTCATACAAATATAAATCGTATAAAATATTATATGTATATAATTTATAATTATATTTATATAATATATGTATTATAAATAGATCTACATATTTTTATTGATAAGTAATTTCAGATCTCAAATAATTTCGAAGATATAATAAGAAATGAGAGTTTACTCACCAAACCGGAGCCCTTGAAGTTATTTTCCCGAGATATTGAGGGTAGCCATTTTGTTTGGAATACTTATAAATGTTTGGAAATGAAATTTAAACAAAATTGTTTGAGACAATTCTGAGAAAATCGATTTATTCTTTTTTTCCCATCAGTAAATTAACCTTAATTTTAGGGTTGGCTATCCAATTCCAAAAATCCCTTTGGCCAACCCTATGAAAACCCAAGAAACCAAGGCTTAGCCCGATCAGTGAAAAAGTTTAGGCTCTAGTTGGAGGTACAGAGAGACAGACCGATGGGAATTTAAAAACAATTTTTTCGGATTCGGGGGGTCATGAAACGTCAAGATTCATCAAAATCTTGAGCTCGATTTTTTTTGACGATCACAATAATTTCTCTACCTGTAAGATAGCGAGAAAGTAAATAATCGATTTTCTCAGGATAGGCTCCAATGATTTTGATTGAATATCATTTCAAAACTCCAAACAAAACGGCTACCGTCAATATTTCGGCAAAATAACTTTAATGGCTCAGGTCTGATGCACAAATTATAATTTTTTTTATCGTGTCTCCAAAACTATTTGAGATATGACATTACTTATCATTGAAACTATGTAGATCTATTTACTATACAAATATTTTATTCGAAGCATATTTTTTTTAAAACCAATAACTTTCAGGCTATACATATATATACATATTTTAACTTTTCGAGCACTAAATGTTAAACGTGGATTGTTTTGAAATTTTCATCAACTTTACCAAAAGACAATCGCATAATCAAATTTTATGCAGCGCTCACAAAATTTTGTACAGCAAGGAGTTGTAGGAATTTTAAGGTATTATAGCTTCTATTATCACTTACCGATAGTAAAAGATAGGAAATATTCCCCTTTCATTCCTGCAATGGGCCATTCTACTTACCCGTATGATTTTAGTTCATTTACATACATACCTAATCATTCATTCCGTTTCCTTACGGTGTAGGCAATAAACTGTGCATATAGCTCAAAAATCCATAGCTTCGTACTTAATCCACCCTCACTAACATTCACTTCTTCTCTCTAGCCTTTCATATTCCCTTCGCTTTGGCAAAATTCATACACTGAGACATGCATGATTTTAATTCTCTTTTTACACATATATCTACAACACTAAGCCACGTCTTACACTGCCTAGCCCTTCCTTTTTAGCCACACACTCTACATTCATATATTTACTTCGTCACTCGATCCACACTCATCCTCTCAACAATTAAAAATCAACAAAAGTCACTTTTTTTACAATGGCCCATTGGATTCCCTTTTAAACTGCACTCCTTCAGCACTAATTCATTTCCAATTCTGTATATACGATAATATCTCTATACTAACAGTTTTGTTAAAAATGGCAATCGGGATACTATTTTACATGATCAGTGATAATATATTTTATATTTTTAAATAAATCAAATTATAGGGTAGTTTACTTAAAGCAAATTATAGAAAATTTTAGATTGACCTTGAAAATGGGTGCCTTGGAATTTTTTTTAATACACATAAAAATCCATTTGAATTTTTAAAAATTAAAAATTAATTTAAAGTAGTTAAAATATAGCTCATATTTGAAAATTTGAAATTTATTATAATTATTAGAAAATTTTTGTTTGGAGAGTAATTATAAAGAGAGTTTATTGTTATTAGCAAGATGATAATTTGTTTGATCTTTGAGATACAATTTCTTAAAGTTAGTTTACTGAAAACAATATTTGAAATTTTTGTCCACCCTATAATCTCTCATATAATAAAAATAAATGGTACGGCACACCGCACAGACTTTCTCTCTCTTTCTATAAACTCGTAAGATTTCTGAACGGAATAATGTACATTGTATCATCACCACTCCACATAAGAACACGCATAAAATAATATACAATGATATAGAATCAATGAGAAAAGAGGCGCATCTTTGTCCACCTAAGAACATTTCAAACAGTTTAATGTCTTCCACAAGGGTAAACACATCGTATTAAAATTTCTATTTCTGGTTAAAATTTTAACATTTTAAAAGGTGTTGCAGATCTTCAAGTCATCGCATTAATATTTAATTATTCATTTATACATTTTGACTAATAAAAAATGTAAATATTGACTATTGAGTCTAAAATGGAGATAGATCATTGCTATGCAAACATTTCTCCTAAGAGATTTAAGGAAAAATAACATACTTTTTTTAGATACTTACTTATATTTAATTACTCTATGGCATTGGAGTATTATTGCGTTAAGACTTAAGTAGTATATGTTTACAACTAAAGCTCACAAAATTGTATTAATATATTTGCAAATATCTCAGAAACTGCTGTTTTTATAAAAATATATGTCAAATAAAAGTTTTTTATTTCTAATAGTCCTACAATTTTGCAATGATAAGTTGTTTAGTTTCTCCAATAGTTGTGGAGATACGGAAATTAACGCTTCTGTAATGTACCCTAAAAATCATTTTCATAGGAATATGAAAATAGCCAGTTTATTTATGATCTTAATCAACGCCTAGATACGAATATTAATCAAAATCGTTTAAGCAGATTTTGAGAAAACCAAATTTTTCTCTTTTCGTCCTTCAGTAAACTACCCTTAATTATAAGTTTTTATAGACACACAGACAGACGGCATTGCAAAGACTATTTTTTAGGGCTCGGGGGGTCATGAGACGTCGACATCCATCAACATTTCAGGTTAGTTTTTTTTTTACGGTCGCAATACTTAAACTTTAATGTCCAAAAAGTTAAAAAAATTCATATAATTGCGTATATATTGAAAGTTATTGATTTTATAAAAATATGTTTCGAATAAAATATCTGTATTATAAATATATATACATATTTGTAATGCTAAGTAATTTCATATCTCAAATAGTTTCGGAGCTATTTAAAAAAAATGTTAATTTACGCATCAGACCGGAGCCCTTAAAGCCATTTTGCCGAAATATTGAGGGTAGCCATTTTGTTTGGAATATTTATTAATATTTATAATACTTAAGCTTTAATGTCCAAAAAGTTAAAAATATATATATAATTGCGTATATATTGAAAGTTATTGATTTTATAAAAATATGTTTCGAATAAAATATTTGTATTATAAATATATATACATATTTGTAATGCTAAGTAATTTCATATCTCAAATAGTTTCGGAGCTATTATAAAAAATGTTAATTTACGCATCAGACCGGAGCCCTTAAAGCCATTTTGCCGAAATATTGAGAGTAGCCATTTTGTTTGGAATATTTATTTATGTTCATAAATGAAATTTAATCAAAATCGTTAGGGCCGATTTTGAGAAAATCGACTTTTTCTCTTTTTGCCCTTCAGTAAACTACCCTTAATTTTAAGTTTTAATAGACACACAGACAGACGGCATTGCAAAGACTATTTTTAAGGGTTCGGGGGGTCATGAGACGTCGACATCCATCAACATTTCAGGTTAGTTTTTCTTACGGTCGCAATACTTAAGTTTTAATGCCCAAAAAGTTAAAAATATATATATAATTGCGTATATATTGAAAGTTATTGATTTTATAAAAATATGTTTTGAATAAAATATTTGTATTATAAATATATATACATATTTGTAATGCTAAGTAATTTCATATCTCAAATAGTTTCGGAGCTATTATAAAAAATGTTAATTTACGCAATAGACCGGAGCCCTTAAAACGATTTTGCCGAAATATTGAGAGTAGCCATTTTGTTTGGAATATTTATTAATGTTCATAAATGAAATTTAATCAAAATCGTTAGAGCCGATTTTGAGAAAATCGACTTTTTCTCTTTTTTCCCTTCAGTAAACTACCCTTAATTTTAGGGGTAGATATCCAATTCCAAAAACCCCTCGGGGCAACCCTATGAAAACCCTAGATATCAAGTTTCAGCTCAATCGGTAAAATAGTTTAGGCTCTAGTTGGAGGTACAGACAGACAGACAGACAGACAGACAGACAGACAGACGGAAATTCAAAAACCACTTTTTCGGATTCAGGAAGTCATGAAACGTCAAAATTCATCAAAATCTCGAGTTCGATTTTTTTGACGATCACAATACTTTCTCTACCTGTAAGATAGAGAGAAAGTAAAAAGTGCCAGTCTGTATGTTTGTATGTTGTTGTATGAGAGCTCTGGAACAACATTTGTTGATAATTGACTGATTGGGATGCAGTTCTTTTATTTTGTAGGATATTTATCAATGTAGGTTTTAGCATATATTTCATTACGCTAATGCCTCATAAAGGTTAGTAGTGATCTCTGAAGTTTTAAAATCTGGTGAATATTTTATCGATTTGAAGGTTAACAAGGTAAGCTATTTAATTTAAATTCAAGGCGAAACTATAGGATATTTTCAATTTGAAATACAAATAGTTAATTTATACAAAGATAAATCTTAGGACTATAGAAATAACTATTCAAATTTATCCAAACTTTAGGTTTTGTTCACTTACTGAACTATTAATCAGCGTTTAAATAACACATAGTGAATCAATTATTTCATTTAAAAATCATTCAAAGCTGACAAACTTGATAAACTTGATACGTATATACAGTTATTTCAATCTTGCGAAGTGTTTATGTATACTGTAGAGTTGCAAAAAAAGGACTACCACACGTTCATATAATATTATGACTTCAGAAAATAATTTTACCCGAAGATATGGATTAGGTGATTAGTTCGGAGATTCCGGATATTAGCATCGACCTTTAAAGTACATGCAATTGTAGTTAAATATAAGGTACATGACCAATAAGGATTTTTGAATCGGTTGTCTCCATGAATGCATAAAAAATTCTCCAAATAGATTTAAAAGAATTACGTCGACGGGTATGACGGATATCCCAAATACCATATATGGCACCCCGACAACGGAGGGCGCTCGGCCACGATACGTTCTTGAGCGTTGTAGTTAGACAAAGGTTGGGCTTTCCCATACGACCCCGTACTGTTGGGAGTTTTAGTTCCTTACATTAATGTGAAGCTGTGCACTTTCATCAAATCTGTTAAGTTTGAAATTAAGTAAATTTATAAGGGTAGTGATCAAGGGACGTTTAAAATCAACTAAAGGAATGCAGATGTATAATTTCAGTCGAAATTATTCAATGTTTTATGCATTTTGCTATCCATCTCAAAATTGGCCGTTGTATATAGTTTATATCACGTTATGTCACTGACGCTACTCTCAACCCATGAAACACACCATACCAATCTTCTTCAAATTAAACATGGAAGATCTCTCTACGAAGTAGCTTACTTAGAGTGAGGTTTCTTCATATAATGCTTGGAAAATTAAGAAGTTCCAATTCCAAAAACAAGGCTTTTTTTTAGGAACTCTTTGGTGTAATGAAGTTGATTTCCGCAACTGGTGCATACATACACCCGATTAACAAAGTTTAATATTATTTGAGAATGCAGATCCATGTCATCAAAGGTCCAACATCATTTAATAAATTACGCACCGTGAATGAAGTACTCCACGCTTCTTACCTAAAATGTTGGCACTATTATAAGAAGCAGTATTTAGACAAAAGCCCTTTTGTGTAAATCTTCTTTTGAATTCAGGTATTTGTTTACGTCAGGGGTTCCCAAACTGTGGTACATAAAATAATTCCCGGTGGTACACCGTGAGAAGCCAAACAAAACAAGTAAATTAAAGTCGTAAAAAGATATGGCCTAATCAAATATTATAAATATATTACAATCAAGTCCAACAAAACGTAAAAACAGATTAAAACAGTGATTGGAAAGGGTGGGGGTTAACACGGATTCAAGTTCAGATATCAGGTGTAGAGTTTGTGTTATTCCCTGGGCACAATTAAAAATATACCGAAATAGTAAATATTCAGCATTATCTTGGTGGTACTCCAAATTATGGAAATTGTTAGGTGGTACGCCATTCAAATGTTTGGGAACCACTGCTCTAGATTATCATATCAATACTTTTCACTTGACATAATATCTTCTCTCACTTTGGCTCGCCCACAGGCAAAGTTTGTCGGAAAATATCGGAGAATAGAATCAGAACAGATCAATCGGTGTACACTTTGGATTACAATGAAGAACATTTTAATGCAGGCTAGATTGAACTCAAACAAATTAAAGTCCTCTCTCAGACAAGGCCGAGAAGGGTTCTTGGGTTCTCATTTACCCAACCGTTTAGCATGGATTCATATTCTATAGAGACTATTTGAGAGAGGCAAACAAACGACGAGCCAATTCTATTACAACTTTTAATATAAGCTAGTCTCCATTGAACAAAATTAATAAAACTTACCATAGACATTAATGTATTAAAGTGTTCTAGTTCCAGTAGTAGAAATGTTCTTTAGAGATGCCCAAAGTAAAGGAAATACTTTTTGACTATTTTTTTCTTAGCCAAGCTCAAGTTTGAGGGTGAGTCACCTTGCATTGACTTCATCAGCTAGAGACAATACTTTGCTAGAAGAGGGCTGAAGATCATATGTAACATTTAGATCAAATTTCAATTTTTATAAAAAGATAATTTTAGTATGAAACAAATCAAAGCAACGCTTCACATCAATATCACTGCAAAAATATCTTATATTATGTGATGTGACTATAATGTTGCATAATACCTCAATTAAAGATCTAGATAGAATTCTTAGAGATATCAGGAGCAACAATGGGCTAATAGAAGGGGTCGCTGTATTTTTTTAATGAGTCTTCCAGCAAACAAACCGATAATTTTCGAAAGTCACTAGTTCTTAAGAGGTCAACTCCTACCTGGAAATATTCTACCTACTCCAAGATATTGTGAAACTTCCTATCAACCAACATACTTACCCGGATGTACGAAGAAAAAATCCCAAAACTTATCTCTAGATCTTTTAATGTAACTCGGCAATGTAGTCTTTGCAGAGCATGAAGGCAAATTTTTCCTTGAGTAACTTCCAACATATTATGTGTCAAGGTCAAGGATATCCAATAATAAGTCCATTTTAATTATCCCAATATACGTCTTCTGTAAAACAAACTACTTTCGTGGTTCCACGAGTAGGCTGTACTAACGCCATAAACTTATCATCTGATAAATTTAACGACAGTATTTTAGAATTTTCTTATGCGCTTTCCTCACATGTCCATAGACAATCCCCTTGTCTAATTTCTTAATTCCCTTAATCCATTTGGTTTACCAATCCAAAAATATTCATTTAAAATTTGAGCATCCATCATTTTGGCACGTAATTTGAACCCACCTAAACTGTTTAGTGATATCCACTTACAGGTAAACAGTACTGTAAAACTTTATAATAGAGGCAACTGTCATGACAGGTTTCACTACGGGAAACCAAGAACATCCATGATTCCACCTGACCTGCTCTTCCAGATTAAATGCAAGCAATCTCCTATCAAGGTTTGTTATGCGTTGAGCATCAACACGGTGCAAGAACAAACCTTTAAGTTGGCAGGCGTTGATTTCCACGTCAAGTGTTTCTCACACGGACAACTAGCATATATATATGTACACAAAGGACGCAAATGAAATCCTAAAACCCGCAAGTTGTCACTAGCCATCTCCATCGCTAAAATGTCCAGTTCATCCATCACCTAATGAACAATTTTTAATACTTGACTATGTTTATCATAAGCTGAAAAGAAATAAAACCGGTATACACTCCAATATTCTGTGGAGGACAGATTATGAAGAAATTAAATTATTTAATGAAACCAAGAAAAACAAAAGTTTGTCAATACACAACCCTATATTAGATAAAGAAGGCTTTGAGCAACATTCAACTGAAGTGTATGTTGACTCTAATCAAACAGAAAAACCAAGGCAACCTACGAAATTAACAGCCAATTTAGCTTAAAGAATTAAATATATTTTCACAACATTTATTTAACTAGCGAAAATTCGGATTAAGCGGTAGAATACGGAAGGGTTGGTGGCAGGGAGATAGTTTACTGTCACAAGTTACAATTACGGTTGAACGAGTTTTATAAAATATATACAGTATAAATACATGCAATATACTGTACATCCAGTAATTATATACAGTATATTTATACATATAAACACAAGATAGCACATATATAACAAATACAAAAATACAGTAAATATAATCATTATATACATATATTTATTACATATATCTACATAGCACATACATAATATATAAACATGTATCCAATAAACATATAGATATATTTATACAGTACACATAAATACACAATATAATTATATACAATACACATTTATATATTATATATATAGTATACAATATGCATACACAGGTCGTCTGAGTAACACCCACGTAATTAAACTTTCAATATTTACCATTTCTCATCTAGAACACATCTGTCGGTGCCGACAACCAAAGGAAGAGTTAAATGTTCATTCCGTTAAACTTATCGTTCCCAGCGCTGAAAAGCGTGAACATGCTTACACTATGAACGGTCCCATCTGTAAATACATTCTCATTGTTGACGCCGATCAACGCTGGTAATCGAAAAGCAGGAGACCTGCTTTCTTTCGCACCTTGAGGACTTGAGAATAATGGGGGCCGTCATGTCAGTAACCAGCGCGTTAACTAACTTGTCCAAGTTCAATGCTCACGTGATAATACTGTTTTCAGTCACTCGTGACGTGCATGGTACCCATACCCGTGTATGATGTCTCAGCCACGTCAATACAATTAATTGGATCTTAGGAGAAAGAGATTCTTTCTAAATACTAAATCAATCACCCACTTGAAGGATGTTCCCTAACTGATATGTCATTTTGACTAATTAAAGAGGAGCAGATCCTTGTAGTAGGGATAATAGGTAGCTCTCCACTATAAATGAGACTTGATCAGCATTGAACTACATTAATTATGACGTGTACACTCAGGAATCCATTACATGTCTAAGTGGACACCTTGTTAAGCATTATTTAATCAACTTCGTTACACAGCTTAATTAGGTCTACGTGAGAACTTATTCAACACTATACACTAAAAGAAATAAAGTCAATGTTTGTTATAATGACCTATTTTTAAATTAAATGCTTTTCTTAACCTATTAGGGAAAATAAAATTGAGTAAACACTTTACAACTTAAAAGCCAACTATATGAGAATCAACAATAAATATATAGAATCAATAAGCCAAGTATGTTATTAATTTTAGAGAGGAATTCACCATCTAAATATCATATTATGAAAACTGAAAAATGACACCTGGACACGGAAATCGAACCCGGACCTTTGGCTAAGTACACCAATGCTCTTCCAATGAGCTATCCAAGAGTCGTTCTGTAACCAGGTCATTCTTCACTCATATTTAAGGCAGAGCCTATGATGGACGTGCGGAAATCATCAGCTTTATTCTTGAGCCATCAGACTCCTGGATATCTCAGTGGTAGAACATTGACGTACTAAGCCAAAGGTCCGGGTTCGATTCCCGTGTCCTGGTATCATTTATCAATTTTCAGAAAATAAATATATAGTCACTAACCTAGAGTAATATATCACTATGTTATTTCTAAGGTATGTTTTCAAGGAAATTGAATGAGATTTATTGTGATCAATGTAAATTTTTTATCTTTTTCAACACAGTGACATATTTTAAAAACTTAGGTCCTTCTGGCATCTTTATCCTTTATGTAGAACTGGTTTTAGCAGGTTTGTTTTTTCAAATATATTTATTTTTCTATTAAATAAAAACGTGAACCTCCAGATATTTCTTTTCGCCATGCGTCAAATTTAAGAAAACACCCTTTAAACGTTACATGGGTGACAGTTGTAATAAAAACATGCTTTCTTCAAAGTCAAATTGTTTCTTTTTGCCAAACCTTTCTTTCACCTCTGACAAGACGTGTATTAATCACAACTTGTGAATGTGGGGAATACCAGGCTGGTTCGGATTCCACGTTAAACTCTAGGTCCTCCATTTCATCTCACAATCACCCTACCATTACACATTAGCGTAAGTGCGTATAACCCGAATGGGTAGCAAGACGCGGTGCTAATAATAATAATAATAATAATAATAATAATAATAATAATAATAATAATAATAATAATAATAATAATAATAATAATAATAATAATAATAATAATAATAATAATAATAATGTTTCTTTTTGATGATGATCTTATGAATATTTGCATTTATTAGTTAATTTCTGACTGTATGAGCTTACAAATTGGGAATAATTGACTATTTTGAGGATATAATAAATATTATAATTGTTTTATAATAAATCTAGTATTAAATGCATATCCTTCCCTAGTATCATAATATAATTTTTTTTTTCAGTTTTAAACCAGTTAATGATATTTTATTACGTATGAGAGACCATTACAAAAATAAAACTCAATATATAACAACAGGGATTCCAGCAAACGTGTTTGTAAATGACTGGATCATACAATTTAATACCAGTGTACTTCAGATACAATAAGTCTATGATAAAATATAGAGTACGATTCTTATACTACAGAAGATACCCTATTGTCGCATTTTGGTGGGAAAATCATATGTAGATTAAAATTATAGAAAAAATATTATGAGTACTTCGCTGATTAATGTAACAAATAATTTTGTAAATTAATTAATATATACCCAATTTCAATATATTTTTATCCTTATATTTGTTGAATCGCTGAAATTACATTATCAGTAAGATTAACTGTAGGATTAAAAAAAATACATACAATTATTGAAGTAGAAATATATGTATTCATTTATTTTGAAATAAATACCTCTCTTTCACAACTTCATACTATTATTCTGAACGTTATGCATTTTAGATGGAATAATAGGTTAAGGATGTGGAAGGTAGAATGTGGAAGAAATATTCCATAATGTATATAGTGGAAAAGTGAAATACTATTTAGTAAAAATCAACTTCAGGTACACTGTGCCTGTGTAGGTGAGTTGGGGCCTAATATTGAAATTGTTTACGAGTTGCTTCTTGAAAGACACGTATGAATATCGGCCCACTCACTTGAGAGAGAGGTATGAGCTGTGTCCACCTAATTAGTAGTGTGCTTTCTATCATGCTGTCTTAAATTTCAGATAGAAACTATCATAGTCTCATGTCAACATCCCTAGTAATATCCTAACTTCCTCGATTCTTGTCGTTAAATGGTTTGGGCAAACATTTGAAGGTTTTTAGGTTAGGTTAGCTTAGGTCAGGTTAGGTTAAAAACTCAGGCCATAATTCGTACGTGGCTCTAAAAATATGGAGACTCAATTCAACTGTCTCTTTAGAGATAAACAACTAGTGCGGTTGCAACTCACCTGTAGCCCACTGTGCTGGGATCCAAAACCCGAACTCCACGTAACCGGCGAATAAGACAAGATGATATTGACACTTAGTTGGAGTGCAATGACGTGGGTAAACGGGAACTATAATAGAGAGAAACAGATAATCGGGAGATTATGAGAGCAAGTTATGCATGCTAGAAAATATAGAAAGAGATAATGGTGCGAAGAGAGGAGTTGAAATTAGGGACAAAAAAAACGTGAAAAAGATAGAATGCGATGGTTGGTTGGTTGGAAGGGTGGTGAGAATGGAAGAATGAGGGAGGAGTTGGGAAAATGATGGAGCTAGAAAGAGGTACGGAATTATCTGCAGGTGTGGTTGATCTGGGATTGTGTGTCGCATTAAACCCACCAATGTCATCAAAATGTAAAAACCAGTAGAGGTGAGTCCCTTTCACATGAAATAACGTTTCCCGCCATTTACTTTGAAATCCTAAAACAAAATGGCGATAAAATTAGTTTTTTTAAACACATAAAAAAATTGATTTATTGGAAAAGATAGATGCACTCAAAAAGACCAATTGAATAACAACTTTTGTAAGTTTATTAAGTTATATAATTTAGCAAACTAAATTGGAAGGCCATTGATTAATTTTGAATCTGTGTGCTCTTGAAGAGATTTAGGCTAGAAACAATTGCGTATTTTTTCAAAAGATATTCCTTCATAATCTCTACCATAATACCTAGTTAAGAAAGGATAATATGGATGGACACTAAGACGTGTGGTAAAAACTAATGGGTCAATTCGTACTAGAAATGGAATAAAGTATATAAGATTCTGCTAGTTTTTGACGTACTGACGTAGCAAACCATTTTGTTATAAATAACACCAATTATTATTTAAAGGACACCAAGTTAGTTTGATGATTTAAATAAATTGAAGATAATATCTATGGGTTGAAACATAAACGTAGACTAATATTTTTACTTATTTACCCCAAATATGATCTTATACGATTGGATGGGGGTTGTTTTATAAATGTGTCCTGGCAAGATAATTGATCCATACACTAATGGATTAACATGCCACTAATTAAAATAAATATATAACCAGATTATCATTCTTATCCAAAACAAACTTCTAACATATTTTCTCAAAATACATTACAAGAAAAGAAAAAGTAGCTTTGAAATTAAGAAATAATTTTTTGAGACATCGGTTTCTTTTATTGGTGCCATATATTGAAATGTGAATCAATTTATTTGACATTTGTTTTTAGTTGGTCAGTAGATATGTTAGGTGTTAAATAGTTTTGTGCTGTGATCCCCGCTCAGAACAAATCTTCTTGTTCTTCACGTCTTATTACCTTCCCAGGGAATCCTCGTATTTACACTAAGAAGGTAGGTATTAGGAGAGTGAAATGGAGATAAAGTGTAAATGTAAAGGTGTTAAGGAATAATGGGACAACATTTAATTATAAACGCTTTAATGCACTTAACTGAGATGTAAAGCTCTAACCTTCCCGTCATTGGCAAATAAGATATAGTGAGAAACACGCCTTAGTCCGTGTGCACACCGGTAACGGTTTTATAACATTAAAATAAATACATACATAGAGATTAATCTAAATGGATTGATAAACAATAAATTTAGATTGAAAATGTTTTTTATTTGAATAGTAAACACTGTCTGCTTAACTATCTGGTGTATTTATATGTCATGCCATATTATAACAGTTTGTTTGATATTTACTGGATGAGAATCACCTTCAATTAGATCGTAAATAGCAAAGTTGATTAGTTTATTTAGTCACGTAAACCTTCCATAGATAAAACGATCAAATATTAAATTGAACATGCTAAATTTTCTTCCAGTCAAGCACTCTATATCAAATGCAATAACTTTCGTTTGAAATAGGATTCAAAGGTAAATTGTTATAAACATGTTTACTAGCTGCATAATCTATAATTCTGATAATATGCGTACAGACATATGCAGTGGAGTAAACTAGCCATGAAGTTAATATAATTTCTCATGGTTTGCTAGTTGGAACATGTACAGCTACATACACAAGATAATATAAAAATAATAAGTGTGATAATTTCGATTTTTATTGCTAAATACTTATCAATTGGTGGGTTAATGACTTCAAATATTTGGAGATAATTATAGTTATCAATAAATATATTAATGTGGAAACCAGGAGAAAACAGCCTGGAAATGCGTGATGCTACTCGGTCAAGAAATGTAAGACTCAGAATCTACAAAGCATTGGTTTAGCTGGTTGTCAAACCTGATCTCTTATCTTACATGACGAGAATAACTTAAGGTTCTTGAAAACAAAGTAGGCCTGCTTAAAAAATATTAAAGCTAGAAAGGGATGAAGGTTAGAGAGAGGGGAAGAGTTTACACATTAACGAGCTACGTACCTTTTACACATTTATCACACATTGTGAGAGTAATAAAATCTTGAAGATAGCGATGGGTGTAACATGTAGTGAAAATAGATTAAACTATAACCACGTTCAGGAATCGACTGGTAAATATAATGGGAGGAACTATTGGCAAGATCTAGACGTAGAGCAAAGATAGCATTATAATATACCTGAACAAGATAGGGTGTAATGAGTTAGAATGGATAGAACTTGCTCAAAATAGGAATGGGTTGTAATGAGTTGTACATAATAGAACTACCTCAATATAAAGGTAGGGTGCAATGAGGTGGACTTGATAGAACTAACTTAATATATGATAGAACGAAGACCGTTTACTAGGTTCTTTCAACTTGTTTTAAAACCTAAATCACATATAAGCACTCGTATGGCAATTAGTTTATTTCAATAAACAATATCAAAATGAGCTTCACAATTATTTGCTGCTGTCTTCCCATCCCACTAAGCCATCTTAACAAGAAGGCCCGTGGGTTGGGGGAATAGTGACATATATTGCCATCATATGTCTTCACAAATTATATATTATGGACACCCTTAGAATCATTGACTAAACATTTTGATTAAAATGTGATAAGAATAATCATTTAAAGTTGAATGGATAGCTTTATTTTAGTTTAAAGTAGTCGTGGTTGACCAAACCAAACCGGCGTCCCAGACTACCCCTGGACTATCAGAATATATTGTACTACCCGAACTAATAACACACCAAAGTAAAGTGCAACCTGTATAGGGCAGAATTTCTACCTTATATATTTTCTACAAAAATAAATGGTACGGCGCACCGCACAGACTTTCTCTCTCTTTCAATAAACTCATAAGATTTCTGAACGGAATAATGTACATTGTATCATCACCACTCCACATAAAAACACGCATAAAATAATATACAATAATATAGAATCAATGAGAAAAGAGGCGCATCTTTGTCCACCTTAGAACATTTCAAACAGTTTAATGTCTTCAACAAGGGTCAACACTTCTTATTAAAATTTCGATTTCTGGTTAACATTTTAACATTTTATAATGTGTTGCAGATCTTCAAGTCATCGCATTGATATTTATTTATTCATTTATAACATTTTGACCAATAAAAAATGTAAATATTGACTATTGAGTCTAAAATGGAGATAGATCATTGCTATGCAAACATTTCTCCTAAGAGCTTTAAGGAAAAATAACATACTTTTTTATATACTTATATTTAATTACTCTATGGCATTGGAGAATTATTGTGTTAAGACTTAAGTAGTATATGTTTACAACTAAAGCTCACAAAATTGTATTAATATATTTGCAAATATCTCAGAAACTGTTGCTTTTATAAAAATATATGACAAATACATTTTTTTTTAAATTTCAAATAGTCATACAATTTTGCAATGATAAGTTGTTTAGTTTCTCAAATAGTTGTGGAGATACGGAAATTAACGCTTCTGTAAAGTACCCTAAGAATCATTTTCATAGGAAAATGAAAATAGCCAGTTTATTTATAATCTTAATCAACGCCTAGATACGAATTTTAATCAAAATAGTTTGAGCAGATTTTGAGAAAACCAAATTTTTCTCTTTTCGCCCTTCAGTAAACTATCCTTAATTTTAAGTTTTTATAGACACACAGACAGACGGCATTGCAAAGACTATTTTTTAGGGTTCGGGGGTCATGAGACGTCGACATCCATCAACATTTCAGGTTAGTTTTTTTTTTACGGTCGCAATACTTAAACTTTAATGTCCAAAAAGTTAAAAAAAAAATCATATAATTGCGAATGGATTGAAAGTTATTGATTTTATAAAAATATGTTTCGGATAAAATATCTGTATTATAGATACATATACATATTTGTAATGCTAAGTAATTTCATATCTCAAATAATTTCGGAGCTATTATAAAAAATGTTAATTGACGCATCAGACCGGAGCCCTTAAAGCCATTTTGCCGAAATATTGAGGGTAGCCTTTTTGTTTGGAATACTTATTAATGTTTATAAATGAAATTTAATCAAAATCGTTAGAGCAGATTTTGAGAAAATCGACTTTTTCTCTTTTTGCCCTTCGGTAAACTACCCTTAATTTTAAGTTTTAATAGACACATAGACAGACGGCATTGCAAAGACTATTAATTAGGGTTCGGGGGGTCATGAGACGTCGAAATACATCAACATTTCAGGTGTTTTTTTTACGATCGCAATACTTAAGCTTTAATGTCCAAAAAGTTAAAAATATATATATAATTGCATATAGATTGAAAATTATTGATTTTATAAAAATATGTTTCGAATAAAATATTTGTATTATAAATATATATACATATTTGTAATGCTAAGTAATTTCATATCTTAAATAGTTTCGGAGCTATTATAAAAAATATAATTTACGCGTCAGAACGGAGCCCTAAAGCAATTTTGCCGAAATATTGAGAGTAGCCATTTTGTTTGGAATATTTATTAATGTTCATTAATGAAATTTAATCAAAATCGTAGAGCCGATTTTGAGAAAATCGACTTTTTCTCTTTTTGCCCTTCAGTAAACTACTCTTAATTTTAGGGGTAGATATCCAATTCCAAAAAACCCTTTGGGCAACCCTATGAAAACCCTAATGTCAAGTTTCAGCTCAATCGGTAAAATAGTTTAGGCTCTAGTTGGAGGTACAGACAGACAGACAGACAGACAGACGGAAATTCAAAAACCACTTTTTCGGATTCAGGGAGTCATGAAACGTCAAAATTCATCAAAATCTCGATTTCGATTTTTTTGACGATCACCATACTTTCTCTAACTGTAAGATAGAGAGAAAGTAAAAATACATATTAAGGTTTCCGTGTAAACCTCTGGCTAAATACAAGGAAGCGTGGCAGGAAAATTAGTCAAGAAGTTTACCTGGGAATAACAATGTTTTTTATTTTTATTAAGAATAACAACTAAATGAAGATACATAATGTTAACATAAAGATTACAAAACCACGTGAAGCGCTTATCTTCCAAGATATTGAAATTACCATATTATAAAAGGGGTTTTATAGACTCTATTATACATAATAAGAATAAATTTATTAAATAGATACATTTTAGCAATTAAGCGTGACGTTAGTACGACTAGCACGTCAAAAAATTGTAATGGAATAAACATAAATATAAATCCTATTGTAATAATAAATAGCGTGATAGAAGCCCAAAAATACAACGTTTATATAACTAGCGCATATAGTGGGAAATACAATAAGCTTTATTATAAATCATAACGGACATATATATTTATCCCTGACATTTAAACTAATAACAGAATGTTATAACAGGCGCCTTTAAGTGAGATGCAATATACATATATATATATATATATATATATATATTGATTTGTTAAGAGTTATAATATCTCCCTAACATTTAAACTAATAATTGAAAGTTATTATAACATGCGCCTTTAAGTGAGGTGCAATAAACATATCATAAATCTTAACAAGTTAATATATAGCTTTACATAGAAGCCTAAAATTTAAAGTTTGTATAGCTTGCGGCTATAGTGTGAAATGCAACAATCTTTATTATACATAGTGTCTGAGTGCCCTGTGCTCAACATTATAAAATATTTAATCGAGATAATCCCGCATACAATGCCACAAGTTAATGGAGCCCAAAGGAGGGATGGGTCGTAAGCCCGCGATTCAAGGTTTGTCATGGGGTGGCCAAGATATATATATATATATATATATATATATATAATAAATTACCATATAGAATTTTATTCTCACACAAGGAGATAGAAAAGTGACAGCGGTTGAAAAGATCCACGTAAAAAAGCAGAAACATCCCCAAATTAACGCTAAAAACAAATTAAGTCCAAATCAATAATCTTGACTATGATAACCTGGGAAGACAGCAGCAAATAATTGTGAAGCTCATTTTGATATTGTTTATTGAAATAAACTAATTGTCATACGAGTGCTTGTATGTGATGTAGGTTTTAAAACAAATTGAAAGAACCTAGTGAACGGTCCTCGTTCTATCAATATTCCTACTAATCAGTTTGCAACATATCTTCGCTGTTATTACTCTAACTGGTGTCGAACACATGGCCTCCTGGCGTTGCGTGATTGTTACATAGCTCAGACTTTCAAGATGGTTTTGATATTCTCCTCCGCACTGAACAGGGACTCAAACTGTAGGATACTCTCCTCATAAGTTATTTAGACATTACAAAGACACCCATACAACGCCTAAAGCTCAAATAGTACGATTACTTTTTAAAACTATTTAATCTAAGGATATAGTGTGTGTAGGAAATTCACAAAATATCTTCGTAAAATAAATATAATTAAAACTTATTTCTTAACATCTCTCCAATGCAACCGTTCTTAACGTTACTCCTGCCATTTTGGATCTGAGCCTGCTTCATTATAAGAATAGCCAAACATGTGCTCTTAGCACCCTGGTTGTCGATATTGACTCTCAACTGTGAAATGAAATGGTTTACAGAACATGGTAAAAAGTTTGCTTTCAAACATTCGTTTTTATGAAACTAATGGGACAGAATACTATAACATTATCTCAGCAACGATTCAGTTAAATTTGACTTGCATATATTTTCCAAGAAAATAGGTACACAAAACTCCTAATATTGCATACATATTTCAGGTGACCAAGTGGTGTAGGGGTAAGGTGTCAGACTTCTGTGCTGGGGGTCCGGGGTTCAACCATCGGTCCCGGCACAGATTTATCTGATTGCCAAACCCTTTCTTCACCTCTGGCAAGACGTGTATTAATCACAGCTTGTGAATGTGTGGAATGCTAGACCTCCACCGTGGTTCGGATTCCACGTTAAACTGTAGATCCTCCATTTCATCTCACATTCACCCTACCATTACACATTAGCGTAAGTGCGTATAACACGAACAGGTAGTAAGACGCGCTGTTATTGATGATAATAATAATAATAGTAATAATAATAATCTATGAATATTTATAAAAATAATGTTAAAGGCATGTATGGAATACACTCATACTATGAAATGTAAAACAAGTTTCTTTATTTGTGTAACTAAGGGTAAAAATCTCAATCTGTACTCTCACTATAATACTATTTAGAAGCCTAGTGTACCTATGTTAATTGTTAAGCAAGCCTCTCCTTAATTTTATGAGATATGTATGTTTCTCCGTTTATGATTCAAAGAGTACCATTATTTTTGATAATTTGTTAGTTCTAACAACAGAGTTGGAAAACACTGGCTAGTTTTGGAGTTTTTCTTACTTAGACTGTCGGTACATTTTGTATACAGTTTTGTCCCCTTGATAAATCATTAATTATTTAAGGGTTAAGTTTGGGAGTGAAAATTTTTTTAATCATAAATTAAGTGATTCATTTGCATCGCCACTTATTACCCGTATAGACTATTTGCATTTAATTTTCCAAATGAGGTTGGGAATTTATTGGAAATGTACCCAAAATTATATTGAGAGATATTATAGGACCATGAGTGTAAAATCAGCCTCCACGTCTGGGATTCATGCCCCAATTTTCCCACAACCAGCCAATAAAACTATACAAGCTTTACGTATAGTCCACATGTCCACCAATGTGGGTAAGCTTTAGTTAGTTTGTAAGTTCTGTATTGATATAATATGCGTGTTTATAAAGTTCCCTTTAAAAATAAATAATATACTTTACAAGAATAATAATAATAGTTCAAGCAACACTGGTGATATTTAGAATTTAATGAGCTTCCAGTGGCTTCTGGGTATGTTACCTCTTGAGAAATTGTCTGATAAAAAACGGGCACTTGAACAAAGTTAGGGAGCAACAAATCTGTTTGAAGTGTATACTGTTAGGCTTGACGCAGTTCGTAAGTTTAGCGTACGAGATAGTCTCCTTATCTCTAATAATATACACGAGCTTTCAAAGTTTGACAAGTAATTCTTCAAGATAAGATTGAGTTATGAAACTGGTGCCTCGAGGGACCCTTACCCTCCCGAGAAAGGTGACCTCTTCCCTCTTCAACAACCAAACTATTATTTAATATCTCGACGCTTACATGAGCCACTAAGAGAAATATAACAAGAGACTAAAGATTCCACTGCTAGCATCTTAAAGTTTGTTTTTTATCCTTTCTCACTTCATAAAACGAAAGAAAACACGGGGGATGTATAATGAAAACAAATGGATCCATTTTTGGCATTTTCATTAGCTAGTGGGTTCCGGTTCCGTGCGCGACCTACTGTGCTCAGTGCTGCGCCCTGAGGAGTATGCCAACCAACTAAACCAACTATTCTCAGGGGCGAGGGGGAAAAAAACTGCAGTAAAAATGTTGTGCCCTTTCACGCGTACACTCGTGGGCAGGAGTACTTTCGTATCGAAAGTGAAATATTGGTTTAACTAGGCTACTAAGCTAGTAGATTCAATTCAATACAAAACCACTATTTAGTAAATAGTGTTGATTGGTTATATCATTATTTCATTAATTTATTTTTTCACACATAAAAAACTAATAAAGTATGATGATAATTAAAATTGTGTCTTGATGTTTGATTATAGTTTTTACTCGACTATAGTCTGATTGTAGGTTTGTATACTCCTATGTATTTATGTATGTAAGAATAATATAGTCTATGCCGTAGTAATATTTGGATATTTAAATATTGGTGGTTATATGAATGCATCTAGATTTATATGTATATAATATGTCTATTTTAATATATCTAAATACCTAAGTATGGGAATACATGTACCATGTAGGTATTTTTGTATATAATCATGTATCCATTTATGTAAACATGTATATAATATGTATTGTAAATTTGTGTATTTTTTATGTATTTATGGAGGGATGGATGAGTGCATGCATGTTTATAAGTAGTCTATATATGCATGCATGAAAATTATGTGTTTCTATATGGGAGTATGTTTGTGTATATATGTAAAAAGCGATTAAAGGTTAGGCCAATTTTATCGCATATAATTTGGTTCAGCATAATATATCCTCTTTGTTTAAAACATTTAAACTCTGATACCAAATTGTGTTTATATATCTAAACATGTTACTGAAAAATACTATAGCTGATGTAGCTTTGGGGTGTGATAACATTATTGCACTAATTATGAACCACTTATACTTATAACATTTACTAACCAAATAAATAAGTAAGACGAATTACATTTGGAAGAGTATAAAAGGTGAAAATGTGTTTTTTTAATAATAAACACCTTTGTTTTTTAACCTGTTTAAATACCCCTGGTTTATTAAGTCAAACAAACAGAAACACCAAGAAACTCGTCCAGTTTGTGTACAATAAAATATTATTATTCTAAAGACAAATAAATCCAAACCGCAATATTCATTAGAAAGCTTAGGTCTGTGACGCTATTCATACCTGTCTGTTTATATCAAGATTTTTACTGTGTTGAATCTCCACAACAATTTTGAGCTCCAAGCCAAATTATTTCAAAGAGAGATTTGTCACAACATTAATGTGACGCTGCGCCATCTTGGATCATTCGTGTTACAACTAGTCGACTGACAGAAGATGAACAAGAATTTTTAGGAGTTCAAGTCATGAAAAACCACAAAGATGCTCACGAGAGGGAAAGTTATTTATTTCTAGACCAGTGCTGACTTTGAATTCATCGAAAAAGGAATTTAAGAAGATTTTAACTCTCTATTTATTACATTTATAATAATTACTAGTCAATGTTTTCACCTTTATTACTAAGTTTAATTCTTGTATATCCATCCAAAGTTTTTTGACCATTGTTATTGTGCATTGAAGTTATCTTTGGACTGTAGTAAAAACATGTTTTAATTGTTTTAGAATAAAGACTTGGAACTATTTTTAAAAATATATTTGTTTTTCTTACGGCGTTCTAAAGAGTATAGGGCAAAAACTGTGATATTATCAGCAACAATTATTTTAATGGGACGGTATCATTAAGAAATAATATATAACAATACTCACAGTGGGTTAAATTAGAGGGTGATTACTTCAATAAATATGTAATATCTTCTGTTTTTAAGAGGAAAACCAAATCATCCAATTGTTTCTCTTTCTATGTGGACATTTTTATTGGTGAGATCAAAACCAATAGTCTACATTAAAGTTTCTTCTGCTCCTCACATATTCTTATGAACATATTTAAAAAATTAAGAAAGGAAATCTACCAAGCCATTTCATAATTAATTTCTTCCAGAGCATTAGTTTTTTAAATATATAATACATATTTTGCAATTTTCATCAATACCTAAGTGATTGTATATTTTTTATTTATGACTTAAATAGTTTATATTTTTAACCACTTTATTGTGATTCCCTTAAACGGTAAAATTCATCCATTTTGTGATATCCTTATCTTATCAAAGATATGTAAATATATTATTTTTTAAACGTAATAAGATTATTGCAATTATCATGGACGTCTTTATGTAGGATCTTTTGTATGGAAAAATGAAGCATTATAATAACAATCAAAAAATGTTTATGGCTGTGTTATGTATGAACTATATTTTAGTATTCTCTTGTACATTTCTCTCAGTGAAGTTACAAATCATGTATTTTGTATATTGTTGTATTGTTTTATTTTTCTTCAAGTTTGTAGAGATTTCTTTAACCAATATTAGGGTACTATTTGTTAATATTAGATCTTGCATTATTAATGTAGGCTTCCAGATTACACCTAGACGTCTCTCGTTGATGATTCTTCATCCTTTACTAATCTGTCTACAAGGACATATCAACAAAAATAACCTAGTTTCAGGGTAAGAGCTATTTCTAATCAAAATGTACTCACGCACAGCACACGATCTATTGATAAAATTTATGAACTTGATTTTAATTGCTAATATTTTTATATATTTTTATTAGAGTGCAGGATATTCCCATTCACTACTCTAGTGGACTATAGATCAGAACGATATATGAGGAAACAAATCAGGAAAAACACCATCATTAAATTCCACCAACATTCAAGCCCCAACCTTCCTATCTACGTCAAGCCTGACTACATTAGCTTGGCTGTATTTTTCTTTCACTAACTAGCTACAACTAATATTGTATCTCTATTACTAGATTAGTTTATTTATTTATGTTCTCAAAACCAATAGTCTACAAAAGATAACAACAAACTAGGAATATGTCCTAGTTACCGTCGCCGTAGGTATTTATGCCATCCTGTAGAAGCTTTGGGAAACCTTACCCATGGTAGCGACTGTATTCATTCTCAAAATGCTCTGTCTTGATATTGTTTCAAATCGGAACAGCCACTGGGTGTTTAACCCAAGGAGATCCCAAATCAAATAATAACATGGCCACACGCATTGTTAAATTTTACAAAACCTATACAATCTATACAAAATAAATAAACGTGAAATTTCAATTCAGTAGCTTCAACGGCCTTTAGCATTGTGACCGCTGAGCTCTAGTAATTGAGGTTAACATTTTATAGTTGAACGTTTGCAAGAAAACGTACAGTCATAGATATACACTATGGGAAAAATATTATATTTTTCAGTCAATTTATTTGTTTGCTCCGATTGAAATGTTTAATGTTATCGGTATTAAAACAACTGAAAAAAAAAAGAGTCTGTAGTAGTTGAGCGAGCTAGCACTTGAGTGCATTAGTAGTTGAGAGCGATAGCACTTGAGTGCATTAGCAGTAGAGTGAGCTAGTACTTGAGTGTATTAGCAGTTGAGCACGATAGCAATTTAGTGCATTAGCAGTTGAGCGTGGTAGAAGTCGAGTGAAAAGAAATGCTTGTGGAGGGCATAGTAGTATTAATTTCCCCGTGGAATGTCCTATAAACTACAAAGCTTTTGAGGGGTAAGATCACAGCTTCAACAAGTTGGTGAACCAACCACACCCCAACTTAAACGTACTAATTAGAATATTAAAATATGACTTGGCAAACCAAGTACTATTTTACGAAAGGTAATAGCTCAACTTAGAAGGCAAGAAAACACAAAGAAACCACAGTGAAGATTACCAAGATAATTGCAAACATCCAGAAACATCTCCATGAAGTTGTTGACCTCAGGAAGTGCCTTAAGAATATAGCCTACATCCAAAAACTACAAAAGCTTTGAGCTATGAGATGAAACCTTCACAACCTTCTATATTAATACAATAAAAATAAACATTAAAAAAGTAAATTAAAAAGGACTAAAATAAATAATATGAGGAAAATTTGAAAAAAATAAAACAAGAGGAATCGGAAAATTAACCTAGCCTTACTTTATCAACTATCAAGCAAATAAGAAAATTCCTAGTGAAATAAAACAAGTAAGAAAAGATTATCAATCCCTCATATCCCAGTAGATGTATTAAAATGATACTACAATTGGCCTACACTCAAGTATTACTGTAGTAAACTGCTAATCAACGAAGTTGAGTTCCATTTGAATATAATCTAGAAATTATTTAAATTTTAAATAGCCAAACGAAATAAATTAAATCTCTCTTTAATTGTGTATGATTCAGTGTACACGTACCCACCATCGTTACCCTTCAAATGTATAACGTTACTAAATCATTCATGTACGACGTTTTAATTACCCCACGAATTGTACCTCATCTGCTCCTCCCTCAATTCCTATTACCAAACATTCACTCAAAGTGGTCATGAACCTGTCAACCTAACGTTGATTACTTGACGCATAAAAGTCAAACTATCAATACGTGTATTTTAAAACGATGAGTTTGATCGTTCAATTGTGACACACATTCCCATAGTATACCTTACACAAGTTAATTTGAGCAGATACCACAGGTCTGAATTTAAATTAAACAGTTGAGTAGATTTCTTCAAACAATATCATTATCATAATCATCAACGATTTCCAGCCTGTGACTGGGTCAGTTTGGTAAAGTGCCTCCATCTTCTTCTATCCTTTCCCCATGCTTCCTATTTAATTGCCTCCATTCTTCTACCCCCATTTGAACACTCTCTGCTATCTGCTCCTCCTGACTCTTTTTGGCAATGTTAGAATTGGTACAAAGTACACCCTTAACAATATTTTCTTACACTTCAAGGGCATTTCTCTTCTCCATAGCAGGTATATTAAACAACATAGAACATCTCTCCCTACTGTCCTCTTCACATTAAGTCCTCTTTAACTCCACCTTTTGCATCAGTGACGCATAAAAGATATTTTACGTTCTGTACTTTTCTCAGCTCTACTCCATTCAACTATATAGCTTTTCTAGGGCTTATCTTCTTCCTTTTAATTCCCATCATCTCAAACTTCGCCAAACTAAATTTAATTTCACACCCTTTCACATACTCATTCCATAAGTTTCAGTAATTTTCTTGTACTTCCTCTTACTTCTTGCTGAATACCATCTAATCATCAGCAAACACTATTAATTGCATTCTTTCCTCCACTAGTCTTCCTGCCACTTTATTCATGACCATTTCATCACTATTATAAATAGTAGTGGTGATAGGGTACTCTCCTGCTTCACTAATTTTTTTAAAAATTTGGATCCACTCTGTCTTCTCACTCTCCGTCTTAACCTATTTCCTCTTATCCTCAAACATGATGTTTACTCTCATTACAACTGTTCCTACCACTTCAGCCTCCTCCATCCCTTTCCAAACTTTATTTATATCCACGCTATGATATGCCTTCTTCACATCCATATATGCCCTTACCATTCCATTATTAAAGTCAAATCTTATTTCCATATGCTGACGTATGGCAAAGATAAATTTATTGTAGGCATCTGTTCCCTTAATCCATGCTGTTACTCTCTCCACCTTTCTCTAATTTTATTTCTTATTCTCTTTTCCAGTGAACTTCTCATATATTTTTGTACAGTGGCACATCAGCGTAATACTCCCAGAAGTTCGTACACCACTTCCTGTCTCCTTTCTTGAAATTAGGGATCATAACGCCCATTTCACAGGATTTTGTACCTTGTTCTCCTTGCATATCACTCCTAGCAACCTGTACAACCATTGAATACCTGCTTTAACTGCAGCTCTGATCATTTCCACAGTCATTTCATCCACACCCAGTGCTATTCTTGTTTCACCCTCTTTAAAGGTCCTCCACCTATTTCCAGGTGGCACTTCTTTGGTATTTCTTCCTGCTACCATGTTTAAATCTCATCTCTTCTCCCTACCGGGCTGAGCATCTCAAAATATCTCATCCATAGCTCTCTTTCTTCCTATTTTGTCTTCAACGTTTTTCCTTCTTCATCAATCATTCTAACTTCTTGTATTTCCCCTCGCCTCCTGTTTCTTACTTATCTGTATCACAACTTCTTATTTTCTTCCATATCCCGTTTCAGTATTTCTGAATACAATCCTTGTTGACTTCCCGTATAAGCCATTTCGCTTTTCTTTTCTTTTCCCTATAACTTTCTTATATTTTTCTCATTTCTTTTCTTAAAACTCCTTTTGAATGCTTTAATTTTTCTCCTTCACTGCTTTATCGCATTGTAGTGCCACCAAGGTGACTCCTTTTCCTTCTTCTTTTTTACTTTTCGTCCCACATACCTCCTCCACAGCTCCAACCAAACTGTTCTTAAAATTTTTCACATTCTAAATCTATTATTTGCAACTCATCTTTGGGCATTAAGCTCCTTGCGATTTTTAGGTACAGTTTTCTTTCCTCTCCATTTTTTATCCTCCACACACTTATTCTTCGTTCTTGTCTTAATACTTTTCTCCTGCATAACCATCCCTTTATGTCTGCTATCAACAGTTTGTGGTATCTCTCTTTCTAAGGACACACTTGGTTGCTACGATGATTTTAGCTGTCTACTTTTTCATTTCTCATCCACAAGAAAATAATATGTCACCGAACCTTGCTCCCTATCCCAATTGTATCTATTTATCTTATGTCTATCACTTTACTTTCTAAGCTAGCTGTTTGCCACTTTCATTCTATTTCTTGCACTTAACTCTAACAGCCTTATACCTTTCTCGTTTCTCTCTCCCCATACTTCTTTCCCTAACATCTCCTCAAACCCTCCTCTCTATTTTCCTACTTTTGCGTTAAGATCCACCATTACTACCTGATAATCTTTTCCCATATGCCTTTCTGGATCTTCCTCAAACCTGTGCTTTTCTTCCGATGGGTACCCCACTTGTGGCGCATACACTTGTATTAGCTCCATCTTTCTTCTTTATAAGTCATTGACATCTTTATTATTCTGTCACTAATCACTACCACTTCCGCCTGCAGCCCTTTTCGCAAAAAAAAAACCTACCCCATTTCCCCTACCTTCATCGTTTCCCATCTAATGCAAAAGGTATCCTTTCTTTAATTTCCTCATGCCACTCCCTTTCCACTTGGTATCGATCAGACCCAGGACATTCAATCTCCTATTATTCATCATGCCCATAATCAACTCCACTCTTCCAGCAAGTGTGCCAATTTTCTGAGTCCCTATTTTTAGATAATTGCTATCGACAATTTTTTCATTCAAGAATTTTACTTTATTTTCTCGATTACGTTTGTTTATTTTGGCCACCGACTTAAAAGGTCTATCATGGACTACACCTGAGTAGTGGTTCTGCCACTGTTGGGCCTCAGGTTGGCTTATTTCGGTGGTAGCCTTCACTAAGTGAAGGTAGGGCGCTGATGATGACTTAGCGGATCATCAGCAACCCTCACATTCTCAGACCACCCAGCTGGGAGTCAACCGTCCAGACCCTGTTCCAAGCGTGTTGGTTTTGGCACTGACCAATTTCCTGTCTCTCGTCTGCACCTGACCTGATCCATGCTGGGGCTTAACCCAACCTCCAACTGGTTACTCAGATTCTGGAGTATACCACTTGGTGGTGAGATCAGGATTGAGCAGGAGAGGCTAAGTGATACCCACTAGGTAGGCTCCTAGTAATGCACGCCACTACCCCGTTAGTACCCTACTTTATTAACGAATTATTTAAAAAAGGTATTTTTTTTTATATTTGCAACTGAGGAAAAAAATATTCACATTATAAAATTTACTTTATATCCATTACTGTTTCCAGCCCATAACCTGGGTAAGATTTTTTTATTCAGGACATATATTTTCCAGGACTGTAGTAGCGTCATGTGCCTCAAAATTTAAATTAAAACTAGGACAGCCATACCATCCAGTCCCCAGCCATAAATTCATTACTGTGAAAGGGTAAACCCACATGTATTCACAAATGGTAATTTTCTCAGCCATGTTGGGAATCGAACCCAGAAAACTTAGCTCAGTAGACAGACACACTACCAATGGAGCCTAGGTGTCAGATTCTAAAATGACTTACTATATCACCAAACAGCTTATAAACAAACTTAACTCTAAAACATACACAACAGCCAAACCCCAGCTATTTATTATTTTAAAATTGTAATCCTACATTTCACCAATGATACATTTTTTGGTCGTTTCGCTCAGTAGGCTTACACTCTACCTACTGATATAAAGTGTCAGACTGAAGTTTAATAACAATAATTATTTTAATATGTGAAAAGATGTATTTAATAAAGAAATTATAGAGTTGTTTTTATGTATCTTAACATAAGAAAGGCATATGGGAAAATAAATAGTATGGTGTACCACATGGACTTTCACCCACTTTAATATTAAAATACATATTTAATAAAATCTCTTAAGATCAGTGAAACGATTAAGTAGGTATTTAAATTGTTTTAGAAACACTACACAAACGATCATAAATTAAATAAATATAAATCTTACTTACTCTAAGGCATTTGGATCTAGGAAAACTGTTAGGGAAAAATGGAGAAAAAAGAAATGTATTTGTCCAACAAGAGCATAGAAATCAAATTAATTTTTAAAGACCCGAATTAAAAAGTACATATAGGCCTGTTTGCTCATAGTTCAGAAAATTGATTTAATAAAAAGTTTTTCAAATAAAAAAATTATCTTTAATAGTAATACAATTTACAATGATAAGTTATTTTGTATCTCAAATAGTTGCGGAAAAATTATAAAAATTGAAAAATTTTTCCTATGTAAATTACACTCAAAGTCATTTTCATAAGAAATTGAGAATTTTCATCTTGTTTATAGCGATAAAAATGCCCAGATATAAAATTTAATCTAAATCGTTAGAGCAGGGTTTGAGAAAACTTAAATTTTTTCTCTTTTTGCCATTCAGTAAACAACCCTTAGTTTTAGGGCTCTATATATAAATCCAAAAACTCCTTGGGGGAACATTAAAAAAAAACAGATGCCAAGTTATAGCCCAAATAGTAAAATAGTTTCAGCCCCCAAGGTACAGACAGACAGATGGAATCATGAAAACCACTTTTTGAGATTCAGGGGGTCATGAAACGTCACATATATCATAATCTCAAGTTCGATTGTTTTTGACGATGACAATACTTTATCTCCGAGGTGTCAAGAGAAAGTAAAAGGGGAATTTCTAAATTTAACCAAAATTGAGTTAGTGCTTCCATTTGTTAGATGATCATGATACACATTACACGTTAGATTATGGTTAAAATATGTTTCTGTAATTTTTAAATTTATATAATTTAAAAAAATTATACGGAACTCCGCACGGACTTTCTCACTCCATTGAATAAATATGGAGATATTTACTCAAAATTCGTTATATAATGTGAGACAAGATAATATACTCTAGCAAACCCGAGCAAAATTGCGTTATACTTATCAAAAAAATCTTATAAAAATTATTGACATCCAATTAATTAATAAAGATATAACAATAGAAAAAGAACTAAAATTGATTAACTCCCATTCGATAAAATAAACTAAATCTTTAATTAAAATATTGATCCCTAATCTTGATAAAATTAATATAATAATTACCTTGCTCTTGTGTTTATCCTGACAAACCCAAACTTAACACATATAAAGCAAGGTTGGCGTTAACACATTATACTGTAGTATTTAAAAGTATATTGAACACTGGTCACAACACTAAATCGATAAGCGCAATATTTTCTCTATTTTAAAAGTTATAACCTTATTGAAAATAAATCTGAGCGTTTATACTTACATCACTCCTTACTAAAATTAACTATGAGCATAAGCGTGTAGAAAGACGTGGTGCAAAAATAAAAATAAATATAATTAGCAACATCATATATTCAATTCTCTTCACATGGAGAAATCATGAGGTGAGTTTAGTTTGTTATTATTATTATTATTATTATATTATTATTATTATTATTATTATTATTATTATTATTATTATATATTATACATACAATGGTCATGATCTTTTAATTATGTAAAATAATGTGTTTTTATTATGTACTTACTTTGTAGAATCTCATCATTAAAATAATTCAGACTACAAACAACTGAGAAGCGATAATTTAATATTGTGTGGTCGTACTTGAGTGAATACTGCCAACATTTATAAAAAAATATAATAAAAATATCAAAATCATATTTAGTCAATGTTGACAGCAGCGAATAATTAAATTTTAGTTCTTAAACTACAATTATTACTATCGTGATTAGAGTATAGCGACCACAAAGTCAAGGACAGGAATTTGACTCTGTTCCTATAAAGTTTTATTTAGAATGTCATTACAAATTAGTGATTTTCCACCTTTGTTTATATAAATCCTCCTCCCGTTTTGTATGTTTGGTTTGATTTATATATATATATATATATATATATATATATATATATATATATATATATATATATATAGTTACATTTATAAAAATATACAACCAATTTTTACTAAAACCAAACTAAATAAAAATTTACTAATTTTATAATAATAATAATAATAAGATTAATAAATACATGATTTATAATTAAAAATGTAACTTTGTTTTATTTGTTTGGTTTAAGCCCCTTGTCCCCTTGTCTTGATAGTAGTCAAGACTGGTTGCATATCTACTTTTAATTGGTAGGGAGATATATTTTAATTGAAGGGAGAGTAAGGATTAAACCTCCTCAGTACTTCCAGTCGGGTTTGGACCTCCAACCTTTTCCGTAAACATAAAAACCATACATAACTGATATATTTTTCCGAGCGTCCATTGATATAGATTATTCTATGTATTGAACTTAACATTTGTTAAAAGGGGATTTTTTTTTTACTCTTATAAGTCATAAGTAATAAATCATATAAGCATATACGAATCCATATTTTTAAATTTCAGATCAAATTTGAATCTTGGCTAACTGATTCGAATCTAATCCAAAATGAACCTGATGCCTAAAAAAAATTCAAGTTGAGTCCGAAACGAATATACTCCTAAGATAAATTTGAGTCTAATTGAATCTTATGATAAATTTATTTTTTCGAATAGAATCCAAGTTTAATTCCATATAGCCTATAGATACAATGGATCGAATATATTATTTTAAAAATAGGTTTATGTTAGGTGTCTGAATCTAATCAAATAATACAATATTTAAAGAAATGTTGGAAAACATTTTATACATACTTGAGGTTTATTAAAAAAAAAATTAATAACACTAATCTCAAGAGGTGGAAAATCAAAGAAAAATTACACCACCTTATTAATCATAATACAACGATGATTAATATTGACTACGAACCAGTGTTCACTATGATTTATATTGATTTGTTAAATATATTAGATTTTTGAGCTAAACCCATAGAATGCAAATCTGAATTATTTAAAATTCAAAATTTCGAATCGAATCCAAATCTTCCAATTTTAAGATTAAAAGTGTGCCATCAAATCCAAATGTTACTAAGATTTGGGTTTGCATACGAAATTTAAAGGTTTGCTTTACTAATTAAGCTTCTGTTTGTTTGTTTGGAATAATACACAAATTCTAATAAAGTTATTTATTTATTTTTGAAATTATATCGGCATCGCGAGTATTTTTAAATATGATAAAAAAAATTGAAATTACTTACTAAAACAATTTGTTTGACGGGGACGAATTATTGAGGTTTTATGATCCTGATTTATTGTTTTGAATACTTAGATTTTCATAAATAATTTATATTTCCCACTAAACTTCCATCATTAATCAAATTTTCTGTTGTTTTAATCTGTACATAGTTGGTATTAAAATATAGTTTACATAAGTATAAATTTATAATCAATATGGTTTGAAGAAGAAACAGATTTGTGTATTACTAAAGTTATAATATTATATTAGTTGAAACTATTATATTTTCATACTATTACTAGCAATCATAATTATGAAACAACCAGTTGAATGAAAGTACTATTCTTATATCAAATTATTGATTTCCTAATGCGTTCTTAAAATCATTTACCCATATTTTAATATTTCTTTTATTTGTTTGGAACACATAGTATATTGATTTCAAGATTAATAAATATGGCTTATTATACTATGTTAAATTTTAGTAATAAAGTTGTTTCAAAAATAATATTAATTTTATTAAACTATTTGTAATTATTGTTGTAGCCTATAGTATGGAAAAATACTAACCTGAATGTCAAGCATAAGTTTGAGACATGTTCAATCAGTGATCAGTCAAGTTATTGCTATATTTTATTAAATTAAATAACATAATTTTTCAAGCCTCTAAAATATAAAAAATACTGTATAGAGCTTAGTGCTAAATTAAAAGATTTATTTAACTAAGAAATTATTATGTTAACCATAAATATTATTGATTACATAAATTTATTTTATATAAGTCATAAGGGTAGCTAAGAGGAAATCAACAAGCTCTAGCGAGAATTATTGAAAATACGACACTGAAAATTGATCGTGTCTAGAAAAATATCCCCAAATTACCTGACGCATTCAAGCCTTCACCTTATTACCAACGAAGACTAAATGCAATGCTAGTCGAACATCTAGGACTCCGCGTTCTTCGTTGTGAATTATAAGTAGTACCTAAGCAAATAAATGGTATGAAATAATCGCACAAACTTTTTCATGTTGTGTATAATATCTTTTAAGGAAATTAAAAAGAAAATAGTTTTTTGTAAGCTACCTTTAAATAAGTTTTACTTATAAAAACAAACATATCATCTTGTTAATTACATTAATCACTCTTTTTATATTAATTTAAACCATACTGTTCAAAAATACTTGGAAATTTAAATTTCCTAAGATAAATTATTTGTAAACCACCCTAAAATGATTTGATTTGTAAAAAAATGTATACTTATTTATCAATAATTATTATTCACAAGCTTTCATTTTAAATACATTCTTCAAGGTTGTATTCCAAAATATTCATATTTTCTATAATTTGTAATAAATAACTACACTTAAATTAATATAATTTTTGATAGCTAAAAAATCTTTAT